>CM032229.1:113235000-113802500 GCA_019009955.1 Riptortus pedestris | reverse complement strand
AGCATGGTATTATTAATCTATTTACAAAACTATTTATTAATAAATGTTCTTTTTGTAGGCCGAAAACCTCTTGATGGACTCGACTATGAACATCAAGATTGCCGACTTCGGTTTCTCCAACTACTACACCCCTGGAGAGCAGCTGGCTACATGGTGTGGCTCTCCCCCATACGCAGCTCCTGAGGTCTTCGAAGGCAAGAAGTACACTGGTCCTGAGATTGACATCTGGGTAACTCTTACATTTCAGAGATATTTTACCTTTAATTTGTGTGACATCAGTACAACTGTGTATTTTAATAAATATTGTAGTTTTTCATTTAATGTTTAAATCTCATTGGGCAACATTTAGCGATGGGGCTATTGAATCATATACGAGTATTGGACCAGTTTCGGATAGTTCAGAACCGCATACTGGGATTGTTCCCGGGTCAATAAATACTTCAAACACAGTTTCACAAATACCTGTATTTGAAAAGTTCGAAAATAAAGCACAAACCCATTGACTAACGGTGAGACTGGTTAAAACATACTGCAATAAGTACAGGGAAACGAAATGATAATTCTGTGCAAGTAAACAAACCAAATATTCCAGAAAGGGCAAATGTATCGTTTTAAGATTCTCATTTCTTAATATTAAAACATTATTCTTAATTTAGAAAACGTAGTCATTCCATACTCTTCCTGGCTGACATTAAATTATTTTTTAACCTCCACTTTTTGCAACTAAGGGTAATTGGGACGGGTTATCTACAGGTCGACATTAGAAATTGTATATAAATAGATATATTACATTTTCTCACTGAAGTAACCCTTCAGACCTTCTACATGGCCCACAATACTAGCATATCTCTTGAATTAAGTAATCAAAATAAATAAAAGGATTATAAATACATCAAATTCATAATGTTAACAATCTTAAATACAGAGCGTATATTTGGTTTAAGATAAATAATAAAAGTCCGTCACGCAGGGGCTGCGTAAACTAAGCAGATTTCCCACGTGAAGTTTTACAATAGAGAACTTTCACGAGAGCCGAGCCAGTCAAGGAAACGGGCGAACTAGCTTTTGGCGGGAAAGTAACTCTCGTCCGTTAGGCTCCTAGATTAAATTAAAAACAATTCAATCTCAAAAAAACAACAAGAACACAAAAGATGTACTTACCTTTAATGATAGCAGCGCTCTGAAAACTTATTACACCAACACTAAATAGTACCACAGAATATCTATTATTTGTAAGACTTAATACTGCTGTGAATATTAAGTAAACAAATAAAGGGCAAGTCAAATGGTAAGAACTTTCCTGATAGCAAACAGTCTGAGTTGTAAACAATCAGGTTAGCCAACTTTTACCGGAAATAAAAGCAATTACAGAAATATATTTGAATATAAGTTATAAATTTTATTCATAACTATTTATTATATCTAGTACTGTAATTAATAATAAACCAGAATAATTTTAATCACAACCATTCCAAATTTAGGAATCCGGGAAGAAAATAGAAAGGGGGGGGGCAAAATACGATTCAGACGGTTGTGAAATTTTCACATGATTAAGGAACAAGCAGGTTAGCCAGCGAAGGTTTACAATAGATAAATATACAGGTAACACTTCCGTGAATATTAGTGAATAATTACAAACGGCAATGAGAAATCTTTCAGTATAAGTTACAATATAAGTTAATAGTCCCTACAACGTAATACGGCTGGATTGTAAACAAACAGGTTAGCCAACCTTGTAGCGCAGTATCGAAAGATAGACCGGAAAAACAAACAATTAAAGAAATATATCTGAATATAAAATATTAATTTTATTGGAAACTATTTACTATAGTTAGTGGAGTAATTTGAAATGAATCAAAATAATATCTATCTCAATCACTCAGATTTTTGTAGTCCAAGAAAAGAGGGGGGGGGGGTCAACAGAACGTATTTGTTTGTACCTCGTAAAATAAAGCTTTGTTGAAAACAATATTTTGTATTTAACCTAATAATGAGGTGGTTCATGAGATATCAGCTTATTATTATGTCCCTAGTAGGAGAATGGGTTTACTGAAAGCGGAACTCAGTACAAAAAATACAAATATCTCGGTTAATACTCATTATACGGTAAATATGTATAGAACAATATTTATAGTAAATTTAATTTTCAATAAGATTGATTTTATACAATTTTTCGATCCGACGTATAGTAACGGAGATATTTCGAATTTTCGAAAATCCTCCCCTCTAAACCCACCCTCCCACTGGTCCGATTTCAGCCGTTAACGAACTTGATCTTTCTTTTTACATAAAACGACTAAATTGCGAGTTTCGTAACGATCAAACAAAAATTGCGACTACTAGAGCGGTAATAGACACACATATATATATAAAAACAAACAAATTAAGCTGCCCTCTTTCTGAGGGTACCTTTGTGGTCAGCCTCCTAATCTGCCAGTTTTGGTAATATTATTAATTTTTTAATTTTATTTTGTTTATATTGTATATTGAAATTTGGATAATTGAATGGAGGAACTTTGGGAGGTACCTCAGGTGAGATTGCAGCTTAATATTTCAGATTTATTTTTTATATAAATGGTGGTTCACAATTTTTATAGATGACTTTAGAATAAGGGTGGACAAGTCCTTCAGGTCATCTTTCTTCAGCCCATATTCAATTAAAGTCTTGACGGTTTTTTGATGGAGGACTCCTCTTGAACCAAACAGAAGCCCCTTAACTGTCCAGTCTTGGATGTGGTATTTTTCAGAGAAATACAGGCAACATATATATATATATATATATATATATATATATATATATATATATATATATATATATATATATATAATCTACCGAGCTAAATAAAACTGGGTATGTGTATTATCTCTGACACCTTAATTATCATAAGCCATACCAATATTTCTAGGGACGGGCAGGAGTGGGGGATATAAGGGAGGCCTGAAATTAAAAATAGCGATATTTCTTTTTCTACTGGTTTTTCTGCAAATATGCACATGACAAAAGTTGTTTATTTTGTTATTTAAAGTAACTTTGGTTATATTCACTTTTGCTGTATAACATAAACGAGATATGCGTTAAAAACTAAAGCGGAAGCCAACAATTTTGTTGAGCACAAACGATTGAACCGAATTTAACAAAACTTGGTATGCGAATTAGCATTAATTCTTCCATGATTATAAGCTACATTAAAATGTTTAGGTTCAAACGGGAGTGGGGGTTATAAGACAGGCCTGACATAAAATTCGCAATTTTCATTTTCTATTTTTTTTTCGGCTAACGTGCACATAGCAAAAGTTGTTTACTTTTGTTATTTAAAGTAACTTTTGTTGTATTCACTTTTGCCATAAATGAAGTTAACACGGCATATACGCTAAATCCATAGCGGGAGTCAATAATTTTATTAGTGCTTATTTAAGTGTTTTTAATAAATGCTTATTATAACAAAAGATGTTATGTTTTAGTCTTATATGATAGTTGCAAGTATGATTCGGATTAGTGAGCTTATAAATCTCCGTCGCCTCCTTATTTATTTATTTTCCCTATAACTTTGTTATTTATTTCTAATAGAATATAAACTATAAGAGCATTTCTGGTATTTAATATATACTCGATATGAATGTTTAAAGTATTACTAGGTTGCAGGGGGGCTCTCTTCCCCTCATCTAGCTTTTTGAACATAAATGAAATTATGTTTAGGGATCTATTATTTAGTTCCATCAGGGAGATAAATTATTAAAATAATATTCTGAATCAATAATCTAAGGAAAACAACGATGATAACGCTCCTGCGAGAGCGGAAATGGACGGGAGGTAATTGAGTTTAGTTATTTCCTGTGGAATGCTGCCACGACGGGAAGTGATTTCCACTGAGGCTTACTAATACGAATATAATCTTATGTATAAAACTATGCTAAAACTATATGTGCTTGGTTTGATTTTTGGCAGGAAATATGTTCATTATAGAAGATATTTAATTGTGATAAATGCTACCCATGATTATGGTTTGAATTATTCAAAAACCGTGAGTCAAAAAGTCGTGAGGGATAGATTAGGAACCCATTTTCATATATTCTTCAAAACTGAAATTTCTATTCTATTAACCCTGAAAGTTACACTTTAGGATTGGCTGTTTTGAAAAAACAATACATCATGGAGGGAAGTGCAATTGTACACATTGAAGTCTTGCTATAAAAATACAATCATTAGTCAGTCAGCAATGATTTCCCGGGCATCGCCGGGTACCTTAGCTAGTTTATATATGTATATATATATATATATATATATACAGTTTTGAACGGACCTCATTTTCGTCATCTAATAAGTAGGATCGATGGACATTTGAAGAAAAATGTCGAAAATTCCGTCATGAGTACAACCTCAATAGCTGATTTCCCTTAAGGGAAATCTGCTAAAAAAATAGTAAAATAAATGATGTAAATAAAAATTTAAAATAAAATGTACAAATGAAAAAAAAAAGGAAATAAAATATATACAAACAATATTGTCCATATACTATTCCAGTTTCACATGATTTTATACACATTATCAGCGAAGAGCTTTATTGAATTTATGAAATAAAACTCGTTCATCAGAGGGCCAACGCTTTACATATATATATATATATATATATATATATATATATATATATATATATATATATATATATATATAATAATTTCTTCCGAGTCGGTACTCTAAATTGAATAGTGTCCGTATCCAGTTGCCCAGACCTAATTTAAATCTAGTTTCTATATTTTAAAGAATGGTTTTAACACTTTATCCTGAATTGTATGCCAGTTGTTGACTAAGATTATTTTATTAAGAATTCTAAGAAGGATGAAATCATATTTATCTTCTTACATTTTAGAGAAAATCAGTAATTTTAAATTCTTCGAATTAAGATTACTCTAACACACATTTCTTTCCTAATTTCCCTACAAGCGTCAATATATTGCTTGGAATCTTTATCAATAACTTTCAAAGCCAATAGAGCTAGTTAAAAGCTTCTTTTGGTTGGGGATAAGAATAAAATTTCATGAGAAATGGTTTAGGTTTGACAAGGTTCGACCCATGACGTCTTCGCAGCCATTCAACAATTCTCAGAAGGAAATCTATTGACGTCTCTCCGTGTCTCACGTAAATTGGATATCCTTGAGCAATAGTAATTGAGTCTAGATTGGCTTTATTGCTTGAAATATTAAGTGGTTAGACCAATTTAATGCTTATGGATTCATGGACACTATATAAAATCAAAATATTATTAATATTCTACCTATAATTTTGTGGCTCCAAGAGAGCACAGAAGATTTTGGTTAGTTCAAGAATTGTGGAATATTGATTTCAATTGCTGAATATACATTTTACTTTTCGAATTTCTAGTTAAGTTTATTTATCGTTTATGCCTTCAATAAGTTTGATTCTCACAGCGAACCTAAACGACTGAGACATAAAACCCACTATTTAATTAGTATGGTACACAAATTAATGCTTATGCCTGATTTTTTCAATATGAAATTTTTGATACACCCCTGATATATACTTTCGTAAACGCAAAATCTTTATTTTGCATTAACCTAGTCAATTATGGTTTATGGGGCAAGGGCATCTTAAGATACTTTCCTGTGAATGCAATAGCTCCTAATAATAGGAATTCATATCGCGAATAGTATAGGAACTTTCTAAGAGAAGACACATAAGACATGAAGAATTTTCTTTTAATATATTAATTTCCATGTAATGAGCGTATCGTTGTTTTTTTAAATTGGATATATAGTTGCAATTAAACGCAGTCGTCATAGTGTTTCAGAGTACGATGAAAGAGAAGGTATTTAAAATGGTATAGTTGTGGTAGAGTTTATTTATTAACATCTACTTAATGCTACAATGACAAATTGGAACTGGTTATCTACAGGCTACCACCCTTTTAGCAGATTTCCCTTAAGGGAAATCAGCTATTGAGGTCGTACTCATGACGCGAGTTTCGAAAAATTTCTTCAAATGTCCATCGATCCTACCCAGGAGATGGCGAAAATGAGGTCCGTTCAAAATTATATATATATATCTATATATATATATATATCTATATATATATATATATATATATATATATATATATATATATATTTGTCTGTTAACGCTCTAGCGATCGCAATTTTTGTTTGATCGTTACCAAACTCGAAATTTAATCGTCTTATGTAAAAAGGAAGATCAATTTCGTTAATGGCTAAAATCGAACCAGTGGGAGGGGGGGTTTAGAGGGGGGGATTTTCGAAAATTCGAAATATCTCCGTTACCATACGTCGGATCAAAAAAGTATATAGAACCAATCTTATTGCAAATTAAATTTACTATAAATATTGTTCTATACATTTATTCTGTATCTTTAATATTAACCGAGATATTTGGATTTGTATTGTGAGTGTGGTTGGCTATGTTTGGGAGTTTCCGCCGAGCGCACTAGCGCTAGTGTGGCCGTTTCACTAACTATTCGTCCACTTGAGAATAGGTTATTACTAGGCAGATTTCTCTATTGTAAAACTTCACGTGGGAAATCTGCTTAGTTTACGCAGCCCCTGCGTGACGGACTTTTTTAGCCAGGGGGAGACCGAGAATTTTATTTAATGAATTCCGTCGCTAAGTAAATTCCTCTGCCCAGGCGGGAATCGAACTCGCCACTCTAGGTTTACCATGTGGACATTAAAGTCAACGCTTTAACTAACTCGCGTGGCTAACCTGAGCCCTATGGTGAAACTAAGGACTTTATTTAGTAAGTGCCTTATTCCCCTTATAGGGTGGTAACCTGTAGATAACCCGTCCTAATTAGCCTTAGTTGCAAAAAGTGGACGTTAATAAATAATTTAATTTTATTAAATAAATTACCATTGCCTTAGGGACAATAGAATCCACGTCTCCAGGTTTGCCAGATGAATTAAGATCAAGACCTTAACTCAGATCGCTAACCTGCTGTTTACTAACGTTATTTTTATATTAGCAGATTTCCCTTAAGGGAAATCAGCTATTGAGGTCGTACTCATGACGCGAGTTTCGAAAAATTTCTTCAAATGTCCATCGATCCTACCCAGGAGATGACGAAAATGAGGTCCGTTCAAAATTATATATATATATCTATATATATATATATATATATCTATATATATATATATATATAGATATATATATTTGTCTGTTAACGCTCTAGCGGTCGCAATGTTTGTTTGATCGTTACCAAACTCGGAATTTAATCGTTTTATGTGAAAAGGAAGATCAAGTTCGTTAATGGCTAAAATCGAACCAGTGGGAGGGGGGGTTTAGAGGGGGGGATTTTCGAAAATTCGAAATATCTCCATTACCATACGTCGGATCAAAAAAGTGTATAGAACCAATCTTATTGCAAATTAAATTTACTATAAATATTGTTCTATACATTTATTCTGTATCTTTAATATTAACCGAGATATTTGGATTTGTATTGTGAGTGTGGTTGGCTATGTTTGGGAGTTTCCGCCGAGCGCACTAGCGCTAGTGTGGCCATTTTACTAACTATTCGTCCTCGTGAGAATAGGTTATTACTAGGCAGATTTCTCTATTGTAAAACTTCACGTGGGAAATCTGCTTAGTTTACGCAGCCCCTGCGTGACGGACTTTATTATTATTTCCATTAGTATTCAGTGTTAGTTGTAAATCTAATATAGTTTTTTATAATGTATGTATTAGTGAGTTTCTTGAGTGAATGTGTTTAAAATATTCATTACCTACTACATAATTGTAACTTGGCTTTAGAATTATTTTACAATTACAATCTTTCCTATTAACAACTCTCATTTAGAAAATACGTCAAACAACTGTCAATGATTGCCAAATTAAAATTTGTAGTGATTTGTGGTCACCACTTCATGTTACGTGACTTATCCTTTTACTCTTCTGGCAATAACCATTATCATCTATAGACTTCAGGCATATAGTTCATTTAATTATTATTGAGTTTATGACTTAACATTTACAGCTACTGACTGAGTATTAATAATTTGTATTTTAAGGAGGAATACATAAGCATTTTCACTTTAGAATTGTGTTCCAATATTCATATTGTGGTAACTAATAACTTCAAATTTCCGTTCAAAAATTCAAGTTAAAGGCAGACAAACAGAATTATTTATTATTTCAGAGCCTTGGGGTTGTTCTCTACGTGTTAGTGTGCGGTGCTCTGCCCTTCGATGGCTCTTCTCTCCATACCCTAAGGGACAGGGTGCTCTCAGGCAGGTTCAGGATACCATACTTCATGAGTTCAGGTAAGAACTATTTTCTCATAGAAGATTATTAATCATGATTCATTTATAAAAAGAAGCCCGTCACATAGGGGCTGCGTAAACTAAGCAGATTTCCCTCATGATGCTTAACAATAGATAAATCTACATACTGGTAACACAATAGCACCTTCAACAACAAGTGAATAAACACAAACGATAATGAGAAACCTCCAGAAGGGAAGAACCTTAAACGTAAACTAACAGGTGCGCCAACTTTTCACAAGAAAGAAAAACAATTACGGAAATATATCAGAATATAACATATTAATTTTATTGAAAACTATTTACTATATCTAGTACTGTAATTTATAATGGATCAGAATAATTTATCTCAATTAATCAAATTTTAATAGTCTAAGAACTCTTGAATGGGGGGGGGGGTCACGATAACATATTTGCATTTATCTCGTATAATAAAGGTCTCTTGAAAACAATTTATGGTATTTAAGCTTCGAATAATGTGGTTTATTACATAATAGAGTATTGTTTATGTAACATGAGTAGAAGGGGGGATTTGCTGATGCCTAAACAATGCTAATAAATAACTCGGGTAATATTTATGATAGAGAATAAATGTATATAACAATATACATAATAAGTTTAATTTGCAATAAGATTGGTTCTATACAACGTTTTGATCCGAATTTTCGCAATTCCCCCCTCTCAGTGGTCCGATGTCAGCCATTAATGAACTTGATCTGTCTTTTTACATAAAACGTTTAAATATCGTGTATGGTAACGATTGAACAAAAATTGCGACCGCTAGAGCGTTAACAGACTACGTATATATATATATATATATATATATATATATATATATATATATATATATATATATATAATTTTGAGCGAACTTCATTTTCGTCATCTCCTAGGTAGAATCGATGGACATTTGAAGAAAACTTTCTAAAATCGCGTCATGAGTACGACCTCAATAGCTGATTTCCCTTAGGGAAAATCTGCTAATAACAGATATCATTGTTAGTTATATTTTTGAAACTGAAACCCACTCTTGTCTAGTTATATCAGTAACCATCATCGGCTGTGCTCTGAAAATATTCAGTTAATATTATATTCACCTCAGGGAGATTTTATACTCATTCTGCAATATTCAACAAATATATTCAAAAGTGCATCGATCCTAATTACTAGATGAATGCAATGAGCCCCATATAAATGATTATATATACGCCAGTTAACACTCCAACAATTCCTTTTCTCTTCATTTTGCCCTAATTCGATTATCAATTCCAGCAAATTGCATTTATCGTTTTAGCCTTAAACTCACACGTTTGAGCTTTACATTTTAACCTATTATGTCACTAAACACTTTGCGTCTAGCTTAAATTTTCATAGAGAAAAATAAACAGAGAATGGAACGTGCCCGAAATCAAACCAGGATGAGAAAATACCTCCGTTGTTATTCGTTGATCAAACAAATGTTTGTTAATTAGTACTGCTCACGAATCAATGTGCTACAATTGTTGTCCTATAAACGTTTCTTGAAAATTAACGCACTTATTTGCTCTTCTTTAATTTTAAACATTCAAAACCGTCACATCATGTAATTTTTATTTTAGTCTTTTACAATACCGAATATGCCCTATCTAGCTTATGTTCCAAGTCATGTTTACTTTCCCAAAATTTTCAGTTTAACTGTTACCCAGAAATGGCATGCATTTCCTTGGTATTCAGTTATTTATTCGTCGTACGTTTGATGTAAAGAGTGCTGATTAGCAGAGTATTTACAAAAATTTATACTGAGACCCGTCTATGACAGTTTGAAATAAAAATGGCTGGCCTTAGACATTTAAATTTTGGATTAACTTAAGAACTAAAGAATGTTTTTTTCTTCCAGTTTTTTGTTCCTGCTGTCCCTAAATATTGCTTCTGTTATAGGCAATATTTCAAGAGTTCTTTGTCCCTTTTAATCAGGCGGAAGGTAAAAAGAAGTGTTTCAAGTTCGCCACAGGTCTGAGATATACTTTTTTGGGATTTCTATATGCCACATCCAATTTTTCATTTAAGTGTGCTCTGTAAGAATATGTTTCGAAGTAATTATAATTGACTTAATATACGTCAGTTAAACCAAACCAAAAACATTTTGACGTATCTTATTGTTTTCATTACTAGCCGCAAAGTCGTTGTAGTACCGGGACCTCTGCTACGATTTTAAACCATCCTACGAAGTCTGCAGATTTAACATATAACGAAAATAAATAATTTAAATGGGCACATAAACGGGAGAGGGAGACGTTATGGAGTAGGCAGAAGAAGAGTAGGGAGGATTTGAAGATTGAAATCAGTGCTAGAAGAGCGATGATTAGGAGGAGAATAAAGAGGTTAGATTGAAGAAGAGAGAAAGAGTTGGAAAGGAGAAAGAGGAATTGAAGAGGATGAGGAATATGCGGTGACAGCCACGCCCACTACTGACGTCACCACTGACGTCATTTCTCCGACCTTTAGCCCCTCAACTCCAACCCCCCAACCCCTTCAGCTATACCTCGCTGCCGTTCCACCATTTAACACAATCCTCGATGGATTTTTCACCCTTCCCCACTACCCCTCCGACCCTTTTGGATATCTCGTTAATCTTTCAATCCTCTCATTCTGCTCAAGAAAGGGTGTCTATCTTGAACCACCCTATTCTAAGCAGTTCTCGGATCATTAATTAATCTGAGTAGAGGTGAATGAATCCTTCACTCTGTATGGGTCTCCTGGAAAACACCGTTCACCGCGAAAAATTTCGAGATAGTCAGTGAATAGGAGACGTCTATAAACTAAGGTTTATAAAATGATTTATGGTGTTTCTATCAATGATTCTTCGTATAAAAGAATGGCTTAAGGATAATACCTTTCTATAAAAAGTGTATTGCATGCTGAGGATTCCTTCTTTCCCTCTAAATCTCAGAAATAGTTTTTTAACTTACAGCCTCAGATTTGTAGAAAGAATATCACACTTGCTAGAGGCATCAGCTGAGAAGGAATTGATAAAAATTTCAGAAGAGAATTAGAGAATCAGAGGTTAACTCCACAAACTAACACTTAAATAAAGTCCGTCCCGCAGGGGCTGCGTTAACTAAGCCGATTTCCCACGTGCGCCCCATATTTGCTTTTATTTCAAAAGTAAAAGTTAAATGAGACCAATACTTAGATTAGAATAAAGTAGTTCATGATACAATAGCTTATTGTTAATATGACATGAGTAGGAGTGGGGGTTTACTGAAGGCTGAAAACTAAAAAAAATCCAAATATCTGGATTACTATTCATGATAGAGAAAATATTTATACTACAACATTTATAGGCAATTTAATTTTCAATAATTTTGATTCTATACTCTTCGATTACGACCCTTAAGGGTAATCTGCTAAAAAGGACATATTAGCAGATAAAATGTCATTTTGTAACTTCCACCTTAATTTAAGGCTAATTAGGAAAGTTATCTACAGGTTACCAGCCTTCACCATGGACTAGTGGGACTAAGGATTTTATTTAATGAGTTTGTTACTAAATAAATTGCTATTGCTCAGATAGGAATCGAACTCATAACTCTAGTATTACCAAGAGGGATTAAGACTAACACCTTAACTCCCTTGGCTAACCTGATCCACCTCTTAGCAGAAAAAAAAACTCATTAACTATTTAGTTCTGAACATGACACATTTTTTTAAAACTTTCTTCGTTTCTTTCTGGATGTTGGGTGGATCAGGAGCTCGAAGTGAAAATCGTATGAGTTGGAATGGGGGTTAACAGAAGACTGGAAGCTAAAAACTACAAGTTTATATGTGTAGAGCAGAAATTTTATTAAATTTGCTATAAGATTTGTGATCTAACATTATCCGATCCGACTCATAATAACGGATATATTTCAACCATTTAACAGACCTTACGGGAAATCAGCTATTGAGGTTGTACTCACGTCCTTTCAAAACTATATATGCCAGTTATTGCATGAGCTCATCCAGGCATAACTCAAAATATTGAATAGAAGGTCATTTATAAGTGAGTGGAACATGTAATGCAATATATCAGATGCAATACAAAATAAGACGCTTCGTGGTAAATTATCATATTGTATATAATGGAAGGAGTGGGGCTTTACTGAAGGGTGAAAATCAAATAATCCGAATATCTAGCGACAACGAATAGCAACAACTGAAGTGAAATACATTTCCAATTAGATAATATTTTTCAATCTAACTCATAATGACGGAAATAATTTGCATGTTCAAATTCTCCTTTCCTCGAAACCCCCCCCTTCTTACCCCTTCTTATTCCGGGTCTGATTTCAGTCATTAACGGATATGATCTTTAATATTGAATGAAACAGTTAAATACCGAGAATGGTATAGATCGAATAAACTTTTTCAAGAAAAATGTTGACAGTACGACTGAATTAAGCATTTTTAACTCAAAATGATATATTAGCTATATATATATATTCAAGCAGAACAATACGCTTTGCTGAAAACCTTACAAAAAATACAAACTGAACATACACAACATAAAACACTTTGTAGATACGCCGTCAGTAAAGTAAAGATACAAAAACTAAAGAACCGTACAACCTATGACCCATTAACAACACAAATCAGAGACCTAATAGCAGAATTAAATCATATTAACATACATTTTTCTGTCCAGCCTATATTTGTATTGTCGTTTACGTAGGTGTTTTACTAAGGGAGAAATAGAGAAGAGATGGAGACGTTATCACCAGCGAGTCTTTCCAGAACGTGAGACCTATAAGCAGATTTCCCTTAAAGGAAACCAGCTATTGAGGTCGTACTCATGACGCGATTTTCGAAAATTTTCTTCAAATGTCCATCTATCCTACCCAGGAGATGACGAAAATGATGTCCGTTCAAAATTATATATATATATATATATATATATATATATATATATATATATATATATTTGTCGGTGAACGCTCTAGCGGTTGCAATTTTTGTCTGATCGATACCAAACTTGATATTTAATCGTTTTATGTAAAAAGAAAGATTAAGTTCGTTAATGGCAAAAATCAGATCTGTGGGAGGGGGGGTTTAGAAAATTCGTAATATCTCCGTTACTGTACGTCGGATCGAAAAATTGTATAGAACCAATCATATTGCAAGTTCTATTTACTATAAATATGGTTATACACATTTATCCTTTACCTTCAATATTAACTGAGATAATCGCATTTTTCAGTATTCATCGTTCACCAAACTCCCACTTTTACTCATATTGCATAAAGAATACTCGGTTATGTAATAAACCACATTATACCAAGCTTAAATACCAAATATTGCTATCAATAGACGTTTATTATACGAGATACTTGCAAATATGTTCTGGTGACACCCCCCCCCATCTTAAGTTTTCGAACTACTTGTTAGATTGAGAAGAAAATTATACTGATTCATTATAAATTACAGTAGTAGCTATAGTAAATAGTTTTCAATCAAATTAATACGTAATATTTTGATATATTTTAGTTATTGTTTTTCTTTCCAGTGAGAGTCGGGGCAGGGGAAAGATATCTCATTACCGTTTGTATTTATACACTTAATATTCACGGCGGTGTTGTTACCAGTATGTAGATTTATCTATTATTAAACTTCGCGAGAGAAATCTAGTCAGTTTACGCAGGCCCAGCGCGACGGACTTTTTTTAAATCGTGCCCAATCTGAAAGCGATAAAAAATGTTACGGTAAACAACAGAAGAAGAACCATGAGCTTCTGGACGAATTTGGCGGAAGAGATACTAATACCAGCGAAAAAGCCTCTCTCTTTCAAACAGATACTGATTGATAACTAGGAGATCCACGGAACAGTGGACTAGGGTTAGGATATAAGGTTTGTAGGCTAGGTATCCACACAACTAGCAAAGCACCAACATAGACTAACACATAATTTACTAATAGATGAATTGAAAAGTATAGTACAACGAAAGCTCAATCCCCAGGCAGGTGGAAACGATGTTATGGCCACTTCCTGCTGTTTAAGTTTCTTTTTAAATACATACTTTTTGGCTTCATACATTATATGTCTGTAAATACTGTTAACAATCATTATTATATATAGTTAACCGGTGTTATTATGCTTTAAGTACCTCTGCTGTGAAACTAGATAAGTCCGTCACACAGGTGCTGCATAAACTAAGCAGATTTCCCACCCCTATGCACTTGTGATTTCTCTCCACATATTGGTTACTTCATAATAAAAAAAAGTCCGTCACGCAGGTGCTGCGTAAACTAAGCAGAAAATCGTGAAGTTTAAAAATAGATAAATCTACATATTGGTAACACAACACCACCTGAAATGTAAACAAACAGGTCTGCCACTCTCTCTTGAAAGAAACACAATTACTGAAATATATCAGAATGAAACATATTATGTTATTGAAAACTGAATACTATATCTAGTACTGTCATTTATAATGAATCAGAATAATTTTTATCTCAATTAATCAAAGTTTAGTACTCCAAGAACTAAAGAGAGATGGGGGGGGGGTTATGGGAACATATTTGTATGTATCTCATATATAAAGGTCTCTTGAAAACGTTTAATGTTTGGTAATTAAGCTTCGAATAATGTGGTTTATTATATAACAGAGTATTGTTTATGTAACAAGAGTAGAAGTGGGGGTTTGCTTAATACTGAAACTGAAAAATGCAAATATATGGGTTAATATTGAAGATAGGGAATAAATTTACATAACAATATTTATAGTACATTTAATTTGCAATAAGATTCATTCTATACAATTTTTCGGATCCGACTTATAGTGATGGAGATATTTCGAATTTTCAAAATTCTCCTCCTCTAAACTCCCCTCCCCTGGTCCGACTTCAGCCGTTAACGATTTTTATCTTTTTTTTTTTTTTTACATAAAACGACTAAATATTGAGTTTGGTAACGATTAAATAGAAATTGCGACCGCTAGAGCGGTAACAGGCAAATATATATATATATATATATATATATATATATATATATATATAGTTTCGAACGGACCTCATTTTCGTCATCTACTAGGAAGGATCGATGGATATTTGAAGAAAATTGCGACATGAGTATGACCTCAACAGCTGATTTCTCTTAAGGGAAATCTGCTAAAACAGTTTGGTTTTTTTTTCTTTTTTTTTTAATCTATTCTATTATTATATTTGTCATGTAATATGTAACTGTTATATTGTGTGTTATGAATGCACATAAAGGCATTTTTGTTTTATTCTTGGATTCCATCAAGTATTTCGCTTTCCAAAAGGGTTCCGTGGCCAAACAAAATTGAGAACCTCTACTCTATAAAATGTAAATTCTTTCGAAAAAAAAATTGTAATCATTTCTGAGGAAGGCAGTGAAATCTTCAGGTCTTTTGGAGTATATTGGGAGAGTCGGGTGAGTCGGATATTTGAGAAAGCATGGCAGTCCCTTGGTGAGTGGCGCGGCTATCCGCACGGCTCTGCTATAGGGGAGACTTATGACGTAAGCGGCTGGTATTGATAGCTCGGTGACGTCAGCAACTCCCGACCCACACCTGTCTTCACGTTTAAATAGTTATCTCTGTGCCACCCCCTTTTCTCTATCGGCGCCCAGATTTCTTTAGAAAGAGGAAATGAATGGAAGCACCATTCACATTAAAGATTAGAAGCTTTCACTTTTTGTTCAGACTTCAGCTCCTTCTTTGGTTCAGCAGTCAAGGAATCGATAGCTGCTTCAATCTCATAAATTAAAACAACAGGCATTGTAATCTCTCCCTGGCATTCGTTTCATAAAATCGAATAGTACTTGACGTATGAAAACCACTAATGAAGTGGTCCAGAGAATAAAAATACTCCTTCCAATTGTACGTGTACTTTGATGTATAAATCACTCAAATAAAAAGTCCGTCACGCAGGGGCTGCGTTAACTAAGCAAATTTCCCACGTGTGCCACGTATTTGCAACTCAAAAAGTAAAAGTTCAATGAGGGCAATAATTGGAATTTATGTTTCAAATAATGTGCTTCATAATATAACAGCTTATTGTTAATATGAAACATAGTAGGAGGGGGGAGAGTTTACTGAAGACCGAAAACTATAAAATGCTAACATCTCGGTTAATAATCAAGATAGTGAAAATAGTACATAACTACATTTATGAAGCATTACATTTGCAATAAGATTGCTTCTATGCTGTGTTTCGATCCGACGCATAATAACGGAGATATTAAGAACTTTCGAAATTCCTCCCCTCTACCCCCCCCCCTCTCGCTAGTTATATTTCAGCCGTTAAAGAACTTGATCTTTCTATTTCATTAAACTATTAAATATCGAGTTTGGTAACGATTAAACCAAAATTGCGACCGCTAGAGCAGTAATAGACAAATATATACATATACGCATGTGTGTATATATATATGTATATATATATATATATATATATATATATATATATATATATATAATTTTGAACGGACCTCATTTTCGTCATCTACTAGGTAGCATCGTTGGACATTTGAGGAAAGTTTTAGAAAATCGCGTCATGAGTACAACATCAATAGCTGATTTCCCTCAAGGGAAATCTGCTAATAGGGAGTCCTTGAAATCATGACTCACATCAGGAGTTTACACTTCGTTCTGGCAATGCCAGACAATCTGCATAGCCACAACACGATTAACGTCCGATTAAATAATAGAAAGGTATTAAAAAATACAATTCTACGAGTGACAACAAGTGCTAGGATGTCAGAGATGTACGTCTGCTATGACTACCTCCAGTTCTTAAGATTTCCGTTAAATTGGAACTTCATAAATACCCTGCTTTATGATATTACTGTAAACAGTAGCCATCTCACTGCCTTGAATGCCGAAAACAATTAAGTCGCAAATATCTTGGTAAATATTCGAGCTAATAAGATATGTATGGAACAGCAATTATAGAACACGACATTTCCAAAAAAAAAAAAAATATTATGTATCATTTTTCACGTCCATGACTTAATACAGATAGATTTCAAATTTTTGATTTTGGTCCTAAACCTCCACTCCCACTTGTCCCATGAAAACAATACGTGCTTAAGGTAAGACTGGTCGAGATATTCTGGCTTATTTGGTTTATTGTAGAAGTGGGGATATATTGAAATTTGAAAACTAAAAAATGTAAATATCTTGATTAATATTAAGGGTTTAAGAAAAAATGATTATAAAAATATACATTTATACTATAATGTAAGATTTAAAGAAAATAACATTGAGATATCAACTAAAATCAACGTAATCAAGAAAAAACGAAAGAAATGCATTAAGAGAAAATCACTTGACAGAAAGAACCGTCAACTGGGGTAACTTTGGCCCAATTTCTATGACTTTCTTTCATAAATTGAGTTTAATCACACAACTATACCATACTTACATCAAATTTTCTGTTTCTAGTAAATTCTGCTAACTTTAGAGACACGTGGACTATAATTCAAAGCTCAGAAAGTTTTTATATTTATTTTATGATTTTTTTAAAATTTGGGCCAATTTTTTCCTTGATTGGGATAACAATGTCCCAAATGTAAAAATGCTATTGAAGTCAAGCCTAATATCATTTTGGAACAATGTTACCCCATTAATATCATGGTAAGGCAACATCTGTACAATAACTTTAGGAAATAAATAAATAAAACAAAACATTTTACAAGTGTACGGTATTAAACATGTAATTTTGAACATTGTTAAATATTTTTATGGAACATTTTTCCTCTATGAAAAATTAACATAAATGCCATGTAAACAAAATTACCCTTAAAGGCCAAAGTTTCCCCGGTTTACGGAGCCAAAACGAAATTGTGTAGTGTACTTTCTTGTTTCACCAGAAGAACTAAAAGTATTATAATAATATAAAGATGGGTACTTAAACGTGTTCAAAATATTTGAAATAACTATGCCGCTGCTGTCAAAAATACCATCAGTGAGGTGTTTATTGATAAAAGCTGTGCAATAAGAAATTATCAGTTAGGTAATTAGGCATGCCCAATGCAATCCACAATGGAGGAATTCAAGGTTCTGATAATATTAAACCTCGTAATAGAATAGAATACTCTGAAGTTCTGAAATTAAATTAAGCTTTGTCTACGTTGTGTACAAAGAAAAATAATAGAATATAATAATGAAAATTGAGTGAAACAAAATTAAATCCAATCTGGAACGAAAAAAAATAGAATGAAACAATTAGTGAGGAAACAATTCCAAGTTTCTAACCTTCCTTTTCATTTAGAGAGTTTCATGACGTATACACACATCCAAAACATTTCAGGGAAGTCTAATATTGCATTTGTTGTTAAAAATAGGTTCCTTCTTGTGTCGATAAATGTTTTACTATGATACATTACTTCGTTTATGGAAATCCAAAAGAATTTACCTTATCCCACCATACCAACATTCTGTAACCGGTGAAAGTATACTCCCAGAAATGAGTGGTTCATCTTTTGTGCTATTACGTACATCTGAGGAAAAATATTATAACTAATAAATTTCTGAAAATGTTATGTGGATGAACTAAGCTGAATAATTTTATTATTTCGATTCTTTCTCGTGCTTAGCTTCATCAGTTTTAATAACATAAATTCGAATGGGTTTACGATTTAATAATACGACGAAAATAGCATAGTTTGCTAAATCAATAATAAAATGGAATTTTCATAAGTGGAAAAATATTTCATTTAGGCAATACTGTGGGCAAAAGACGAGTGAGCCCATTTTAGCAGATTCCCCTTTAGGGAAATCAGCTATTGAGGTCGTACTCATGACGCGAGTTTCGAAAAATTTCTTCAAATGTCCATCGATCCTACCCAGGAGATGACGAAAATGAGGTCCGTTCAAAATTATATGTATATATATATATATATATATATATATATATATATATATATATATATATATATATATATTTGTCTGTAAACGCTCTAGCGGTCGCAATTTTTGTGTGATCGTTACTAAACTCGATATCTAACCGTTTTATGTAAAAAGACAGATCAAGTTCGTATTGGCTGAAATCGGACCAGAGGGAGGGAGGGGGGTTTAGAGGGGGGATTTTCGAAAATTCAAAATATCGCCGTTATTATGCATCAGATCGAAAAATTGTATAGAACCAATCTTATTGCAAATTACATTTACTATAATATTGTTATATACATTTATTCTCTATCTTGAATATTAACCGAGATATTTGCATTTTTATGAAGTCTGTGGTCGGGTATAGTTCGGATTACGTCGGCCATCTTCGTCATTTCTCAGCTCAGGTGGAAGCTTCTTCTAACCCGTCATTTCTAACCTTACCTTACCTTCTTTACTTTGTGAGATTTATGCAGATACGTTCTGTTCATCCGCGCCCCCCTTCTTTAGTTCTTGGACTACTAAAAGTTGAGTTATTAAAATATAAATAATTCTTACAATTCAGAAGCCGTTTCAGTTGGGAATTTATTTTAATTAACTGAAAGATTTCTCATTATCTAATCACGGTGGTATTGTGTTACCAGTATGCAGATTTCTCTATTGTAAAAATTCACAGGGGAAATCTGCTTAGTTTACGCAGCCCCTGCGTGACGGACTTTTTCATATGTAGTTCAAATACACTTCATAACTCGGCCTTCAAGTAATCTTGTATGTAATTGGAGAGTAATTTTCTACACAAATTACACACGTTCTGAATTTCATCTCTCCTCAAAAATAGCACCCCCTCCCCCCACCACCCGAATAAATGTCGTGGTACATGCCTGTCTCTAACTACAACATAAACTACCTTTTTAATCACTTATTTCAGAAAATTAGAAAAAAAAAAAAGTTCCTATTAATGGTTTAAACATTGCGGCTTTTTTGCAATGAATGGAGGGGAAGGAGCAAGGAGAAGCAAGTTTAAAAAATTAATAAAGTCCGTCACGCAGGAGCTGCGTAAACTAAGCAGATTTCCCATGTGAAGTTTTACAATAGAGAAATCTGCATACTGGTAACACGACACCACCATGATTAAATACAAACGGTAATGAGAAATCTTTCAGTTAATTAAAACAAATTCCCAACTGAAACGGCTTCTGAATTGTAAGAATAATTTATATTTTAATAACTCAAATTTTAGTAGTCCAAGAACTAAAGAAGGGGGGGGGGGCAGATGAACAGAACGTATTTGCATAAATCTCACAAAGTAACGAAGGTAAGGTAAGGTTAGAAACGACACGTAAGGTTAGAAGAAGCCTCCCACCTGAGCCGAGGAATGACGGATATGGCCGAACTGTACCCGACCACATGTCTCACAGACTTCATAAAAATGCAAATATCTCGGTTAATATTCAAGATAGAGAATAAATGTATATAACAATATTTATAGTAAATTTAATTTGCAATAAGATTGGTTCTATACAATTCTTCGATCCGATGCATAATAACGGAGATATTTTGAATTTACGAAAATCCTTCCCCCTTTAAACCCCCCCTCCCACTGGTCCGAAATCAGCCATTAACGAACTTGATCTTCTTTTTTACATCAAACGATTAAATACCGAGTATGGTGACGATCAAACAAAAATTACAACCGCTAGAGTGTTAACAGACAACTAGTTTTGAATGGACCTCATTTTCGTCATCTCCTGGGTAGGATCGATGGACATTTGAAGAAATTTTTCGAAAATCGCGTCATGAGTACGACCTCAATAGCTGATTTCCCTGTAGGGAAATCTGCTAAAAACGTTCTACAATCAGAAAATTAAAGATAAATAGATTCTGCGCATAGTATTATGGGATTCTGGCGGCATTATAGACATTTGAGATCTTTAGCCGCCCCTCGATGGATTCGTTTTCAGTGTTTACGTAGTGAGCGATCAACTCGACGTACAACCCCTGTTAACGAAGGAGTATTTGGAATGAGTTTTCTCCAGTAGACTATAAATACCCTACGTTATGATATAATTGTAAAAAGTAGCCATCTCATCCTTGAATGCCGAAAACAAATATGTCGCAGATATCTTGGTAAATATTCGAGCTAATAAGATATGTACGGAACAGCAATTATAGAACGTGACATTTCAATAAAAATTATTATTTATCATTTTTCCCGTCCATGACTTAATAACAGATAGATTTCAAATTTTTGATTTTGGTCCTAAACCTTCCTCCACTCCTCGTTGTCCCATGAAAACAATACGTGCTTGAAGTGAAACTGGTCGAGATATTCTCGCTTATTTGGTTTATTGTAGAAGTGGGGATATACTGAAATTTGAAAACTAAAAAATGTAAATATCTTGATTAATATTAAGGATTAAAGAAAAAATGATTATAAAAATATACATTTATACTATAATGTATAATTATTTATTAACGTCCACTTTATGCAACTAAGGCTAATTGGGATGTAGTGTGAAATTGTGTAGTGTACTTTCTGCAGTAGACTGTCGGGCGTCATCACTTGGAGTGTCTGTGGCCAGTTCACGCAGTCAGCTTGCCTGTGGACGGGATCTAAGAGTGTCATAAATTTTAGTCATCACGAGGGGCTGTCAGACGTGTGTGACAGACTTTTTATTTAGAGAATATGTGGTGAGATGATATCAGCAGTTTGTCATACAAGCACGTTGGAAATCTGCTTAGTTTGTACAGCCTCTGAGTGACGGACTATTTTTTCTGTTTTTAGATTGTGAATCGCTGATCCGGAAAATGTTGGTATTGGACCCCACGAAGAGGTATACGGTGGATCAGATAAAGCGGCACAGGTGGATGACAGAGGAAGCACCTCGCCTCCTTCCTAGCACTTGCCTCGGAGACACCAAGCAGGCCGAACCTAACGAGCAGATACTCAGGCTCATGCAAAGTTTGGGCATAGATCCTGCACAGACAAGAGAGGTAATGAGAAACCTTATATCAATTTATATCCATTATCAGTTGAAAGCTTTCTAAGCCTTATCTTTTATACATTTTATTATAAATTGTTTTGTTAGTTTTGAATAACCTAAGAATATTATTATTATTGTATTTCTGTGTGTGTCGTTTGCAAACAGGGTTATTATTAATTAAAGCCGCAATATCATAAGCGTTTCTGTAAATTTATTAGTTTATCAAGGCACCACAGATTAAAAATTAATTTAGGGACTTATTCGTGAGTGCATTCTGTTAGCTTGTATAAAAATGCAGCACCAATTTTTAAGTCGGTTTAAAAATGACTCATGAAACAATGGACGTACAGATTTGAAATAGATGCACACTATATGAAATTGTAATATAAAATAAATTCTTAAGTTGTGCTATTGAAGCTTACGTTTTCCAAGACACCCAGATACCTATGTTCTCTTTATATATTTTTGAACTGCCTCAACATAGTGTCAAATTTTAGTTGTAAAAGAAATGTATGTCTTGGCCTTTAAATAACGGCGATTTCTGAGTTTAACATTGACATCTAAATTTTAGGATTCAGAAAACAGGTCTTTTGCCCCAGCACTCAACCCAAAAATGCATTCCTCATCTATCTTGAAGCTTCAATAATAAACAAAATTTGTATTAGTTAGGTTGGAAAATTTTATAGTTGTTAAATTATTCATAATGTTAGATAGGCTAGCCGTACAAATTGTTGAATTTTAAATTGATAATCAATTGATTATGCCAACTCAACCATTCACTTGGTTCTCTTCCATCTAGACTCAAATAGGCACATTAACTAAATATTAATGCTGCTCATCATTCATATTCCAATCCCAATTACTAATTTAGAAAATAATTTCTTTAAAAGTACATAAATATATAATTCTGGCAAATTCTGACATTGATTCACTGATCTTGCGCTTCAATTCAAATGCAATTAAATAATTAATTAGCAGCTGAATGAACTTTTCCACTTCCATGTGGTACCATTTGAATTAACTTTGTACATACTATGGATTCACCCAAATATTGGAATTACAAAATCATTGGCAATGTAAATTATGAGTTTAGTCATAATTTCAAGGATGTGACCAAAGAATAACTACTACCAACCTCGCTTTCATCTCAGTTTTTCGAGTCTTAAGATCAAGGAAAATCCTACAAGCCTTGAAACTATGTGTCTATAACTCCATTATCAAACCTGTACTCATGTATGGGTGTGGTCGTCGACGAGGGTAACCTGGAAACAAAGGTTAAAAGTTTTGAACGTAAGAGTTATAGTACGTAGGCCCAAAGAGGGTAGGTGACTTAGGACTTTGGAGAAGAAAGACAAATAGAACTCTCTATTCAAGACAATGAATGCACCAGAGGTGGATACCTGGCCACGAGGGAGACCAAAGGATGAGATGGAGTGGTAGAGTGAAGAAGGTCGTTATGGACATAGTGGGCTGGAAAGCCATAGCCCATGATAGACAGAGGTGAAGAAGGCTTGTAAATGGCAGCTAAAGATCTCCAAGGTCTAAGTAAGTAAAGTCAACCAAAAAAAGAAAATAACACAAGCCACAGAATCAGGCTAAATTTGATATTCTGAAATTCCTATAGAGGATGCTGAGGAAGAAGAAAAATAACTTGTTTATAGACTATCCCTCTACATGACTATAATAAATCACTGTCTTTCTGTGTGTGTTGTTTAATTGATATTGTCTTATGAATATCAGGGATTTTGAATCAGATTAAACCCTTTTTTTGCTTTTTAGTTGGCAGTTAAGGTGAATACAAATGTCACACTTTGAAAGTTTTCTCTATAGGCCATTCTGAGGAAAATATGGAGGTTTAATAGTATGTAAATTAGAACTTAAAGCAAAATATTTTGAATGTTTTCTGATTTACAGATAATTCCCAAAAAATAAAAATATTGCATTTTTTTTTCGAACCAAGTTGAAATATATTCTAATAATTTATTTATTTATTTATTTTGTCTATTCTGTTTCAGTCCTTAAGAAGTGGGAACTATGATCATCATGCTGCAATATATTTCTTGTTATTGGAACGTTTAAGGCAACAAAGGAGTACATTCACTGTACCACAACAGGAAACAAAGCCAGTCACTGAAGCTAAAAGAAGACCAAGTACTGTTGCGGAACAGGGCATTAGAAAGCAGCCTGAATCACCTTATCGAAGACATTGTTATACACCTGACTCAATGGCAAGAGAACTTCAGATACAGCAAACTATGCAACAGATTGCTCACCAAAAAGAAGAGGAGTATTATTACCAAAGGTATCTTGGTTACCAGCAGTATTCAAGTTCAACTGATGAAGGTGTTGAAACTGACCCTGAGGAGTCAAGTCCTCAACAAAGACTTTCATATGCAAGTTCCTCTTCCTCTAGCGGTGTTAGTAATAATAAAAGCCTAAGCCAGCACTTGAGTACTGATTCATGTTCCTCTCATGTCTCTTCCCTTCAAAGTAATTATTCTACATTTGAATCTAGTCTTGATTATCAGTTTGATGAATTGGGTTCTAGTTTGCCATCTTGTACATCCCAAGGGTCCAAACCAATGGCAGATAACTCTGTGATAAGCACTAGTGCAATCCACCCAAATATTTATGTTAGCAGTGACGGAAACAGATCTTGGTCTAGACCAGGGCCGAGTGCATCCCAGTTTAAACGTAAAGTTACTCGTTCTCCTGTGGATTTCAGAGAAGGAAGAAGAGCATCTGATGGATTAGTTGCTCAGAATGCTGATAATACTAATCTAAGTCCTCCTATAAATACAAATGTTGCATTTAATAGTCAAAAACTTAATGAAAGTGGAAAAACAAAAGGTGTTATGGAGCTTCATCTAGTCCAAAGAGAACATCAGGCATTGAAGACATTGTATCAGAGCTCAGTTCCTCAAGAAGAAGTTGTCCAGCGACAACTTCAGCATGCAGAGTATAGGCAAAGGGATTCTGAACGGCAACAGAACTTGCCAAAAAGGATCAGCCTCCCCGAGAATTTCACATTTCCTTCAGGCCAGGCAATCGAAAGTGATATTTTGACGAGTGTTTCATCAACCAAAGCACCTTTACAGCAGCAATTAATGCAACATAGATTACTTCAACAGAAAAGACAAATTTTACAAAAACAGGGAGCTTTTCAGCAATGCGATCCAATGATCTTAAATAGGCGGCAAATGTTGAGGCAAGCATCATATAAGCTTGCACAACAAACTCAAATTGTCCCCCCACTTCCATTACAAGCAGACTTTCCTACAATTACAGAAGACACATCAAATGGAAGACTTCATTCTGAAGAAGTTAGCCAAGACTGGAATTCCCTCCCTAATTCGTTCGCTTCCTGCCAAATAGCCGAGCCTAACCAACAATGGTCAGGACAGCAAGAAAATATTTCAACTCCATGGCAACCGTCCCTCTTCACAACTACTCAACCTGTCCCGGCTTGGAGTCAGGTATTACACAAATAGTTATCTGCTTGTAGAAATGATATACCTAACATGAATTTGTATTTCGAAATAAATTAGTTTACATTATTTGCAAAGACAAAATCTCCAGTATTCAATAATTAATTAAACACAGTTTATGCTAGCTACATAATTTGACTGATTGAATTTCAAATGCCTAAAAGCATAGCTAACAGTTATTGTTTGCATTTCAGTGTATTGATGTTCATTCAGTTAAATATACAAAATCTGATTTTCCTTAAAGTTATTCATGCAGGTAATGAATATAACGTACTATAGAATAGTTTAGTAGTTTGCACATTTGCAATTTTTTATTATTTGATACTCATAATACATCAAAAAATCAATATAAAAATAAACATTTAAAAAAAAATATCATAATGATACAAGACACTTTAGCAAGATAACCATGCACCTTACAAATAAATGAGTACTACAAACTCATAATTAAGGTAAAAATTCACTACTTTGTATAATGTTTTTTATAAGCTTTAAAATTTTATGTTACAAGTAGAATTTATCATCAAATGTAATTAGCTATTGATATTAATTTTTTTTTAATAATAGAGCTTTTATTTAATATTTTTTCTTAAAAGAAATTTTGTAAATAATTTTATGAATGCTTTGTTGTAGCAGTTTAATGAGTGATTCTTCAGCATCATTAGAATTTTGTTCATAAAACATTCCAATTTATTTATGAAATTTGAGATCAACGAACAAAAGATGCTCAAATTGCATAACCAATACCATTTCTTTATAAATTTGTACACTAGGATTGATTTTTATTATTAATTTATTGAGTAAGTGATTTCCTATTAAGTTATATAGGCTGATTAGTTTTAAGATTACCTCTTACATTTAATTTTTCTTCCTAATATTGTTAGGCCTTTCGTATGCTAAGCCAACAAATGGCATATCATTAATCAGTTTTAATATGTTTATAGTAAACTGAATAATGTGTTTATAGATTCGATTTTTGTACTTTAAAAATGAAAAATTTTATACAATAAATATAAGTCTGAAATAAATTCAAAGTAAAGAAATCACATGTTTCTATTTAAACCTCATTTCTAAAAACATAATCATGTTTTGGAGCATGTAATTATTTTTTGAAAAGCATGTTTAGACCTTGTTGTACCCTTGAATGGCTTCTTTTTATTAATGCATGTGAACACCATTCTCTTCACAAAAACTTATATGAAGCACGATATAGACAAAAAAAAGTGAAATGACAACTGTAAAAACATAAGCATACACAGTATTTACTTTTTTATTTTCAATCTTTAAAGTCTCACTTATCACTGAAATTTTCTGAACTGAAAATTGATTAGCATACACTGTAAAAAGTTATGAAATATAGATCAACCAGATCATATATAAATCATGTTCCTTTTCAACTAGTTATGATTTTTATCTATTTCAACTTGAAGTTTAATACAAGCTGACTAAGCAAACAAATTTTTGAAAAATGATAATGGTAAAGCATAATGAAAAATTGACCTCTATAAAGCATGCAATACTATTCTAAAATTACTCCTACGATTATCCGACTTTCAAGAAAAACCTGTTAGTCTGAAATGAATACTGATTGGTAGAAAATACTTTTTCTTCCTCTAAATTTAGGAGATATTTTTTAAAGAATATAAAGAACATTCACAGAGAATAAATACAAAGCAAATATATCTACTTTATACTTTTATAACTTATATATTAATATGATGTTCATGCAATATTATTAAATAGCACAAAATTACTGAAGTAACAATTTTCTTATAAAATATATTTCTTAACCAGATTTTTTTTTAATGATGATAGTCTGAATTTATCTTTGGCAAACATTCATTTCATAATTAAAAGTTTTATTTTTGAAAAATTAGATTCTCTTAAAGGAAATCAGTTATTGGGGTTGTGCTCTTTTCACAATTCACAAGTACATAAGTTTATCATGGAGGGGCTGTGTAAACTAAGCAGATTTCTCATGTGCTGGTAGGCACAATACTGATCTCTTCTCACCATATTTTTTTCTATTTTAAGTAAAAATCTGATGAATAGAACTGGGGCATAGTTTATAGAATGCTGAAAACAAATACAAAGGTTGAATAACTCTCTAAATATTTGAACTACAACAAAATATTTGGACATTTCGAATCACAAAATATCTCGTGTACAGTGTACAGTCTGGTTTACATAGAGTTCTTAATAAGGGAGAAAAAAATAAATACAATGTTAGATGATATCATATGTGTGCCATGTGCCATAAAACATGGAAAATTTGTTTTATTTACATAATTCCAACATTTTCCTTTTTAAATTGTACGTATATACATAGATAGATAGATAGTTTTGAACAGACCTCATTTTCAACATCTATTTGGCGGGGTCGATGGACATTTGAAGAAATTTGTTGAAAATTGCATCATTAATAAGACCTCAATAGCTGATTTCCCTCCAAGGGACATCTGCTAAAATGAACATCTATGGGAAAAGGATGACACAAAAAATGATTAGGTGTGTTAACTTCTACAAAATGGATATTTTAGGCAATCAGCTAAATACAGTATATGCTGCATGTAAATTAAGCTAAGTAGGATAGATCACCATTTGTTACTTATTTGGAATAAAGGTACAGGCTTTATTTGTTGAGACTGTCTACAAAAAAGCAAATAAATATTTAAAATATTCATTATTTACTCACTACCTATTCCATCCTAAAAATCAAGAAAATATAAAGTTGATATTTATTACATGTATATAATAAATTTCTACTTTCCTATAAGCTTCTTGGGTAAATGAAATTTTTATTCAAATTTTAAGTGGCCGCCTAAGTAACATGATGACCGATAGTTTGTGATGGAATGTAAGGATAATAATAAATAAAAAAAAAACTATAACTTCTGCAATTATCTTAATTTATTTTAAAACCAACATGTTTTCAGCAGTTAGAATAGCAAAGGAAGCTCCAAAAGGCAAACACTTACCCATTCATTACATACTAACCATACACATTTAAAACTATGATCAGAACAGACCAAAACACCATATTAAAAAAATATATCTTATTATTCAAAATGCAAACCTCACACAATAGACAAAATAAATAAAGTAATGAGTTAGTTAAATAAATAATCTCGTGCATTTTTAATCTAAAATACCGTATATGTACTTTCCAATGCCATTGTTAATAACTGAGTAGTTCCTAGGATTTTATTTTCTAGTTTCTATAACTAGTTTTTTAAATCTAATTTTATCGTATAATTTTAGTAATTGTTATTAGTTTTATATACAAATCACTGTAATCAAATGTATGTTATATACTTTGTAAGGCACATACAGGAAATATAACCCCTCTCAAAAGGAAAAATGTGGGGGCATGTTTTCAGCAGACCCTGCAGCTATCATCAGCTGTTGATGATTTCTTTTGATTCATCGTGGCAGCTTCACAGGCATCACCCAAATAAGTATGCATTGAAACATCATCAATAATGAAGGGTCTGATGAATGAACTAAAGATTTTTGCATGAGATATAGGTTTCTTTATCTTATAAATTTGCACGGGTTATTTTTTAAATAACAAAAACGTTTCTATGCATAATATTGCAGATCAGGGGGCAAATATTGTTAGTACAGTATTTTCATAGAAGTAGCAAAAGTCTAAATACTTCACTAAAAAGACCATTTAATCTGAGAATAATTAATCAGCACACAGCATATGGACCGCTGTCTTAGGAACACAGTTTACTACATTTCAAAATGTAACTAAATATTACAAATATATAAGTTTGTACAATAATAAATATAATTATTTCCAACTTTTATTATCATAAGTTCAGGATAGGATACCTAATCTAATTCTAAATCAACATCTGCTATAATCGTTGTTAGAATACTGTCTATAACTAATCACTGATTACATCAAGAAAAGGGCTCTACTAACAATCATTTTCAATTTTGTTATTAGAAATGTATGTGATCTAATTGTGTTTAGCAACAAGAGTTCATCCAAACTTGATTATTAGTCAATGACTTCTGTTTTAAAATGCATTTTGAAACATATGTTTGAAAAGCTTACATACTTTCTGAATGATTTATATGAAAAGTCTTCTACTGCTTAATACAAAATACGAGGATCAGGTTGCCCACCCATGCTCATTAATGTGTTGGCCTTAATTCACTAGGTAAGCCTAGAGTTGCGATCTTCATTCTCACTTCTGGATGGATGTATTTAGCGATTAACTCATGACATGAAATCCTTAGGCCCTATAAATATCCTGTCCCAATTAACCCTACTAGCATTAAGTGGTTGTTAATAAATAAAATTTAACATATAATATTTATTTCTTTGCATCCTTTTAATGCAACTAAGGCACATTGGGTATTGTAAAATTTATTTATTTCAATGCAAAACATATACTTTCTTGTTTGAGGTTTGACATTTTTATATCTTTTTAAAAACAAAAAGGATATAGAAATCACCGTGAGAATCACTATGAGTTAAAGCTAAAAAGTAATCAAGGTTTGGAAGTAATATCATGCTTGAAAACCAACAGTCGACTAGTCATCCAGGAATCTTTTCTTTTTTTTTATCTTATCACATGATTTCTGAACAATATTTATTGGAAATGTCATGTATGTCACAATGAAATAATTCTTGTTTCATTCTAATTTTATTTTGGAAATCTGGGTACCCATGAGCTTTTAGGTTCAGAACTTAATGCTCTAGATAAATGTAAAGCCTGTAGATAAACTTAGAGAATGTAAGAAAGGGGATGACAATGAATATATATGATGTAACTTGAAAATAACGAAGTTCAGATTAAAAAAAAAAAAACATTATTTCTGTATGTTTCGCAATGAATAATTATCAACACATTCAACTTGGCAGAACACCAAAGAAAGCAATGGAAAATGGGTTAGGGTAATGCCATAAAGTAAAATTCAAAAAGGTTTTGATCTCAATTAAACTTGCTTACTTGTTTGTTGTAATTCATATGAAGCTTGGTTGGTGTTAGTTTTTGAATGATATGTTAAAATGCCAGGATTCTTTACATTTTATCAAACTTAATAAGAATTCAGTCCTAAGTTAGTGATCCAACATATAAAAGAAGAGCTCTTCAGCAAAACTGAAAAGCTGAGATACCAAATCATATATTTTTTGTCTTTAATGCATTGTCGGTTTGTTAGCAGGCAATCTGTTATTCTCCCCCCACCCCCCCAATCCACATCTTATGAAATTCATAAAAACGTTTTATATAAAATCACTCAGAAGTGAGTCACATTAGGTAATAGGAAGAAACCAATACTCTCCACAAGTATTTATTAATTAATCAAAGCAGCTTTCACAGGCAATGCTTCATCATAAGTGGAAAAGAGAATGGTGGAGTGTTTAAGAAGAAATAAATGTTTTAGTTGCTAAAAAGAGAAGCTTAAGATTCAAAGATTTGGTTTAATAATAAAACTTATGGAAGGTACTGTTTTTTTCAATGTTATTTATTTAAGAACCCCCACCATCTACCATCAATAAAATACAAAATTTAGCTCTTGTTAGCATATAATTGATCACAGTTAAATTATATTCATGCCTCCATTTCTAGGGGCAATTTATTAAAAATGAATAGAGCTTAAAAATTGTTTTGCTCCTTATTTCTTAAAAAGAATTTTTGAAAATGCCTTTTGAAATGGAGAATAGTTGATCGAATAAATAATGTTCTGATATGAGTTAGGCGTTGAGAGAGACATACTGTTTGCAGATGACGTCTACAAGTAGTAAACCTACAAACAGTCAAATGTTGTCTTCAGGGCTCATCTGGACTCCCTGCATCAGCAACTTATCCCAGCCTTTACAAGCACTCAATGAGAGCCCATTGCTTGAGCTAAAGGAACAGATGGAACTTATGTAGATGGGCAATATTTAAGTTACAATTTTAAGTTTTGTTTATTCATTTTCTGTTTTATGATTTTGTTAAAAAAACTGAGATACATTTTCAATCCTCAAGTGTATATGTATGTGTGTATATATATATATATATATATATATATATATATATATATATATATATATATAAACATGACATTAGTAATTTAATAATTTGTATGTTTCTACAATGTTATAAAATTTAGAAAAATATCAACCTATTTTTATTTCCTCTTTGGAATTCTGTTAGTTTTTTATTTATATAGATATATATTTCTGTACATATATACATATTGTAAATACTTACAGAGATATCAATACCAGTAATGAATAATCAAATTTATATGCTTAATTTTTTTAATAAAAATTACCATACATTAAATAATTTTTCTAAATTGGTTTTTGATTTTTTTTTTTGCCAAGTATTTTGCCAGTAAGCAATTATTTCAAATATTCTCATTAAATGAGTGAGTGAAACATATAGGGTCCATCCATCACATTTAAAATGAACACCATTTGCACATTAAAAAGGCAACTTTTTACTTAAGTATCATTGCAAAACTACAACTAACATTTTTAAATAGGTTTGGATAAATAATTTACTAATTTATTCGGTTGTGAAATGAGGTTCAGACTAATTCATTCCAACATTTTCAGATAATATTTTTAATTTAAGTCAAGGTATGTATTCTGTATTTTTGTATGAAACAAACGATTGTAACTTTTATGATACAATTGTAATTAATGTAGTGTTTTACAAAATGAAGTCTCTTTTAGTTTTGTTTCATTTAATAGTTGAAATATAGTTTCAATATCTAACTAAATTTAGCTCCCTAGAAGCATTAATTTAAATTATAGAATGACCATAATGCAAAATTTTGTGATGTACCACAAATAAATAATTTGATCTAAATCTATAAAACCATTTATGTGAGAGCTATGAATAATAAATAGTTACAAGAATTATATATTGCATCCTTAAGAAAGATCTCTTGAAAAATGTTCCTTTTACAATGGTTGGTTTCAATATCATCCAGCTTCATTGAATAATCCCTAAATACTACATTAAAAAAATAAATTTTTGTTTTGTCTTCTGCTGTGTCTGAATATTTTTAATTTTTAATGTATCCAGAATCCATTATAAGATTAAACTATTTTTCAACAATCATGTAGAATTTATTAATTGTTTATGATTTTAATATTACATTCTTACTATTTCAACATACCTTTATAAAATTTAAGAAAAAATAATTTATATATATGTTGATGGTTTCTGTAATACGATTATTTAGCTAGTCATAGACTCCAAGCCATTTAGAAAGTATGAAAATATCTAATGTTTTTTACATTTGATTATATGAATTGGATTCATGATACTCCCAATTAATGATTGGGATGTAAACATCCATAATGTCTTCAAAATGAAGGATCTCAATTACCTAAATCATACCATTAAATTAGGAAGTGAAAGAATGTGCTAAATTGTGAAACTGCATAAAAAAGGTTTTGCTTGTCAATCAATGATCTTCCATCTGCAAGAGAAAAAGAGTTCTCACTCCAACATTGAAAATTAAAGATTCAATTAAAGCAAAACTGAAATTTTAGGAGTAAATGGTGTTTGGTGTAATATACCTAACACTTGAAGTGTGTACATATATAAATATATTTTTAAATGCCTAAATTATTGTAGCTCTCTTACATGTGTTCAATCTAAATTAATAATAAAGACATGGCCTCAGGAGAACAATTTCAATAATTTTTTAATAGAAAAACTGTAAAGCAGCATTTTATCTAAACTAATCGTAGAAGAAAAAGTATTGACATGTATACTTTAATAAGCAACATTTTTTTTTTTTGTATGTATCTTTTTCTAACTTTTCTAATATGATGTATTTAATAATAATAATTTAAAATGAACCATTAATATTAGAGGCAATAATGTTTTAAGGAACATGAGGGTAATACTTACAATCACCTGAATAGTTGAAATTGAATTATCTGGTCCAAAGCATGAAGTCTTTCGTATAAGTGCACTAATCCTTTATGCCTGCTCGTTAGAGTTTGGAATCTTCTGCTGTTTGGCCACACATCATCCTCATTACCCTGTAGTGATTGTTCAGCACGTTGTGTAAAAGATGAATGGCACATTCTCTCCTAGAGTCAATAATTAGTAAACAAAAAATAAATCATGTCACTAAATGGTATTTTTTCCACTTGTCTGTGTGTGTGTGTGTGTGTGTGTGTGTGTGTGTGTGTGTGTGTGCGCGTGCATGTGTGTTTGTGTGTGTGTGCGCACGTGTGTGTGTGTGTGTGCAAATATTTTAAAGCAATATATTAAGAATGTTATACTCGACTGGAGCCTAAAAAGCTTTAAGTAAAATGCAATCTCAATATCACAAATAATTAGTTATTAAATACCTGTGTGTTTGTAACAAAGAGACTATGTAGTCATGTATATATTTAATTAAATTAATTACATTGATTTGATAATTTTAAGTGTAATGATACTTCCACTTCATTTTTTCTTGTTTTTGTTTTTTTATTTATAGGATCTCATTTCAATATATTTGAATTAATATGTCTTTCGTTTGTGTACTTATAAATTTTCTAATTTTGTCAGTTGTGTATCGTTAATTTTCCTATTGAATAATATCATGAGCACTTTAGCAAATAATAATGAATATTAGAAGTAGCTAATAATAGCAATAATGCTGAGTAGACTAGTAAGTACAAGGGAAATAAAATGAGTGTAAAATATAGTAACTCTGACAATAGAATACACTTAGCAAATGCTTTTGTAACATGGTCTCGAACCATTTGTGCAATTATTGTTCTGCAGGTCAGAACATATTGTGTTATTAGTGATTTCAACTATAAACTATTGTTAAGATGGATTGATTAATTCTAGAAGAATGTCCTCAGAAAGTCCAGAAACTCTTCAACTTCGTTATGCTCAAGGCTGCTAATGATAAAGCATGTGAAGACAATTTTGTTGGTTTGTATGTAACCTCAGGTAAAAGAAATGGGTCTAACAACGAATTGTTTTAAATATTTGTATTGCAATAATAATTAAAAAGAAGAACAATGTTTTTACATATATATTTGCTACAACAAGTTTGTACATGATTTACTGTATACAAGGACTTTATTAAAATGCACTAAAATGAAAGAAAATGTGTTTTGTGTTTTACTTAAAATGACCTTTCTGAGTTTGAGGTTAATGAAGGAAAAGAAGGTAACACATCAATTGTAGAAAAATAATTTTGCAGAACAAAACCTAGCAATTTCATCACATAAAAACATTTATTTCAATAGATTCTGTTGTTCAATAAAATGAATATCTCCACATTTACATTATTCTTTCCTTTTCCATTTTAAGAAAAAAACTTGAAAGTTACCAAAGATGTCAATGCAAATATATGAATTCTTATTTCACTGTAAGAGAAATGTGTTTTCTCATATTAGCAGATTTTCTTTAAGGGAAATCAGATATTGAGGTTGTACTCATGTTGTGATTTTCAAAAATGTACATCGATCCTACCTAGGAGATGACAGAAATGAGGTCCATTCAAAATTATATATATATATATATATATATATATATATATATATATATACACACATACATATACACACACGACGCTTGACTGTTTCTGGTCTAGTAGTAGCAATTTTAGTTTGTCATTACCAAACTAGATGTAGGTATAAGAGTTTAATGCAAAACTAAAAATCAAGTTCATGAAATCGAACAGCGAGGAGGGTAGTTTAAAGCAGGATCGAAAATTCAAATTATCTCTGTTATTATGAGTCTGATCATAAAATTGAATATAACCTATCTTGTTGACAATCTTTTTTTTTTATAAGCCCTTTTTTGAAGACATCTAGGGCTCCCCTACATGAGCAGTTAATGCTCTAACTTCGTCCCTTGACCAGCCATACTGGGAAGTGAACATATTCACCTTTTAAGGTCTTAGTTCACTTAGTATTGAACAAGGTGAGCTACCTAATTACCATCTAGATGTCCAAAAATATGTTTATTATGCATGCCTATCTGCAGCTAATCACTGTATCGGTATATTAAACCCAGTAGTATATGAATACTAAAACTTCTGACTATTCCTTTGTCCGCCATTTCGAAATTCACGCGCATTTTGAAAATACAGGGTGTTCCAAAAAGAATATATTTATTACAATGTATTATTTTTTCCGAATTATCGATCGCTGCGCCTCGGCTCGACTATAGGCAAAACGAATATATAGTCTAGTTTATATTGTAGCCACTAGCTGTCAGTTTTCAGATTTGCTTGATAACCGTGATATGTTTAAAATGGCTATTCCGTATCATTTTGTCTTCTCGAAGTGCAATTCCGTGATTACAGTGCAATGACGTTTCAGGTTGAGGAACCAAATTGATCCTCCTAATGAGTGAAACATTTGCTGATGGTATCGACAGTTTGTAGATACAGGATGTGTATGTAAAGGAAAGAGTCCTGGCCGCCCTCGTGTTCCTGAAGAAAATGTTGCACGAATTCAATCTGCTATATGACGGTTACCAATTACAACAGAAGACAACTGGCAGTTAGTGGCTACAATATAAACTAGACTATTATGTATTCATTTGTCCAAAAGTCGAGCCGAGGCACTGCGATCAATAGTTTAGACAAAATAATACTTTGTAATACGTATATTCTTTTTGAAACATCCAGTACTATAAATACCATCATTTTCTGCCAAATTTAAACCTTAAGCTCATGCAGTGTTTTATGCTCTTGCAGTCTTCAAATAGTAGCTCTTGCTACTTCCGTTGGTAATCTTTAATGCCCATTTTAGCAGATTTCCCTTCAGGGAAATCAGCTATTGAGGTTGTACTCATGACGGAATTTTCGATTTTTTTCTTCAAATGTCCATCGATCCTACCTAGGAGATGACGAAAATGAGATCCGTTCAAAACTGTATATATATATATATATATATATATATATATATATATATATATATATATATATTTGTCTGTTACCGCTCTAGCGGTCGCAATTTTTGTTTAATCGTTACCAAACTCGATATTTAGTCGTTTTATGTAAAAAGAAAGATCAAGTTCGTTAACGGCAGAAATCGGACAAGGGGGAGGGGGGGGGGTTAGAAGGGGAGAATTTTGAAAATTCGAAATATCTCCGTTACTACAAGTCGGATCGAAAAAGTTGGAAATTAAATGCACTATAAATAATGTTATACGCATTTATTAACCGAGATATTTGCATTTTTCAGTTCTTAGCCTTCAGTAAACCCCCACTTCTACTAGTGTTACATAAACAATGCTCTGTTATATAATAAAAGATATTAATTGAAGCCTAAATACCAAATATTGTTTTCATTGAACTTTTACTTTGTGAGATATATGCAAATACGTTCTGTTGACGTACTGTTGTTCTTTTGTTTTTAGATTACTAAAATTTGAGGGATTGAGATAAAACTGATTCTGTTTCATTACAAATTACAGCACTAACTTTAGTAAATTGTTTTCAATAAAATTAATATGTTATATTCAGATATATTTCATTAATTGTTTGTCTTTCCGTCTATCTCTGCAGCGCTACGAAGTCGGCTTGCCTGTTTGTTTACAATTCAGCCTTGTACATTTTCTGAGCATTAACGGTACTGTTACCTGTATGTATATTTATCTATTGTAAACCTTCGCGTGGGAAATCTGCTTAGTTTATGCAGCCCTTGCGTGACGGACTTTTGTAAGTCTGAGAGATATAAAATTTATTTTTCTTCCTTATGTATAAACAAAACTCAACGTGACAGCTCCCAATTAATAATAGTTCAAAAGCTTCGTATCCAAGAAAATCAACTTTTAAGACATTTCAACCAAAATGTTAACTTTCTACGATCTAAACTCGTCGAGATTTAATTTAAATTTTCCCTTCAACAAATGCAACTTAATCCTCAAGTGAAAGTTCTTCATTTAATCCTACTGCTTAGAACAAGGCTTCCTCACTCTCTCCCCTTTACCCTTACCAAACGCAGCTTTTAACTCAGTAGTTGTGCAACTTCTTAAGCTAATAGTACTTATAACCACTAGCCCAGTTACACAACGGTACTCAATCAACTAATCATCAAGTTATTCTCAAAGGGTTCGAAGAACGTCTTCGAAGAGCACCACCCTTAATATGGGATCCACTGTCACTCATTGTAGCCCAGACGCTCAACTCAAAGGTGGTTCGAATCTAGTTTTCCACCCTAAATTCACCTCTGCCACTTCCTCTATTTCCACACAATCATTTTATAGTCATATTCCAAGAAACTACCATATCCTTCAAACTTTAGGAACTTAATTATTAAGAAAAAACTTATCTGAAGTTTAATCACTGCACGTCGTAAAAAATAACTTTACTCCTACAGAAAAAATATATAAATGAAATAATATTAAAAAAAAATTTCGAGAATTAAAAAAGTAGCATGGCTTATTCTCGCACATTTTTCCGGAATGCTAGACAATAATTTCAGATTTATTCATAGAACTAAAATATTTGGTATAGATATACCATTTTCAAAATTATTTAGTGACGGACTCATTAAATAAACTCCTAATGCCCACTCTGGCTAGAAAAGGGTGGTAACCTGTAGATACCCCGTCCCGATAGTAGCATAAAGTGGACGTAAATAATAATAAACAAAAAAAACATTTTCAAAAGACCTAGGCTAGATGCATGTGTGACCTCCAACACCCCATCGCCCATTTCCATTTCCCCTCCAACGCCTCTGTTCATTTTCTCTTTTAGCTCCAAGTGCAGCGCATTTAGATCAATAGAATTCTATTAAGGTTATTACAATAGTTATATCCTGGCTTTTGGCGTTGGGTCGGCCAAGCAGGTGACAAGTTCGGGTAATTGTGCTTAATGTAGCCGAATATCCAAAAAGAGAAGCATAAACTTATTAAATATAGCTGCCAGTCAAATGTATCATAGCTGAAGGAAATAAGTGCAAGCATGGTCCTAGTGCTTCGAAATGTTTGTTTACAACTCTGGAGGGAAATAGGCCGAACAAAAGAAGAAAATTGAGATTGGATCATTTATAAATAGCGTAATTAGAAGTAATATGGCGAGTGGCGGGGGAAGGATATCTCCCCTCCGGCCTCCTGTTCTTTAGCAAGTGGTCAAGCTATAGATGTGTTTTGGATCCACCATGTGATTCTTACAATCTGAAAATGGGGTCTGAAAATAAAATGAAGTATTGGAAAAGATCAGTAGATAATGATTAGTATGGAACCGAGTTCGATGCCCATATTGAATAAGAAGTAAAAGTTCTGCATTTCTGGAACCACTTCACTGAGCAGTTGCCTAAAATAGCATTAGAAACTTCTATTCTTCAATTTACATAACTGGGGAAAAGTCGAAATTCATTTTCGGGGCTTTCAGATCCAACGGTTGCTTCTCCTCTCTCACTGGAAGAGGTGATCATATTATGTCACTGGATACTCAGAACACAAATTGAACAGAAAGTGTGGACTGCACTTAACTCTTAAACAGGACGCTTCCGTTTAGGATTAAAGCTCCGAACAATGTCTCATTATAAATGATCTGTACTAAGTCAATTTGAAAATTAAGGAATAATTAATTTTGTCCTCTTAAAAATCAATTTCAGACCACTAGGTAACGAGGTCCTCAAATTATTTTCTTATTCTCAAAAATATATTTTTGACTAATTAATATTTTATTCAGTCCCCAATTTAAGTATTTATTTTATAAACAAACACTTATATGATTAGAATTGACATCAGTTATTTCTTAATACTTACTTAATCTTGTAAATTTCCATGGGAGATATAAATAGATAATAAATAGGCAAATAAATATATTTCTAAGTTATTTAAATTTTAAAAATAATGCCAATTTAAAAAAAAAATATCATCGGGTGAATAAAACATAAATGAATAGGACTAAAGAGGACTTTTTGTTTCAAAAATTTTTAGACTAAGAGAAAATTGATATATAAGAATATTTCTTTGAATGATCTAACAAATTCCCAGATAGCCTCTTGGAGTATCTAACCAGTTGATCAGAACAAATAGATACTCCTAAGTACTCTGTCGATTAGCCAAAGTAACAGAAAGTGAAAGTTAATGAATACAATTCGATATCTTCACTAGTCTATAGAAAGCAGAGAAGGTAAGTTGTGCCTTAGTAAAATTGCTAAAACTAATATAATTGCTTGAAGCTAAATATGCACCTGGATGTCCTTGGCATTGCATTGCTATTTGTTAAGGAGATACACATGCAGTTGGCGTATAGTCCTATAATCAGCGCTTGCTATTTTTTTAATCAAAGCAAGGTAGGTACTATTATTGACATTTTTGTCGGCAGAGGCCGACATACTGATTGTCTATGAAAGATCAATATTTTCAAGTGGATCGAATGTTCTATTTGTTAAATATCAAATTTAATAAGTCCTGTCAGTTGTTTGCAGTTACAACTAGTTGTCTATAGTATAATCTGGGGAAATTTGGTTTCGTCAGACTTGTTAGAACAGGTGCATTATACAAGAGGTTTAACACAGCATATAGAATAAGTTGATATTTGGTAGACATATCCGAATCCTCCTGGTCTGTGAGAGAAGATCCCAGAAAAAGATATTTGGAGCTGTGAAAGAGTAGCACACACGGGGGATCAGAAGCCATGTAAAACAATGGATTTGTATGATGTGACAGATAACTGCGCTATTAACCCTAGTATTACCGACCTCTCCCAGGTCGCATGGATTACCAAGGGGGGGGGGCTCCTCGAGCCCACAACTTAAAAACCTTTTATTTTGGTTCTATAATTTTTTTAAATTTTTTATTTCTATTGGATTATGTTTAATGAACGTTTCTTATGACACCTGTGGTAAAAAATTAAATACAAAAAAAAAAAAAAGTTCAGATGGGGAAAAAAGGATGACTTTAAATTAAATGTAATTTTATTCTACTAGAGGAACGTATCTAAACATTGTTAGAATAAAAAGTTATCTATATCTAAATAATTATAACATTATAATAGAATAATAATTTAAGAAAATCTAATTATCAGATTCGTAATTGCAATTATCGGTGGTTTTGCACAATAATTTTTTTCCCGAGTGTTTGTTATACACTGAACGTTTACATTTGAAGCAACACTGCTTAGATTTTGATAGGTTGTTGTATTTTTCTTTTTTTGATTTGGCTTCTCTAACACAAGTGTAACACCTTAGCCTTCCACTTGATGAACCTTGTTCCTCCAATTGGGGATAAATCAGTTCTCGCCCTAGAGCATGCTCCATGGCCTTTACTGAAGATCTAGGAATGCCCACAAGATTTTCACTCCTTTCAGCAACACACAATTTTACTAAACTCTCAGATAGTTCAAATAAAAAGTACTTTCTTTGGGCAGCACTATTTCTTCTCCATGTTGTGTCCAGGATGCAGCATGGACTAACTGTTCCCCTAGTTCGGAACAACCTAGAAAATCTTCTCTTTTCTAAAAAAGTACCTATCAGGAGCAATAATTATAACCATCTCAGTAATATATTTTATATATGAAAAAAAATTATATGGGGAGAATATATATATTTTTTTATTGGGGAAAAAAAACTTGAGAAGGTTTGTGTATGTTAAAATTACATCAAAGTAATTATTATTTGAGTAATATAATTAATAACACTTGAATTACTAGTTAAAAGTAGTATTAAATATCAGTGGGCTCGAGGAGCCCCCCCCCTTGGTACTTAAGTGTATAACTACCCCTTGCATTACCAAGGGGGGGGGGCTCCTCGAGCCCATACGTCAAAAAAAATTTTTTTCTCAACATAGAAATTTTTTTATTTAATTTTGTTGTTATGCCCTCATTCTAGGATGTTTTTCTGAGGAATACATAAAATATCAAAAATATCCCATTAAAATTGGGTGATAGGGAACAAAAACAAAAAGTTGTGGGCTCAAGGAGCCCCCCCTTGGTAGTTCTAGGGTTAAGGAGTGTAGACTGCATAGGTTACGCCTCGACAAGAGTATGTATTTGAAATGAAATGCATTTATTTCCATTAAATGTTAATTATAGGATCGTCAAATATTGCTGTTTTCTATAAAAAAAAAATCTAATTCTTACTTATCTCATTACATATTATTGAATAACATTTACTCTTATTTAATACATCTTTATCAAATTAGCTCAAATTTTATGAATACATTTTATAAAATCCATCAATTTAAATAACTATGTACAATACAATAAACACATTTTGTTAACAAACTTAATAGCACTCTAAATATATAACATACATTTTTTTTAAAAAATTGATTGGCATGCAAATTTATTAATGAATGGCAAGCTTTATAAATGATGAGAAACTTAACCCACCTTAAGGAAACTATGTATCTCAGGTATGGGCAACCTTTGACATGTTGCAGGCAAAACTTATTGGGCAAATACGTTCGCTGGCCGCTTTTAAAAGTAGTGTTCATAATTTTTAACGATAGATATCAGACATGAAATTATAGTGTAATTATAATACAATTTATTAAAATAACAAAACGGAATGAATAAAATAGGTTCAACATTATAATTAAATCGTATAATTTGGAATTATCACAAACAACGAAAGTGAAGTAGCGACACCGAAATCAATGAGACACTTGAGCTTGAATTTGGGAAAATAATCCATCGATGTTTGGATTAATTCCAGTCATAGAAAGACGTAAAGAATTTTTCCAAATTATGGTCAGTCAGCCTTGTACGATGTTTTGATTTATTAACTTTCATCATTGAAAAGAGCTGTTCGCATATATAAATACTGCCAAACGCACAAATCTCTCCTCATCTTCCTCATTTGGAGTAAGTAGTGTAATATTTTTGTTCAATTGGGTTTTTCAAAATGTCTCGCGGGCCGGTTCAAACCTTAAAGAGGGCAGGTGGTTGCCCACATAAGATGTATCTGATATGAATTATTTGTTGACCTATTTTTATGACAAATATTTTGTAGTTTACTTAATGTCTACTCCTTACTTCTTTCTTACATTAGCAGGGTGTATAAACATTAATTTTATTTATTATTATTTTAATATATTATTTTATTTTTTAGTTTCCCTTTCCCCTTTTTCTTTTATTTATTCATTTTTTTTTTGGTTTTCTCTTCTTTTTTTTAATTTAGTTATTTCTTTGCTTTTCTCTTTTCCTTATTTTATTATTATTATTTTTATTTATTTCTCCCCCCCCCCAGTCAATCTTATATTTTCATTTATATTATTTTCACCATCTTGATGTTTCCATACAATACTATTTGATTCTTATAAAAATGGTATTCCAATGAACCCATCAAAAACCACCTTTGTTCATTCCTTTTACGTTTCCCTCTATTTTTTTTTGCTATTCTTTTTTTTGCGTGCACGATTTAATTATGAGTAAATCGCCGGTGTTGCGGAACTCATTTAAATAAATAATTGGCATAATGATTGACATTTTATTCATCTAGTGTATTAAAAACATTCTTCAGACTTGAAGTTCTTTTATTTATCTTTAAACACAGGATTTTGTTTAATAGATTTAATACGTTGAGACAGAGCGCTCAAGAGTTCTACTCCTGGAAATAATACGCTTATCTCAAAATATTTATATTTGTGGTTGGAGGTCTGCAGTTATTGTTGTATCTTGTTTCATGATTATGTGTTATACTATTTGTTTAAAACAAGGTTTGCTTCACAAACAATATTATTTGGCACACATATATTCAAGGAAATGTCATTATTTTTTACTCTTTAAAAACTGGCCGACAGGCTTCTCTCCAGCGAAGTTATCCCAGTGGATAACACCATAAGTTAACCGACTAGGTAAAAGCCTTAAGTAGTAAGTTTACTTCTTTTAATGCAAATGATCTATCCAAAGGTTTGTGGTATTGTAAGTTCATCTAAAGGATTTCATTAAATACTCAATCATCTTAAACGAAGATGTGCATGCTAATTTTGCTAACCATTTAAGTGATATCCTTCATGATCCTAAACACAAATTACAGAATGATACTTCTACCACAGACACGCAAAAGTACATTTTGGAAACGGGGATATACACAAACGAAATATATTTAATGGTAAGCTTGTCAACAAGTTACTTATAACACAGCTCCAATACGATATTTATTTAGTACTGAAACAGAAGAGAAAACGAAAGATTTCACGGGATAAAAGTACAACATAGGTACATTGAAAGTAGAGGTGTTCATATATATATATATGGTGATATATTATAAAATCCAACAACTTCACAATCGAGGCTATGAAGGAAGATTTAATTTTGTTTAAAAGTCTCAACTAAAGGAATTTCAAATGATTTAAGAACTCTTCTCATAGACAGCAAATATTAAAATTCAATTAATGTCAGTAGTAATAAATGATTTATTATAGTTTTTAATATAATGCAGAGTGCACTTTTGGAGTCAATGCTCCATCCTCAGTGCCTGCTGACAAACACAAACCTCGAGTTAATTTAACATTCACAGCATGGCCAAAAAGCAAAATAGACAACAGTCATAAAAAAACAAAAACAAACAAACACAATATAAATAGTAAAAACAATGTTAATTCTTAAAGCTAGTCAACTAATAAAAATATAAAATCTAATCCTAGTCAACTACTATAAATTAAAGCCAAAACAATCAAAAAATTTAATATCAAGTCAAATAATAAAAACAAACAACGGTAAGCATATGTCAAAAACTATAAATAAAATTAAAAAATAACTAAAAACTACCTAAATTTCAGATTTATATCACAGTGGGTGAGAACCTCGGAAAAAACTACCCAGAGGAACTGTAAGAAACATCTAAAAAATAAGCAAAAACCCCATACTAATAATAGAGAGAAGTTTTTAATTTTATTTATAGTTTTTATTATTTGACTTGTTATTAAATTTTTTGATTGTTTTGGCTTTAATTTATAGTAGTTGACTAGGATTAGATTTTATATTTTTATTAGTTGACTAGTTTTAAGAATTAACATTGTTTTTACTATTTATATTGTGTTTGTTTGTTTTTGTTTTTTTATGACTGTTGTCTATTTTGCTTTTTGGCCATGCTGTGAATGTTAAATTAACTCGAGGTTTGTGTTTGTCAGCAGGCACTGAGGATGGAGCATTGACTCCGAAAGTGCACTCTGCATTATATTAAAAACTGTAGAGGACTTGGCCTTCTTATTGATCCTGATCAATTGGTTCCTCTACCATCCAGCATATTCCAGAGATTTATTATAATTCGTATGTAGCTAAGACGAATTCGTTAAGACCTGTTTCCCAAATTATTTATAATTATTTTGACGATCGCTATGATAAACGTAACAAAAACTGGCTATAGGTTTGTGAAGCCTGAATTTTGACATTTAGATTTAAATTTAGTTAATTTAATAGCGATTATTTCTAGACTTTACTTTCGACCAACAGCTTCCTTCGGAATATACAGCATTTTTCATGATGAATTATAAACATTTCTCATATTCGCAGTCAGAAATTGTCCGACAGGAGCAGCGTACACAAAGATTTCTCACTTGCAGGAATGATACACTAGTAATGTCGTCTCATCATATATTCTCTATTTCTAAATCAAAATCCGATGTGTAGTAGTGGGGGTTTCCTGAAGGCTACGAACAAGAAATATCGAAACTCGTTTAATATCTAAGTTACGAGGAAATGTATAGAACAAGAGTAGGGCATCGATAGTTTAACAAGATAAAATGTTTCTATCCGACTCGTTACAACGGCGAATATTTTGAATTTTTCAATCCCTACCTCTCCCTATTACTTGTCAGATTTCAGCCATTAACTAATGTGCCCTGTTTGTTGAATATTGGGTTCTAGTTGAGATACGTGCAAATACTTTCTGATGACCCCCCCCCATCTTTTGTTCTTGGATTACTAAATGTAGAGTAATTGAGACAAAAATTATTCTTGCTCGTTATAAATTGCAGTACTAGGAATAATAAATAGTTTTCAATAAATTTAACATATTATTTTCAGATATAGTTCAGTAATTGTTTTTCTTTCCTATTAAGAATAGTTCTATCTATCTATTGATCTCTGAGGGGTTGGCTTACCAGTTTGTTTGCAATTCAGCCGCTTCCTGTTGTGGAGGTTATTGAAATGTAAATTGACTGAAAATGTTTCCATTATCACGCGTATTTATTCACTTAATTGTTACCAGTATGAAGATTTATGGGTTGTAACACTTCACGAAGGAACTCTGCTTAGTTTACGCACCCCGTGCGTGACGGACTTTATTCGTTATCTCCTAGGTTGTACTCATGAGTACACCTCAATAGCTGATTTCCATCTGCTAACTTTTTTTTTTTTTTTAATGAGTAAAATTTATCTTGTGGAATGGTAGTTATTCCAGATCCGACTGGAAAACAAAGTCTAATATATGTGTTATTTAAGCCATATGACGGATTAAATGTCTGCAAATTTTCTAATTAGCTGCCACTCCTAAGATATATGATATAACAGTAGCCTACAAATAACAACTCTCTGATAAAAACAAATAAAATGTGGACTTCGAAAAGATTAAATGAATAAAAAATAAACAGGTGAAGCTAATAATAAATTATTTATTATTGTCCACTTTTTGCGACTAAGGCTAATTGGGACGGGTTCTCTACAGGTCACCACCCTTTTCTAGCTAGGGTGGGACTATGGATTTTTGTTTTTTTACTTAATGAATTCCGTCACTAAATAAATTCCTGTTTCCCAGGCGGGAACCAAACTCGCCACTCAAGGTTTACCATGTGAGATGGTGAAGCTAAATAAAATAAAATTATTATTAACGTACACTTTTTGCAACTAAGGCTAATTGGACCGGGTTATCTACAGGTTACCATCCTTTTCTAGACAGGGTGGAACTAAGGATTTTTCTTTCTCATCTAAGGCTCAGTGTGCCTGTGTCTTGGTCGGCTAGGATAGAGGCCTGTCAAGCTTATGGAGGTGTTTATAGTTTCCCTTTTCCTGAACGTGGGCGGTCTATTATAAGAGAAGGGTAGAATATTTAGGGTTGTAATAGAGCTATTTATGGGAGATCCCGGCAAGTTGTTGCCGGGAGGGGTTGACTAAGAATTTTATTTAATAAAATTCCTATTGCCCAGGCGGGTAGTGAATTCGCAACTCTAAATAAAATAGTTTAAAAAAGACATGTGGTACATTAAAAATACAAACTAAAAACAGCTGATTCAATTTAATAATAATGTGTATTAAAATAGCTGAGGGGCTCAGGTTAGCCATGTGAGTTAAAGCGTTGACCTTTTTACGGTATCTCACATGGTAAACCTAGAGTGGCGAGTTCGACTTGCCTGGGCAAAGGAAATTATTTAGTGACGAAATTCATTAAAGAACATCCTAAAATCCCACCCTGGCAAGAGAAGGGTGGTAACCTGTAGATAACCCGTCCCGATTAGCCTAAGTTGCAAAAAGTGGACGTTAATAAATAATAATAATAATAATAAAAAAAAAATAGCTGATTTCTAATAGGAAATGATTCACCAAATTCATGTATATATTGGTGGAACCAACCCCACTATGTAATATATCAAAGGAAGGTTATTCTCAGTAATGAGTATCGAGATTAGTGCCACTAATAATTTGTCCTTCTCCAAATGCCTGATTACCTAGAATTTTATGAAAAGCAAAGTTTCTAAGCATTTAATTAGGAGAGCATAAAGATGACCTCTATGTGTGGAGTATGTGGAAACAGACAAATTGGATAACCTAGCGGGTTCATGATTAAATGAGCCTGACCCTCCTCTCTATTAGGGACAACAGAACGAAAAGGCCTTGACTCCAGATGACTACAACTAACTAAATAAGTAATTACTAACGTCATCAATTAACATTTTACACTCTTGACTAAAAAATATGTATTTCATGAATACTTTTCTCGATGTTTAACAGTTTAATCCAACATAAAAGAGACTTCACTTCAAAGATCGAAATATTGAGACATCCATAGGTAGTTGCACACGAGAAGCGTTGGGATAAAGATGACCAGTATAATTCCATTTTACTTAATTAGCAAGCTTGAAGTGTCCAATGAGAATATGCCCATCTAGAAATAAAATTATTCACAGAACAATTTTAATCTGTAATATTTATTTATTTATTTTATTTTGGAGCGTTCGCAGCGAGGCGATATTGCTCATAAAAAACAACAAAAACAATTTATATAAACAAAATACAAAATGAAAATAGAAACAAGAAAAAATTAAATAATACAAAATAAGAACGCAAACAAATAACAAAACTCGACTAAATAACAGAACGCAACAATATAACGAAACACAACTAAATAAAACTCAACTAAATAATAGAGCGAAATCAAATAACCAAACAACGAAAAACAACAATAAACACAAAATAACAAATAAAATAAAAACAAAACATTAAGTTCAAAAACAAAAACTGTAAAGACTAATAAAATTACGTAAACAATTATATAATTTCAATGGATAAAACTAAACTAAAATCAAATAAATATAAATTAGTATGAAAATAAAATGAAGATTTCTAACACCTAAAATATTTACAATCATATGCTCTCACTTTCTTTATCACACATTCAAACATGCATACACACTCACTCTCGCATGCACACGTACACACACGCGTGCAGGCACATACACTCACACGCACGCACACACAAACACACGCGCAAATACACACACACACACACACACACACACACATACACACACACACACACGCACGCACATACACACACATAAACATACAGTAAAACGGTTTAGCTGGAATTTAAAATATTTAATTTAAGAAGGATTAAAAAGGATTTTAAAATGTAACAATTCTAAATTTGTGAGTATATGTTAATGTCATGTAAATGTTGGAGTATTATGGGTATGTGTGGGCTACCTTCAGTAAGTAAGTCGTGTAAGTCATGAGGGATCTTTAATAGCGAAAGGTGGAAAACGCTGGCTAAATATTAGTATAACAAAGAGAACTTTGTCCAACCTGATTCAAACTTTCTTATGTTCAAGAGAGTGTAGTTTAAAACTCAGTTGATGGTGGTGTCATAGCACCAGTTGCATTTGCACTAATCAGCAATACTCTCCGTAGTCGACACTTTTACTCGTCAGGGTTAAGCTGTAGATAAATTTGGGTGGAATGCAGTTGAACTACACCAATGGTGGATTCATCGAAAATCGGGTGATCACGTGATTTTTTTTTCTCATTGCTTTTTTTAACTCAATTTTAAACAACAACGTGTAATACGGCGATTTCATGACTTTCGCAATGTTTAGAAACGTTACTCGGCGGATTTTCAGCTTGGCGGCTTTTCGCCGTGGTCGCCATTTTCAAAAGTGCACCAAGGGTGGGGATCAACTGCATTTTCACCATAAATTTGTTTTTCGCCCTTTGCTGCAAGAGCTATGTCTCTCTTGGGATTTAAAAAAAAAGCTGTTTCACGGTGATTAAAAACACTTGAGCGGTTGGTTAGAATGAGTGCTTGTTCCGTTTTAAGAAGAATGGCAAATATCCCATTGTTTTATACTATCGCTAGCTAAGGTACCCCCGGCTTCACCCGGGAAATCATTTGAGGCTGAATGATAATGGAATTTGGGGGGGGGGGGGCTTTACTTTGTACAATGTTTTACATTTTCCCGTCTCAATGCTTAGGATTTACACCCGAGTCCGGCGTGCTGGGGATATGTTAGTAATAAAAGTATTGTTATGTTCTTAATTAAAAAAAAATACACAATATTCTATATTACCCGTTTTCTGTTTTCTGGAGTTTCGTAGATTTCGATTTAGTCTTAGGCGTCTTATATCATTGTTGACCCCCTTCAGTAGCTTTTCGTGTATACTTCATTCAAACGTCGTTATGCGGCAAAAGTTGCTTTAAATAATAAAACAAACAACTTTTGATATATGCACATTTGCCAAAAAATGAATATGTTACGAAATATCGAGATTATATATTTCAGTCCTCTCTTATAACCCCCACTCCTGTTAGTACCTCAAAATTTTAATAAAGGTTATAATCAGGGAGGTATTAGTACCAAATCACATACAGTTTCATTTTGTTCGGTTGAATCTTGTGCCATATGAAATTATTGTTTTATAGTTTTTAGCGTATAACTCATTTATACTTCGGTATACGACAAAAGTGTATATAACAAAAGTTACTTTAAATAACAAAATAAACAACTTTTGTTATGTGCATATTTGCCGTTTTAATTTCAGGCCTCCCTTATGACCCCCACTCCTGTTCGTCTCAGAGAGTATTACTATAGCCTGAACCTTGCGTTAATAGTTCCATGTTTCAAAAAATTCGGCTCAACCGTTTTCGATTCTATAAAGGACATATAGACAAGCATTCATTTATATATATATCCGTTTTCTTCACAAGAACACTTCAAGCTACGTCCGTCTAGGACGTCCATCCTTGAAGCCACTTCTACACATCTAGGCTTGCAAAATATTTCGGTACTCTAATTTATAATTTACATTTTGTGTCATTCAAATAAATTCTAGAAGTGTTATTTTAAATAATAACTTGTTTTCTTTAATGTGATTTAATAATCGTCTTTAAAGGGTAGTCTATCGATATGTAACAATATTTCACGCTAGGACCATCATGGGACAACTTAAGAGATAGAAAATGAACCTGATTTAGTAATCTGCATTATAAACCAATTACTTGAACTATAGAAAAAGTCCGTTTCCACGTGCTAGTAGGACACTATTGACCTCTTCTCCCTATATTCATATTTTCTGTTTGTAACTAAATCGTGTGAGAAGAAGAGGTGGTTTGCTGAAGGCTGAAAACAAGTAAGTACAAATAACTCACTTATTATTTAAGCAAGATATATAATATATTATTATAAATAATATATATATATATATATATATATATATATATATATAAATTTATATTTATATTCTGTTACCACTCTAGCACTCGCAATTATTGTTTTATCGCTACCAAACTCGATATATAAGCGTTTCATAGAAAACAAAAGATGAAGTTTGTTAATGGCTAAATCGGACCGACCAGGGGGGAGGGGGGGGGGCTAGAGAGGGAGAATTTTGAGTATCCGAAATAACTCTGTAACCATACTTCGTTTCGAAAAATTATATAGAACCAATCTTATTGCACATTAAATGTACTATAAATATTGTTATTCTCTATTTCCAATATTAACTGAGATATGCATTTTTCCGTTTTAAGCCTTCAGCAAACCCCCACTTCTACTCATAACACATAAACAATACTCTGTTACATAATAAACAACTCTATTTGAGCTTAAATACCAAATATTGTTTTCAAGAGACCCTTATTATATGGAATACATGCAAATATGTTCTGTAGATCCTCACCCCCCCCCACTCCGACTTAAGTTCTTGGACTACTAAAATTTGATTAATTGGGATAAAATTATTCTGATTCATTATAAATTACAATACTAGATATAGTAAATAGTTTTCAATAAAATTTATATCTTATAATCAGATATATTTCAGTAATTGTTTTCTTTCCGGTGAAGAATATTTCTTTCTATCTATCTATTCAGCTCTAAGAGATTGGCAGACTTGTTTTTTTTACAAGTCAGCCACTTTTCTTTGGGATGCTATTAAAATTGACTGAACATTTTTTCATTATTGTTTGTATTTATTCACTAAATATTCAAGGTACTGTTACCAGTACGTAGGTTTATCTATTGCAAAACTTCACAAGGGAAATCTGCTTACATTACGCAGCCTAGGCATGAAGGAATTTTTTTCGCCTATCGTAGATAGGGTCGATGGACGTTTGGCAAATTTTTTCAAAAACTGCGTCATGACCACAACCTCGTCATGAACACCTGAATCGAAATCTACTAATTATTTAAATATTTTGGTTAATATAAAGAAAAATGTAAATAACATTTGTAAAACATTAAATTTGCAATAAGGTTTGTTATTTACAATTTGTTGTACTTATTTTACAATGATAGAATGTATAATTAGAGCATCAGTAGTTTAATAAGAGAATTAAAGATTGGTACAATAAGTTTTAACCTCACTCGGAATAACAGAAATATTTTGAGTTTTCGAATTCCCTTCCCTCTAACCCACCCCCACTCCTGGACCGATTTCAGTCATTAACAAATACACATAATCTTTAGTGTGGACTGAGATAGTTAAATATCGAGCCGAGAGGGATGGTAGGCCAAATGGAAGGAAATGGGTGGTACATTAAGTGGGTCGAGAGGATTGTACACCAAAGGGACAAGAAGGATGGTAAACCAAACGGGGCAAGACAAAAGGGAAAGCTAGCTGGAAAACCTGAGGGAGCACTTACTCAGATTAAGTTTAACTGGAAGGTGGTGGCAGAGGCTTAAGCCCTTCATGAACTGCTCCAGTTGTATATAAGGCCTTCTAGTTAGGTCTGTTATGTCAAAGGAATTAATTTTAGATACATGCACCACTCTAATACTGTAATTAATTGATGACCAAACAAACTTACATATCAATTCTTCTTAATAAGATTTAATACTTTATTTAGTATTCACATTATTATTTTGGTTTTTCATTCAATATTTTATTTAAAACATTATAATATTGCAATTATAAGCTAAAATGATAAAAATAGGACCCAGGGCTTAATTTTCAGTGCTTCTATTCTATTTTTTTTTTTTTTTACTTAGGTAACTAAATTAACATTTGATGTGTGACATATATGTTGAATTTATACTGCATCAATTTGTATTGCAATGAGTTATTATATAAGTTATAATGTTACTTTCAACTTTCATGGAAAATTTATTTTGGTTAATTCACTGAATATATGGGAATGTACCTCTGAATCTTGAGCTCAAGAAGCTTTAAGTATAAGATGGATAAAAGTAAATTAAAAAATAATATTTTATAAATAATATACTTCGGAATATATTATAAACATTAGACTATTACGGGCAATATAACAATAATTGATTTTTATAAGCACTGTCACATTCCAGTGAAGAGGTTGAAGTAATTCTCAATAGGTCGCGCTGCAAGAGCATAAATGGATTCATAACCTTGCAGGTTTATAGCCGTGATCACTAGTCATAATCTGTCAAATGTTCAGTTGTGGGCAGCGGTTCAATGTAGTAGTGAAGTAGTTAAGTGTTACTTACTTTGTTTATTATAAATTCGTCTGTGAGAGTTGAAACCAAAATTCAAAATCGTCAGTATTAAATGTTCCTTCAGATAATGGCATAATTGATTAAAACTACCCCTGGTGGGATTTACCAATTAGTGGCATCTAAATTTGTTGTATATTTATTGTCTCATAAATAGCTAAAACATGACTAAAAGAGTTAATGGGCAACCGTGTAGCAGTACTACAAGTGTCAATTTCAGTTTCCTAAAAAACTTAGCTAATTCTAACTTAGAATTTTTTAAAAATGACAAGAATGAAAATAATCAAAAGTTTGTTGAATATCTGACTGTAATTGCTGAAGAAATGGATCCTCTTCTAGATTTGGTTGAAAGGATTTCTGCTAGTTCTGCAAGCTATGATTTTAGTAATGATTCAAAAGGAAATGGTTATTCATCATGGATAAAGAATACTTTAAAAATTGTAGAACGTACCATTAAGACTTTGGAGGAGATAGCAGCATCAAAAAATTCCTACTTCTTTCGTAGGGATTACTATTTAAAGTAAGTGTTCCATTTTCATGCCTTTAATTTTTTATTTCTTATAATTTCCTATATTTTTGTATATTGGTATTTGATTAAGCATTTCTTTATAGGGAAATAGCTGCCTACTCAGAAGCATTAGAATCTCTGCATGTCATTATGAATTATTTGCTGTTACTTATGTCTTGGAGTCCACCAGGTGAACTTTTCCCTAAAGAAAAGCACAGCTCAGAAGAACTCTTGATGTCACAGGAAAAAATGATAAATCAGTATTGTTTTTATGGCCGTTGCCTTGGATTTCAGGTTTGTTTACAATAATTCTCATTTGAAGTTGCTTTCAGATTATCATATTTACTTAAATGAATGAAAAACATTTTTATTTTTTTTCAGTTCTGTGATTCTATGGCTACAATTTTAAAAGCCCTTTGCATTTTAATGGCTTCTTTTAGTGAAGTCTATTACAGCAATGGTCAAATAATTGATCCTATAGTTAGAGGTACGACTTGTTTAGTTTGTGTTGACTACAGCAATTCATTGTAGAAACTTTAATTTATGTCATTGTTTTAGGTAGTAAATACTGGATCGATCCTGAGTTGAGAGCAAAGAGGATTGTTAATATATCACAATATGGATCTGCTGATTTTTGTAAGAACTTCTGGTTTTTGGGTGAAATGGGTCAGTAAAGATTAAAAGTTATTGTTTGTTATATATAATAAAATAGGTAGCATATTTATGTTTCTTACTATTTGTTAATTTACAGAATTAATGCATCGGTTACCAAACATTGTGCTGCCTTCAATACAAGTAACTAAGTCAATTACTATCGAGCCAAAGCCTCTCATTATTAGAAACATGTATGGCAACGATGTCGATATTCCTATACCATCATCTCACATTGGGACTGCTACCATTGCTGTTCGTCTTTTGTCTTCTTCTCTTAGGCTGGGGATGGTAAGTATTATTTACCAATACTAACTTTATTATTCAACTTCATACAAGGTGGCATAACCCTCTAATTTAACTGATTGAATCAAAAGTTATTATTATTAACTGATTAAATTTTCTATAATAATTGTTCACTTAAAAATGGTCATTCTTCATCTTATGAAATGAAAGATTTTTTTTTTTCTTGTATTATCTTCTTGGCTGTTTTGATATATATATATATATATATATATATATATATATATATATATATATATATATATATATATATATACTATCAAACATCATAATCAAGATATAAGAGTAATTACTAGGTTTGGAAATGATGCATGGAGTTTGAAATTACACAGTGACAGAAAAAAATGGTTGTGTATATGTATATCTGAACATCTCAAGCCCAACAAAAATTTTAATTTCAATTTGCACAGGTGTCTTACTGCGGGAAATATAGAAAATAGGTGGTAAGATGAGGCCAATGTGCTTAGTTTATGAGGAATCTGTGTGTAATCTGCTTAGTTTATGCAGAACCTGTGTGACGGACTTTTCCTTTTTTCAGAATTTAATTTACTTTTTTCATAAATTTCTAAGGAAAGGGGCTCTGTGGGTTTCTATTAATTGATTATCTCTATTTTGCAATTTGTAATCTAAAAGATATAAAACCAGTGAAGCATAGTATTTATTAGGCCCAACTTACTTTGTTGTATTCTGACTTCATAGTTGACTTAGCCTAACAACTTTAACTAGCTTTCTACTGGGTACTGGGTACCCAAAATCCTAATGGCTATGTAATTTGAAATATCTCCATTACTATTAGTCGGTTTGAAAAATTACGTATAAATGTTGTTGTATACATACTTTCTCTACCATGAATATTAATGGAGATATTTGGATTTTTTAGTTTTCATTCTTAAGTAAACCCCCACTCTTACTTAAGTCATAAATTTATATTATTTATTAACATCCACATTTTGCAACCAACGCTATAATTGAGACGGGTTATCTGCAGGTTACCACCCTTTTCTAGCCAGGGTGGGACTAAGGATTTTATTTAATAAATTCCGTTACTAAATAAATTCCTTTTGCCCAGGCTGTAATCGAACTCGCCACACTAGGTTTACCATGTGAGATTAAGGCCAACGCTTTAACTCACATTGCTAACCTGAGCCCCCTCGAGTCATAATAAAAAATAGCTGTTATATCATGAACCACTTTATTCTAAGCTTATCTAACAAATATTGTTTTAAAGAGGCCTTTATTATGCAAGATACTTGCAATTTCGATGTGTGAGGACGTCATCAATTAAAATATTATGTTCTAACTCGAAAATGTTTATTTGATCTATATTATACTCCATATTTAACTGTGTCAGTCAATACTAAAGATCATATGTGTAATGGCAGAAATTGCACCTGGAATAAGGGGGGGGGGTTAGAGAAGGGGATTTCGAAAATTCAAAATTTCTCTATTATTATGAGTGTTATCGAAAAATGGTAGAGAATCATTCTCGTTAAAACATCGATGCTCTACAATTGTTGCCCTATACATTTTTTCGTGTCTCAATTATTAATTGAAATATTCGAACGTACTTGTTTTCAGCACTGAATAAGAGCTGTCGGATTTCCCTTCAGTGGTTTTCATTTCGTGACTGCTACTAAAACGAAACGTTCGCCCAGACCTCATGGCTTGAGAAATAAGAAAGATTAAAGCTCCCAGATGTCGGTTTGATATCTCTCTTTGATTAGTATGGCTTTGACGCCTAAGGGACTGGAAGAATGATCTGAAAACGTTTTTAGCAGATTTTCCTTAGGGGAAATCTGATATTGAGGTCATACTCATGACGCGATTTTTGAAAAGTTTCTTCAAATGTCCAATCCTATTCAGGAGATGACGAAAATGAGGTCCGTTCAAAATTACACATCGGCTATTGTCGGTTCTGTTCGTGAGATTCCGCCAAAATTTCGTTCGGCCGTTTCCGTGACTGGCTCGTTGACTCGTGTTAACTTATACTTTGTGAGATATGTGCAAATACGTTCTGTTGATACCCCCCCCCTTCTTTAGTTTTTGGGCTACTAAGATTTGAGTGATTGCCATAAAAATTAGTCTGATTCATTATAAATTACAGTACTAGATATAGTAAATAGTTTGCAATAACGTTAATATGCTATATTCAGTAATCTTTTTTCTTTCCGGTGCAGAATATGTCTATCTATCTGTTCAACTCTGAGTGGTTGGCAGACCTGTTGGTTTTCAATTCAGAAGCCGTTTCCGTAGGGAGCTCATTAAAATTAACTGAAAGATTTCTCATTGCAGTTTGTATTTAATCACGGTGGTGTTGTGTTACCAGTATGCAGATTTCTCAATTGTAAAACTTCACATGGGAAATCGTCTTAGTTTACGCAGCTCCTGCCTGACTGACGTTTCTGTGGGTGGATATTTCATGCTGAATCTGTGTTCTGGCATGATTGCATGGACAATTGTTGGAATAGAATTGGAGATATGATCAGTATGTCATTCCTTCACGTAGGCAATCTGCCTTGCACGATAGACTATATGTACATTTGTTTGCTAACTTCTAGCAAGAGTTTACATAAAACTGAAAACAAAACATTTTCCGTTTAATAAGTGAGTTAGACGTTGACAGCATTCATTGCATTAAGAAATATACAAAAGATTTTTAAATTTAATTTTAGCATCTTCATAGAAAAAAGTCCGTCACGCAGGGGCTGTGTAAACTATGCAGATTTCCCACGTGAAGTTTTGCAGTAGAGAAATCTGCCCAATAACAACTGTAATAGTAAGGGATCCTTAAACATATTCACGAGGGACGAATAGTTACTGAAACGGCCGCCAGTGCTCTCACACATAGCCACACACAGAATACAAATGCAAATATCTCGATTAATATTCAAGATACAGAATAAATGTATAGAACAATATTTATAGTAAATGTAATTTGCAATAAGATTGATTCTATACAATCAATACATATACAATATTGTAAGAAGGTGTAAAATGTATCTTCTATAAATCTCATATACAACTGAAATACCATGTCTCGTTCATGGATTTTAATAAATGAGAAATGAAGATTAGAGTAAGTAGCTTCCTTCATCCATGTGCCAAGGGGTAAATATTGTGCGTTTCGTAGTATTATTGTCATTTTGAGTAGTTCTTCGCTGTCGTATTACATTTCCACTTTTACTTCACTTTAAAATAAAGAGAAGCTATATGTTTTGTGAAATGAAGATCATAGATTAAAGGTCTTTATATACCCGTTCGGTTAATAACTTTGCATTACCTTTAAATATATTCTATTCAATGTCTGTTTAAAATTAAACCATTTATTAATCTATCTTAAAATAATAATTATTTATTGACGTTCAGTTTTTTGCTACTATGGCTAATTGGGACGGGTTAACTACAGGTTCCCACCCTTTTCTAGCCAGGGTAGGACTAAGGATTTTATTTCTGAGTTCGTCACTAAATAAATTCTTACTGCCTAGGCGGGAATCGAACCAGCCGCCCTAGTTTTATTATTTTATTTATTTTTCTTATTCTGGACCCAATATTATTTATATATTCTTCATAACTTATGGCAAGGGTCTCCAATAAAAAACATTTTTTTTCGATGAAAACTTTATTGAAATATGAAGAACTCATAAATTTTATTTATTTATTTATTAACGTCTACTTAATGCTACTATGTCTAATTGGGACGGGTTATCTACAGGTTACCACTTTTTTTTAGCCAGGATGGGACTACGTATTTTATTTAATGAGTTCGTCACTAAATAAATTCCTATTTGCCCAGGCGAGAATCGAACTCGCCACTTGAGGTTTACCATATGAGATTAAGGCTAACGCTTTAAGTCACTCGGGAGTTACTGGAGCCCCTCTGTCTTACTAATGTATCTTAAGACAATTACTATTTCTTTTGATCGATTTAAATCTTATAATTGTAACAAAAATATATCTAATGTGTAAGTGTGTATATGTCTCTTTGACTTTACATTACATTAATAGCATTGTTACTCACTACAAAGGCTCTATTGGAAATTTGCCAGGGAATCTTGTACGCTTGTCTTTACCAAAGGGATAAATATTTACACCTAAGATTAACTGTCTAGTTCATTTGGTGTGCACACGTGCAAAGATAACTTCATCTAGTAAAACCCTGCCCCATTGATTACAAAAGGGTAGTATCGTGAAGATATTACGTCCCAATTAGCGCTAGCTGTACATTTCGTTATTAATATGTTGGTAACATGTAATATTCTTTCGGAGGATTTTATCTCTAGTACAAATGTCGATTGGGGAACGGATAGATTGGGGGGGGGGTCTAAAATCCAAAATATATCTACATTATTATGTGTTGAATCGAAACTTTGTATTTAACCAATCTTGTTGCAACGTTAATTTTCTATAAATGTTGTTCTGTAAAAATTTTCTTTATCTCGACTATTAACTGAGAAATTTACGTGTTTTTGCAGATTTGCCTTAAGGAAAATCTGCAATTGATGTACGTCGAATCGAAAAATTGTATAGAACCATTCTTATTGCTAATTAAATTTACTATAAATATTGTTATATACATTGTCATATACTCTATCTTGAATATTAACCGAGATATTTGCATTTTTCAGCCTTCTGCAAGCTCCCACTCCTACTCATGTCGCGTAAACAATACTCTATTATATAATTAACCACTTTATTTGAAGCTCAAATACCAAATATTGTTTTCAAGAGACCTTTATTATACGAGATACGTGCAAATATGTTCTCTTGACCCCCCCCCCCCCCGCCCCTTGGTGCCCTGTCTTAAGTTCTTGGTCTACTAAAATTTGAATGATATATATAGTAAATAGTTTTCAGTTAATCAGTAAATTAATACGTTATATTCAGATATATTTCAGTACTTGTTTTAATTTCCGGCGAAGAATATTTTTAGCTATCTGTTCTCAGCTGTGAGAGGTTAGCAGACCTGAATCTGAAGAAATTTGCTTAGTTTACGCAGCCCCTGCGTGACGGACTTTTATTTTCAGCCTTCAGTAAACCCCCTTTTAGCAGATCCCTAAGTGAAATCAGCTATTGAAGTTGTACTCATGGTGCAATTTTCGAAAACAATTTCAAATGTCCATTGATAAATTTATTTTTTAATATTTATTTGTCTGCTTCACCCCTGCGGTTAATTACGAGGCCGTTACTTGTATGTATATATATATATATATATATATATATATATATATATATATATATATATATATATGTTAAAAGATTTGATTTTTCTAAGTATATAAATAGTCTGGAAAATGAGTCTTTATTCTCTGCAAGAATGTCCTTGAATGAGGCTATTAGTTTATATTCCTCCGTTATTCGTTTGAATTTGTGCAATGGCATAACAGATGCTCCTTTGTAAAGGGTCAGCGACTTGTATTTCATTTAGGTTGTTCTTGATTTCTCAGTAAATATCCGTGGCAGATCACTGAGTGTTGAAAATAAAAAAATACGCTTAATATTGAAATAAAATGTGTAAACATCAATTAAAACAAAGTTAAATTTGGAACAAATGTGGTTATAAAACATTTTTTGATAACGGGCATATTTCGAATTTTATATTCCCTCCTCCTCCCAGCTCCATTTTAGCCACTAACGAACTTGATCATCAGTTTTATATGAAACATTTAAAAATCGATTGAACAAAAGTTTCAGCCGCTGGGCTCTGATACCGTATACCGGTGATTCCAGTAGTTGGGAAAGAAATTCTTATAACCCATTCTGTCGTTTTCGCCAACTCAACCGATTCACCGGAGATCTCCAGTCCTATCGCGTTATCCATAAAATGTCTTTGCATGTCTCAATGAATCATTTAATTTCGACAGAAAGCCTAAAACTATCTCTTTAACATTATTGCAAGAGGTGCATTTCAAACACTACAACAAGACTATTTCCTATATTAAATAAAGTAGGATATAATGTACCGCCTACAAAAGAGATGAATCTATCGTCATCTCCCCAATTTATCTCATTTGGGATATTGAAAACAGATTCAAAATTTGAATAATTTATAAATTTCTCAGATAAGAATACTGTCCTCTCTAATTATAAGAGAAATTACTGGCGTAAATGTGAAGAATAAATAATCTACCTCTTAGCCTCCTCTCAAACATGTATAAGTTTTTATCAAATTTCTTAACTCAAAGAATTGGAAAATCGTTGGATCTATTTATAGATCGAAACCAAGTTTGATTTAGAAAAAAATACTCTACTATAGATCACATCCTTGCCATAAATGAATTAATAATGAAATCTAAAGCATATAATTTAGACTGTGCCTTCTATTAGCAGATTCCCCTGACGGGAAATCAGCTTTTGAGGTCGTATTTTTAGACTGTGAGAAAGCCTTCACAAGTTGAGATTTCAAGCCAGTGGATATGCTGAAACGAATGGGAATAAACCGGAAAATAAGAGCCATAATAAAGAAAATATGACGAAATGCCAAGACTGAAATTAAATTGGCTGGGAAACCCCGAATCATCAAAATAAATAAATAATGGTGTGAGAAAAGGAGGCATCAAAATTATTCATGGCCACCATTCAAGCGTTCAAGCAGTCCTTACATTGGGAAGGCAAAAGGCTAAGAATAGATGGGAAATGGCTAACTTATTTAGCATTTGCAGATAGCATTGCTTTAATAGGGAACTCCCCAGAAGAAGTGCTCTACATGCTAAGCCAAATAATAGACATGGGATCAAATATTGGACTAAACGTTAACTTTCTAAAATGTAGTAGTCTGGGCACCCAGAGTAGAGAAGACTCACATGTCGAGGAGAAAATCATGAAAACTGCACAAAACTTAGTCAACTTGGGGAATATGGTGAGTAAGGAAGGTCAATGGGATGAAATTCAGAGAACATGCAGTTTGACCTGGAAAACAATGGTTAAAAATAAAGTATTGTATAGAAACCAAGTGGAAGTATCTTTGAAAAGGAAATTATGGCTGTGAGACATGTGTAGGCGAAAAATGTAGTAAAAAAGGCGAAAAATGTTTTAAGATCCATGGAGAGGTATATATTAAGAATTACAAGGAAGGATAATTAGTCTAATACATGGATTAGAAAGAAAACGTGCTTACCTGATATTGCGGCTATCATAGAAAATGTAGGTGGGCTCATTACATTGTAAGAAGAGATAATGACAGCTGGTCAAAACTCCTATTGGAATGGAAGAAAGGTGGCAGAGGAAGACCAAAATACAGGTGGAACTGAGGATAACCTGAGAAGGAGCTACCATGATGGTTACAGAACCAATCTGGCTATATATTCACTGCAATGTTTGTTTCATAAATGTTTTCGTAGCTTCAATATTAAGCGAGTTATTCCTACTTTCTTCTTTTCAGCTTTCAGTAAACCCCCCATTTTTGCTTACCAGATTTTAACTTAGAAATGGAAATATATTGGGAGAAGAGATCAATAGTGTGTCATTTCAGCACGTGGGAAATCTGCTTATTTTATGCAGCACGAGCGTGGCGAACGTTTCTTCATGGTGTGATCGATGGACGTTTGAAGAAATATTTCAAAAAGTCCGTCACGGAGGGGCTGCGTAAACTAAGCAGATTTCCCACGTGAAGTTTTACAATACAGAAATCTGCCTAATAACAACAGTATTAGTAAGGAATTTCTAAAGCTATTCCCGAGGGACGAACAGTTACGGAAATGGCCGTCCTAGCTCTCGGCCGAAAGTCCCGAACATAGATGACTCCTGCCGACCACACACACAATATAAATGCAAATATCTCGGTTAATCTTCAAGATACAGAATAAATTTATAGAACACTATTTATAGTAAATTTAATTTACAATAAGATTGGTTTTATACAGTTTCTTGATCCGAAGTATTGCAACGGAGATATTTCGAATTTTCGAAAATCCCCCCTCTAAACCCCCCCCCGCCCCTCCCACTGGTCCGATTTCAGCCATTAACGAACTTGATCTGTCTTTTTGCATAAAACGTTTAAATATCGAGTTTGGTAAAGAACAATGAAAAATTGCGACCGCTAGAGCGTTAACAGACATGTGTATATATATATATATATATATATATATATATATATATATATATATATATATATATATATATATACAGTAGACTCCCGATTAACCGAAACCTTCGGGACCGAGGGGTTTCGGATAAGCGAAAATTTCGGTTAAACGGGAGTCCGAAATTTCTGCGTGAAAATGGATCAATTAGAATAAAAAACACGTTTATGTACTTGAAAAAAAGCTTATTTTATTTAACAATTAAAATAACTACGTACATATGTATTTATAAAACTATAGACTTACTAAGACCAGACCACCGAGTATAGAAGGAACTCTTCAATACTCACTGGACCCGAACCTAAGAGGTTCGGAGAAACAGATCGTCACATCCGTGGGACTGTCGACCCTCCCTCGCGCTCCCACACCCTCTTCTCACGCCTCTTTTCGCGAAGCTAGGACGAAGTACATAATTTTTTTTCCCCCTCCCTAGCAACTCAAAATGTTTCGGTTAAGCGAGAGAATCGGTTAATCGGGTTTCGGATAATCGGGAGTCTACTGTATATATATTTTGAACGGACCTCATTTTCGTCATCTCCTGGATAGGATCGATGGACATTTGAAGAAATTTTTCGAAAATCGCGTCATGAGTACGACCTCAATAGCTGATTTCCCTTAAGGGAGATCTGCTAAAAGTACAACTTCAATAGCTGAATTACTGGAAAATTTGATAATAAAATTCGGTGAAAGTGTATTTTAGTCCCCCCTTGGTGGCGCACGATGACGATGGCGGCCATTTTGTTTTTCTAACTTTATCTTTTTAACACTTTAAAATTTCCAAAATACGCCATCGGTGGTTAAAACCGAGGGTGGGGGTTTTTGTTGTTTTAACTTTATATTTTTTAACACTTTAAAATTTCCAAAATACTCCATCGGCGGTTTTAAGTGAGGGTGGGGATTATAACGAAACAAGATGGCGGCGTAGGGGGGGGGGACTAAACTGCACTTTAGCCTAAAATTCATTTACTTTTGTCGCTGTAATTAGCCAGAAAATAATTTATAATTGGTTATATTGTCTCATTAGGATAGAAACGCAATCTCATAATTTATAAAGCGTGTCACTTAAAGCGTAACTTAAGATTAATTATGATTATCTTAATTTAAATTTAGTCATCACACTTAACAATATTCGTCACTAACTAAGTAGGTTTTCCAGCTCCTGGTATGGTATACTACTGATCTCATCTCACCATATATTCTATATTTCTATGCACAAAAACGATGAGTAGAAAAGGGAGTTTAATGGAGCCTGAAAACAAGAATGTACGAATAACTCCCTTAATACTAGACGTTTGAAAATATGCATAGACAACTATTGTATGTATAAATCAATTGTTTAACAATATTAGTTTCGCTATACGTTACACTGCAATTCAAGATAACGGAGATATTTTGAGTTTTGGAATTCCCCCTCTCTAACCCCCACCCCTATTCCAGGCCGATTTTAGCCAATAACAAATATGACCTTGACAGAAACGGTTAAATTTCGTGTATTGTATAGATCATATAAACATTTTCGTAGGAAGAACGTAAAATCGTCAAGGTGTTCTTACTTGATGATGCCATCACTGGACGTCTTTGCGTGTATCTAGTTCGACAAAGTTCTCTAAAAAACAATACACGCTTAAAATAAAGTGGTTCATGATATAACAGCGTATTGTTAATACGGCATGAAAAGGAATATGGTTTAATATTCATGATAGATAAGATACGGAATTTCTTTGCTAGTGGACAATATATACTTGTTAAGATCTCGGTAATGTCATATTATAATGTCTAGCCTGACTCGCTAGGAATTCTAATAATATAACAGATGTTTCACTGTCATAGTAGTCTTCCATAAGATTGCCGTTTATTGAACCATATAGCTTCAAAATACAGGGATTATGATGAAGCGGGCATATTTCAATAAACGATATTCGTGCGAGACTATATCGGTATATATCCAAAGATTGTATCAATACAGGGTGCGAGTCATTGTACATACCGTAATCTCCTTCCAACGAGACACGAGATCTGTAACATAAGATATTGATGTTATCAGGTGTTTAGAGAGCCATAAAGGATGTTGACCTTCGAGATTTTCTCATTCGCGGATCTCTTTCTAACAGGCCTTTCATCGTCTTTATGACGCTCTCTACCTTCGACATCAACATCATGTCCTTGTCGTCCTCCATCACAAATTGAATCTTCTTAAGCCATTGTTCCTTTGGGGTCCGAATAATGTCCTTGGTTGGATACAAATATGAACCTTTCCTGCCCAATACCTCGGTAGTACACGAGGTACCTCGGCCATACACCGAGATATGAGAGGAGAGATCTGTATCGTTGGGCCCCAAACTCCCTGATTGGAACAACGTGGTGAAGTCGACAGCCGTGTCCGGAGCTTTTGACGTGGAAGCCTTTGCTAGAAAGTCCTGGAGCTGTTAGAAATCGTTGAAGCCAGGTGCAACGACAGGAGGAGTTGGTGTAGGAACAGTCGTGGATGCAATGGAGATGATCCCGTCCACTGCTGAGATGAACGGCGATGGTGATGAACTGACTGCTGGCTCCTGCATGTTGTAGATTGTTAAGGCAGAGACGAAGGCTTGTCGCACCCTCATGTAGAGTTGTGATGCGCACGACTGTATGGGCTACCTTTGTATGTGCTGTTATAGAGAGGTAGTCCAATTCTGCCTGTCGCAATAGCCCGCTCCACCATCCGTCTCGTCGCTCGCCTGAATGCATTGCCACAATTCCATAACTAAATGTCCCTCCACGTCCTCCAACTTCTCCAGGGCTATTGTCAAAAACTAGACCCCGTAAGGAAGCATTTGCGGGAGAGGAAAAAAGTATGAAATCGCGACACCGCCACCGCCACCGCTAGTACTCAACTCAAAGCTAAAGGAGCTTCTTTTCTTCATAACTCCTGAACCAAATTAGCTAGAGTTTTCGTTCGCATACCATTTTAAAGAGGACAAAACCAGCATCATTTCGTTCACAGATACTATATATCTACCATTTTTACTTTCATAGATATTTTAATCCGAAGTTTAAATAAATTCGAATATTTAAATAAATAAATTCGAATATTTAAATAAATTCCGATATTTAAATAAATTCGAATCAAAACTGTTTGTATCCTACTTTAGCTACCATATACCGATTGTATCAGTTTTAGAAATTGGTGATGATGCTGGCAGTGATGATGGTGCAAGAGTTGTTGAAATTATGGATAGAAATTGATTTTTCTGAGTGTACTTAACTTATTTTTGTAAAGCATTTGTAATAATTCTGAAATGTAATTTTTTTCTTTTATGTAAAATAACTGAAATAATTATGTATAGTATTTTATATTGATAAATAAAACAATTCGTGGTACATTATTTTTTTTCATCACTATTATTTTTGTCATTTCATTTTTTCATGTAAAATAGAACATAACTGTTACTTATTGATAAATAACTAAAAATATTTTTAAAATAAGACTTCGTAAAAAAAATTTCTCAGCAATGCCAAAATTGAGCGATCAAAGCTAAAGGAGTTTTCACTTCTACCGGCAGTCCCCTGACTGCTTTTTTTTTATTATTTATTAACGTCCACTTTCTGTAACTCAGGCTAATTGGGACGGGTTATCTACAGGTTACCACCCTTTTCTAGCCAGGGTGGGATTTTAGGATGTTATTTAATGAATTTCGTCATTAAATAATTTCCTTTGCCCAGGCGAGAATCGAACTCGCCACTCTAGGTTTGCCATGTGAGATAAAGGCCAACGCTTTAACTCGCAGGGCTAACCTGAGCCCCATTTCAAATTTTAAATAAAATATAAAATTTAAACGAACCTCATTTTCGTTCTCTCCTAGGTAGGATCGATTTCAGGAAAGTTTTCCAAAATCCTGTCGTGAGCTTAAGGGAAATCAGCTGAAAGGTCTATTATAGTATTTTTAGGTTTGATGAAGTCATCACATTTTGACGTACCTACCCTGCTATTTGTTAGTGGAAATAAGTAAACATTTCATTTTATCAACGTTGTTCGTAATAAAACGCTGTTGTATAACTCAATTTGCAATTTTTGAGTCTGTCATTCTTGATAAATAATAAATGTGAGGCCGTTCACTCTCTTGCCGTATTATAATCATTATGAGGTCAGGAAGTTATCAGCCAGTAATTAATGCGACTATTTATCGTAGAACCTAAATTTGTGATTCAAGTGTCTCTCTGCCTGTCTACCACAATTATGATCACTCTGTTAATCGATGACAAATGTCCATCGCTCCTACTCAGGAGATGACGAAACTGATGTCCGTTCCAAACTATATATATATATATATATATATATTTGCCTGTTAACGTTCTAGTGGTCACTATTTTTGTTTAATCGTTACTAAACTTGGTATTTAAACGTTCTATGTAAAACTAAAGATCAAATTCGAACTAATGAGAGGAGGAATTTAGAGGGTGGAATTTCATAGATTTAAAATATCTCCGTTGTTACGCGTGGGGTCGAATAATTATATGAAACCATTCTTATTACAAATGTAACGTTCGATAAATTTGGTTATATAATTTTGTTCTTTATCTTGGATATTACTTGAGTTATTTGCATATTTTAGTTATTGGCAGTCAGTAAACCCTCTCTACTACTCATGTCATATTAGCAATAAGCTTTTATCTCATGAACTACTTTATTCGACGTTTAAAATCCAAACTTGTTTTCATTAAACTTTTAACTTTCCAAATGTGTTTTCATTAAACTTTTACTTTGTGAGGTACATGGAAATACGTTGTGTGCTAACATCATCATTTAAGATCTTTCGTTTCTCGAAAATGTTTATTTAATCTACACCATACTCTATATTTAATCGTTTCACTCCACAATAAATTATAGTCATTAATGGCTGAAATCCTACCAGGAACAGTGGTGGGGGGGGGCTTAGGAGGGAAGGAATCACGAAATTCAAATACGTCCTTTATTATGAGTCGTATCGAAAAATGTTATAGAACCAATCCTGTTTTAATATTGATGCTCTACAATTGTTGTTATATTCAGTTTCTGTAGCTTAAATATTAAGTGGGCTATTCTGTCGTCAGTAAACCCCCAATTCTACTCATTGAATTTTTACATAGAAATAGAAAATATATGGGAACAAGAGATCAATAGTGCATTATGTCAGCACGTGGGAAACCTGCTTAGTTTAAGGAGCCCCTGCAATTTTTTTTTAGTTTTCAGCCTTAGCACTCCTAGTCTTGTCATATTAACAATAAGCTGTTATAACATGAACCACTTTATTCGAAGTGTCTATACGAAATGTTGTTTTCATTGAGTTTTTACTGTTTGAGGTTCGTTTGGTATAAATTGAGGTGATGGCGTCATCAAGAATTTTGGCTGAATTCGATTCCGGAATATACATATAGTGGGGGCGAAGATTCGGAAATGATCGGAAACTCTAGCATACATAGTAACATGAGATCTCGTGTGCATTCCTGTGTAGGGGAAATCTGCTTTGTTTACGATTTTGTTTACTAAAAGTAGGGGTTGACTGAAGGCTGAACACTGCAATACTGCTCGGTTAAGTTCCAAGATAGAGAAAAGTGTATTGAGCCACATTTGTTGAAAATTAAATTTGCAACAAGATTGGTTATGTTCATGTTTTCGATTGAACTCATAGCGACAGAGATATTTGCGATTTTAGATTTTTTCTCCATCTAAACCCCCCCCCCTCCACCGGCCTAATTTCAGCTGTTAATGAACTTGATCTGTAGTGTTACATGGAACATTTATAAACGGAGTTTTGTAAGGTTCAAACAAAAATTGCGACCTCTAGAGCGGTTACGGGCAAGTACATATTTATATAATTTTGAACGGACTTCCATTTCCGTCACCTCCTAGGTAGGATCGGTAGACTTTTAAGGAAAATTTGAAAATTGCGTCATGAGTACAATCTAAATAGCTAATTTCCTCTAAGTGAGTCTAGTCAATCTTTAATCTGAGCGGACAAACGGTAGATATAATGGCGGCCATGACCTGTCTACTGGCAGCGACCTTAGAAGCTATGCGACTAAACACAGCTGCGATTGTCTACTTGGATTTCAAAGACATTTGGCTTGTGACATAACACAGGCCTCGAGTGGTGTTTACTTATCCCGCTGACCTCTGAAACGTCCTCTCTTCAAAATTTCGTCAAGGAATATTTACTTTGTACTCGATCATTGCGTACTCAAGTATTCTAGAAGTGTGTCATAAGATAGGTGAAACAAATTGCCAAATATCGAGCTTATATTATTGCATATTGGGCACAAAAATAGTAAACCCCCTTTCCCACTTGTCCGATTTCAGTCATTAAAGAACTTGATCATTCTTTTTACATAAAATGATTAAATGTCGAGTATGATAACGATCAAACAAAATTTGGGATACCTAGAGTGTTAACAGGCAAATATATATATATATATATATATATATATAAAGATATATATAAAATTTTGAGCGGACCTCATTTTCGTTATCTCCTGCTTCGGATCGATGGGTTAATATTTGAGACAGAGAAATAATGATTAGAACACTATAATAGAAAATTAAATTTGAAACAAAATTGGTTCCCTGTTCCTTGTCTGATTTCAACCGTTACTATAACTAACGTTATTTTTTGTTTTACAGAGAACGTTTAATTATCGAGTTTTGAACCGATCAAACGTAAATTGCGACAGTTAGAGCGTTAATAGACAAGATTATTGATATATATTTATGACTGATAAATTCAAACAACTTGTGTATCGGGTGATGATGGTAGACCACCATTATATGGACCAGCGGGGTTGCCATTTCGATTACGGTTATTAGCAAAGTGAATGCCCTAGTAGAATGTGCTCTAGGACGTGTAGACCAATACATTTTAACTTGTGACCGATTACAATTGACGAAGCAACGTCAATGGCATGCAAAATGTATAGTGCAACAGAAATATACGAACATTTAGTTAGAGGAAAAGTGTTGTAGTCTCTGGCCGGAAGGCCGAAGCCTATACATATAATCATTTTTTAATAAAATAAATGTTAAGATTATAAATGACTTTTATGAAGTTCAAGTATAGTTAAATTGATTTATCAACTAAATAAAATACTCCTGAAACGGAATGACAATAACTGGTACTAAACAGATTTCAGTAATACATCATTTTCTCATGAATATTAATTTTATAAACTACTTTCTGGAAGTTGTCCGTTGTTGATTTGGTTCATCAGCCTACTATGAACTGAGTAAACATGTGTCTGACATAGAATTGGCGTGCTAGCAAGTTTTGCTTTTGCAATTACGTCCAAGCCAAATCATTTGATGTTGACCTAAGGTGGGGATGTACTGACCTTGTTAGTGTCGCAACGATGTGAGGTGATTCAAAAACATATTATAAAACTGAGGCAGCAATCATAGACAATATGACGCATGCACTGTTTTATCTTCTTACGTTATGCTACGCCTCCTCGTATTCTTTGTGAGATGACATCATTAATTAAGATTTTACGTTCTTGGCTCGAAAATGTTTATTTGATCTCTACCATTCTCGTAGTTAACCGTTATTGGCTGAAATCAGACCAGGAGTAGTGAGCATTCGAAAATTCAAAATATCCCCATAATTATGAGTCGGATCGTAGAAGGTTATAGAACAAATTTTGTTAAACTATTGGCGCTGGACAATTGTTCTTCTATGGATTTTTTCGTTGCTCAAATATTAAGCATATAAATACTTCCTCAGCTTCGTAAATTATCACACCTTCGTAGTACTCAAGTTAGCCATGTGAGTTAAAGTGTTGACCTTAATCTCACATGGTAAAGCTAGAGTGGCGTGTTCGATTCTCGCCTGGGCAAAGAAAATTATTCAGTAACAGAACTCATTAAATAAAATCCTTAGTCCCACCCTGGCTAGAAAAGGGTGGTAACCTGTAGATAACCCGTCCCAATCAGCCTTAGATGCGAAAATTAGACGTTAATAAATAGTAATAATAATAATAATTTACTAAGTGTGTAGTGTGTTGTCAAATAATGTGATTAATGATATAACAGCTTGTAGTTAATATAACATGAGTAGGAATGGCGATTTACTGAAAGCAAAAATGTGTAAAATCCAAATATCTCGATTAGTAATCATGATACAGAAAATAGTTATAGAACAACATCTATAGATCATTCAAACAAGACTGGTTCTATACAATGTTTCGAGCCGACATATAGTAACAGATATATTTCGAATTTTCGATTCCCCCCCAACACTGGTCCGATTTCAGCCATTGACGAACTTGATCTTTCTTTTTTCATAAAACGATTAAATAAGAAGTAGATACTTATACTGACCAGAACCTCCTTCACATCCCTTAACCTTCTGACTACTGTTCTCACGCCACCCCGACCTTTCTGTACAGTTGGAGACAGTGAAGTGCAGGAAAAAGATTTTTTTTAAAAATGATTTATTTACGTCCACAAATGCTACTATGGCTAATTGGGAAGGGTTATCTACAGGATACCACCCTTTTCTAGACAGAGTGGGACTAAGGAATTTATTTAATGAGTCCGTCACTAAATAAATTTCTATTACCCAGGGTGGGAATCGAACCCGATACTCTAGGTTTACCACACGCGAGTAAGACCTACAGCGATATATTTCACCGCAGCTCTTGGTCTGGATATAAATCTTGACCAGAAACTGGCTGGAGATAAAGACTAGTCGTGAGCCATGGACAAACTTTGGCAACAAATGAGATCTGTGGGGCCAACAACTTCTGTGTAGGCTGGAGGGGAGCTGATCCTAGCTTAAACAATGATCCTCTTGTATCTAAATCCGGTCGCTTTGCTTCTTTTTAGCAGGTTTCCCTTAAGGGAAATCCTAGGAGATGAGTCTATAGCACCCTCGATATTTAACAACATGTAACACTAAAGTGCATATTCGTTAATCGCTGAAATCGGACTAGGAATAGAGGGATGGGGTACTCGAAAATTTAAAATATCTTAGTTATTATGAGTTGGAAAAATTTTACAGAAGCAACTTTGTTGAACTATTGATGCTCTACAATCGTTTTGTATACATTTTGCTGCTTGATTACGCTGCAACAGACTTTCCCATTTCCACCCTCCTGGAAACCTCGCTTTTAGTCATGTTATTTTCAGTTTAAACGATAAAAACTCTAAACATATTTTACCCAGCTTCAATTTCAAGTCTTGATTACACGGGGTGCCCACTAAAAGAGTAGTTTTGTGTAGAATGTCAGGTGACATAAGTGAGTCATTCTCATTACAGTTTGGAGGGCCACTAACAATAAGTAAAATGGGAAACAGTTCAATTTTTATATTTTCATCATTAATATTACATACCTAATACTTTAATTTATATAAAATTATGACTGTATTATTCCAGGACATAGAAAGTAGCTCTAAGAGTGGGTACAAATTCCCTAGTGAAACTCTGGTATTCCATTGTCATGGTGGAGGTTTCGTTGCTCAGAGCTCCAAATCTCATGAGAGCTATCTTCGGCAGTGGGCTATAGGGCTGGATGTGCCTATCCTCTCAGTTGATTACTCTCTTGCACCTGAGGCGCCTTATCCTAGAGCTCTGGAGGAAGTCTTCTATGCTTACTGCTGGGCCCTCACTAATGCCTCCTGTTTGGGAACTACTGCGGAAAAAATCATTCTTGCTGGTAAGGTCTATTGAAGAAAATTGTTTTTAAGATAGTAAAATATAACAATTGTTTCTTCTTTTCTTTTCCCCTTTGTTTTTCAAACCTAGACCTGTCACTGAATTCTTTTAGCAGATTTCCCCTAAGGGAAATCTGCTATTAAGAACATGGCAAGATTTTCAATAAAATTCTTCAAATGTCCATCACCTAGTAGATGACGAAATTGAGACCCATTCAAAAATAATAATATGTGTGTGTGTGTGTGTTTGTGTGTGTGTGTGGGAGGGGGAGGGGGAGGGAGAGGGAGAGGGGAGGGGGAGGGAGGGAGGGAGGAATTTTGAAAGTTTTTAATATCTTCGTTATTATACATCGATCGATAAATTGTATAAAACCAATCATATTGCAAATTTAATGCTTTATAAACGTTGTTATAAACATATTGTCCCTATCTTGATTATTAACAGAGATATTTGCATTTTTTAGTTTTCACCTTTCAGTAAACCCCAGCTCCTACTCATTTCATATTACCAAATATTGTTCTCATTGAACTTTTACGTCGAGATAAATGCAAATATGTGATGCACATGGGAATCTGGTTAGTTAACACAGCCAGATGGACTTTTTTATTTTGTCCTCAGCTTTGCCACTCCTGTTACAAATATGCATACACTTACATTTTCATTCTCTACTTTAATTCTTGTTCTAAATGTTCAATTCTTGTCCTATCATTTTCGTTACTCGAATATAACAGAGACATTTGAAATTTAATTTTAGCCTTCTTCTAATTATCTATCAGTATCAATAGTTAATATAAATATTCGAGTTATTTCAAGCACCATCTCTACTGTATAACATGGATAAATCCTCATGACGTCTTCAATGAATATTCTATGATGTAAAGTCCTTAATTTTTATTTGATTAATACTTTCCATCAAAATTTAACCGTTGCATGTATAAACAAACATTTGTTATAATTTTGTATCAAACCAGAATGAATGGGAATTTAGAAAGGGGACAAAATCAAAATATTGAAACATCTCAATTATAATGATTGACGAACCAAAAAAATGCCTCTTACCTTCACACATTTTTAATTGAAGCATCACAATGCTTTCAGAACACATACCCCATCATCAGTGTCTTTCACAGACAACTGATTTAAACCAAGGATACCTTGTGTCAAAGGGATTCCTTGTTACTAGGAGATTCCTTATGATCCCTGAGAAGTGTTACTTGTCTTGTGGGTAAGCAAAGAAAATTGTTTTTAGGGAAGCCAAATCATTGTTTTTCAATTATTAGTGGAATTATTTGTATTTTGTATATTGGTAGAACTTTGTCATTTTGGTTCGTTATGAGGTCCAGAATTTCATGTCTTTCTGTGAGCTGAGTATATCTCATTAAACTTTCGATTGATCCTTTAAAAAAGGGTTCTTAAGTTGAAAAAAATCTGACTAACTTATATGAGGACATTACCCAACACTTCTTAAAATGAACTGTACTTGGGTAAAAACAACTCTTTTGGTCAAAAACTTCTTTAGATTGAGATTCCATTCCAGTTAATTTAATTATTATTATTATAAATGTTTTATAATAATTTTTAAAAGCATTTTTTATTCAGGTGATTCTGCTGGTGCAAACCTCAACATTGGTCTTACTATGATGTGCTTGGAATACGGAGTCCGTCCACCGAATGGCCTATTTCTTGCCTATGTTCCAGTACTCTTGTCACTTGCTCCATCTCCATCACGTTTACTTACCTTCATTGACCCTCTACTACCCTTTGGATTCATTCTTGGTTGTAGCAAAGGTACTTGATTTTTATATGCATATATAAGTAAATTTTACTTTAATGGTTTTAATTACACACCATTGCCTGTGTAGCTTAGCAGTTTATCAAATTTCTATATTTGGTGTATGTTTTAGCAGATTTCCCTCAGGGGAAATCAGCTATTGAGGTCGTACTCATGACGCGATTTTCGAAATTTTTAGGACCCTTCCTAGGAGATGATGAAAATGAGGTCCGCTCAAAAATGTATGTATATATATATATATATATTGGGTATGGGAATAAGTTTTAATTGTTTTTCCTTACACAGTATTGATGACATCACATACATTTCATCTAACCTTTCGATACATGAATTTAAAAGGTGGTGTGTATGTATGCTGCTAAACACAGATTCAGACTTTTGTTTGGAGTCAAACAGCAGCTATTCATATCACATCGAAATACAGCGTTCGCGGGAAGTTCTCCTCTACAATCCTTCGAAGAAAAGTGCTGCGGAAATGGGCCATTTGCTTGGCAATATTTATAGCAACCACGCTTCATCAGAGACAACTTGCAGATAATTTGTTTTTTCTTCGAAGGATTGTAGAGGAGAACTTCCAGCGAACGCTGTATTTCGATGTGATATGAATAGCTGCTGTTTGACTCCAAACAAAAGTCTGAAACTGAGTTTAGCAGCATACATACAAACCACCTTTTAAATTCATGTATCGAAAGGTTAGATGAAATGTATGTGATGCCATCAATACTGTGTATGGAAAAACAATTAAAACTTATTCCCATACCCAATATATCACTGTTACCACTCTAGCTGTCACATTTATTGTTTAATCGCTACCAAACTCGATATTTAGTCGTTTTATGTAAAAAGAAAGATCAAGTTCGTTAACGGCTGAAATCAGACCAGGGGGAGGGGGGTTTAGAGGGGGAGAATTTTGTAAATTCAAAATACCTCCGTTACTATACGTTGGATGGAAAAAATATATAGAATCAATCTTAAAGCAAATTAAATTTACTATAAATATTGTTTTGTACATTTATTCCCTTGATTATAATCAATAATTATTAACCGAGATATTTGCGTTTTTCAGTTTTCAGCCCTCAGCAAACCCCCACTTCTTACTCTTATTACATAAACAATACTTGGTTATGTAATAAAGTACATCATTTGAAGCTTAAATATACCAAATATTGTTTTTAAGAGACATTTATTATACGAGATACATGCAAATATGTTCTGGTGACCACCCCCACCACTTCTTAAGTTTTTTGAACTACTTAAATTTGATTGATTTAGATAAACATTATTCTGATTCATTGTAAATTACAGTACTAGATATAGTAAGTAGTTTTCAATCAAATTAATATGTTATATTCAGATATATTACACTAATGGTTTTTTTTCCGGTAAGAAGTTGGCAGAACTGTTTGTTTACATTTCAGACATTCCGTCGGGAGGTTTCTTATTATCGTTTGTATTTATTCACTTAATATTCACGGTGGTGTTGTGTTACCGGTATGTAGATTTATCTATTGTTAAATTGCTCACGGGAAATCTGCTTAGTTTACGCAGCCCCTGCATGACGGATTATTTTTTTTTATAGATCTGCATAAGCAACAGTGTAAAGACATTGATCTGAACACCCTCCCTCTGTGAAGATTGCAATGCTGCCCCGCTTTAAAAGTAGTTGCCAGCTGTATTCATTATATTATATAATGTAGATTAATTTGTTTGAGAAGGGAGGTGACTGCTATCTTGTAAGCAGTCTCCTTCCTCATTAAACAAATTAATCTACAACACATTATAAAAAATAAATATAATTCATGAAATAAATTTAATTTAACAAACATTTACTAATAGAAGCGTCCAAAGGACAATAGTAAATTCTAATAATTGTTTTATCAACATTTACCTAAAAATAAACAAACTCCGTGGTGTTTGGTAGTTAATATAAGTAATGTGAAAAGCAATTCAAAATTATTATATTAATTGAATATCAGTTAAGCAACTATTGAAACCCCAGTTTCCTAAAATAAATCAAATAGTATCATTACCTTTTTGTGAAATTATATATATTTCCATCCAACTGTTTTTGGGGTTTTTTATAATATATATTGAAATTGAACTTTAATTGATTGGTACTTAACATAATTAGCAAGTTTGAGAAGGAATAGTGTTGGGTTTCAACTAGTAAAACAGCTAATTTGTAGAAATTTGCATCCCTCTCCCCAGATGAAATGATCATTTTGTATTTTTTGACTAATGGTTCAATCTCCATCAGCTATACAAAATGAACAAAGTAGTAAACAATAAATCTTTGTAATTTGAAATTTAGTAAAGAAATTTGCAAGAATACAGTAACTAAAATTGAGCTGAATATGTATAAAAGTAGAGGGGTTAATCTGTAATAAACTAATACTAATATGTGGAAATTAATATTACCACCTTCATTCACAAGGCAGACAGCAGTCTGCAAAGGATAGCAATCCTTTACGCTTCCTTTTCTCCTAAGACTTGCCACTCATTTAATGAATTATTTAATTTCAAATTCTTAAACTCTTTCTTAGTTGTTATTTAAAGGAATAAGAGTAATAACATATTTATTATGATTTAAATAATCACTACTTTTAAATTTGTAGTCTTGTTATATTTATCAAATTTTGATCTATTTATACTAATTACATTTTAATTCAAAGAAAGAAAATTTTAATTGCAAGATTCATATAAAAGAAACATGAAATATGTGCTATGAAATTAAATTACAGAAATGTTGTTGCTTTTGCAAACTTATTTTTCTTTGTAATGCCTTTAAAATATCTGTCTCTCTAGATAAATGAATGACTTTACAAAGCTAGTGTTTTTAAAAACTGTTTAGTTGTTTATCCTAACATTTACCATATTCCTTGAATTGAGTCTCAATGCCAAATGATTGTTATTTCAGCTGTTTAAATATTACTTCAAATAAAAGGTAGTGTTTACAGTTTTATCTCTTGAAATCCTTGCTTTCTTCTTCTTCTGAGATTTTTACCATCTTTTTCCATTTTGTAAAAATTAAAAAATGAAATTGTCTGACATTTGTTTGTAAGTTGGGGGATCGACTCTGCATTCAGACCAAATTTCTACATTGTCTTGCCTGCACTAAATATGATTTAATTTGCATGATGTAATGTAAGGTTTTTATCCTCAAAGAAACTTAGATATGATTTTAGATATTTTGGATGGCCCCCAGCCTCTCTACACTATGATTTACTTCCAAGACCTATTAACCTTTTTCTAATGGGCTGACTTTAAAAATTTTTTAATTTATACTTATTATTAATTAAGAAGGCAATTCACTTTCTTCACTCTATTGCCAAATGTTTCACTTTCTTGATTTATAACAGTTTAGTAATGTTATCATTATTCAACGATTACAGAAAAAATAAATATTGAATTTAGATTTCATAATTATGTTTCAAAATAAAATTGTGAATTTTAGCTTATGCCTGCTCTTCTGAAGTATATGCTCAGTCAATGGTCCATGAAAGGAAACTACGTAGAAATATTTGCAAATCCCAGCTTGAAAAGTCTGAGTCTGGATCTGTAGAAAATGAAGGTGAGAGTGATCCAGGTAAATCTCTTTTTTATTTATTTATTAATGATTGGATTTTAAATATTACTAGCAGATTTTGAATATCAGTTATTCTTATTATACATATAAACCAGTACCTCAAAAAAAAAAAGTGTTTTTATTTTCAGTAGGAATAAGTGTAAATGAATTTGAATAATTTCTATCAGTTATGATTGTGTGGAGCTCTGTCATCAAATTTGATTGGGTAAGGTGAGTGACTTCTATACATAGCAAAAGTTCTAATTTAAGATTTTGGAATCACTCATTAAAATAAATGTGTATATGTGTGCATGCATGCATTGGGTGCATGTATGTGCGTGTTTTTTCTTAGTGTCCAAAAAGCTATAATATATTTTGGGTGAATAAGCAAGTAATTTATTATTCCAATTTCTTGGGTAATCACATGCTTGATTTCACAGTTAGACAATTCTGCCTTTACAATTGGCATACTTAAAACATTCAATTAACAACGTTATAATAACATTATCTCAAAGACACATTTGAATGTACCCCAACCTTTGAATTTTTACGAGGCTCCTTAAAAAATTATGTATTTTATCTTGGATATTTATGTGTTTTCATTCTCACTCTCCGCACATTTAATTTCAATGGCTTTTTCATTTAAACCAACTGTATCAAAAAACATCTCATTGCCTTCTTAAGTTTCAAGTGTGTTTGCATAGGTTGTTTTCCATGTTTGCAGGAGAGTAGAGAATAGACTGTGAGGTGACATTGCAGCGCTTGGAAAATCTACCTAGTTCACACACCCTCTGAAAAATATAATTTTTTTTTTTTTTTATTATAATAGACTTTTTTTTATATATTTTTGAAAAATGTAAAAGTATGTTTCTCATTAATTAATTAGGTTTTGGTTTCTTTTAGAAAATGCTGCTGAAGAGTGTGAAGAGGAAGGCACTTCTAGTGTAATGAGCAGAGGTACAAGTACTGGCATAATATCTCGCTGGGTTGCATCTTTATCAAACAAACTTGCTTCTCTCTCCCCTTCAAGATCTTTCAGTGATGATGATGAGTTAGTATTGACCTTGGAATGCTATTTATATTTACCAAACAATACTAGATGCTAAGCAATATTTATTACTTTTTTTATATAACTGATATAATGCCTGGTCAAATACCAAGATAAGAAGACATTTCAAACTCCTGTATAAGCATATAATTTTCAGGAATCTTTAACACCAACTCACTTCTGGAATGTATTAAATCTATAAAACAAATATTTCACATTTGCAAATACACTAAAAACATTTTATATGTTTGTGAATAATGTATTTATACTCAATATGAATACTATAAACAGTGTTTAACTCAAATAAACCATAATCAGTTGTATTAATTGACCAAGAAATTTCTTTCTTTGGGAGGAGGGGGGAGGGGGAAGCAAGTTTCAGTTTTAGTTGTCAATTATAAAACATCACTTTCATTATAAAACAGTAAAATTATTAGTGAACCATATTGAATGAATTAAAAATGCATGCTATAATTTTTGAGTAATCTAATCATCAATACCTTTCTCTAATTAATATATATATATATATATATATATATATATATATATATATATATATATATATATATATATAGCTTTTTATTAGTAAAAGCTTTGCTTTTTGGTATCTGCGGCTAGCAAATGAGTCACTTGCCTTGATACACTTGGTAAACCTAGAATAGTAGGACTAATCCCACATGGTATGTATTGAAAAACTCAATTGGTAATATCCTTAGTCCCCACTCTGGTCAGATCCTGTAGATAACCTGTCTCTAGAAGCCATAGTAGTCTAGAGTATTTATTAGTAAATACCTTTAAATCTTGGTATGTTTTTTTAATTTTTTATTTACTGTATAAGTAACTGCATTCCAAGATGTTAGTTAACAAACCTAAGTAAGGAGGAATAAAAGTTTAATAATTTACAAATATAAATGTATTATTCCTACAATTTTTTTAAACCTTGGTCAAGAATTACACTTATTCGTACTATATCTCAGGATGAACCCCATTCATACTAACACGCATGTTCTTTCATATTCAGAACAATTTATTACCATGACAACTTATTATAATTCAGCCCACCATTTACCACTTGTTTACCTTAGTCATAGCACGTTCTAATTTATTTATTTATTTATTTTGGAGCGTTCGCAGCGAGGCGATATTACTGATAAAAACAACAAAAACAATTTATATAAACAAAATACAAAATGAAAATAGAAACAAGAAAAAATTAAATAATACAAAATAAGAACGCAAACAAATAACAAAACTCGACTAAATAACAGAACGCAACAATATAACGAAACACAACTAAATAAAACACAAATAAATAATAGAACGAAATCAAATAACCAAACAACAACAAAATAAAATGAAGATTTCTAACACCTAAAATATTTACAATCATATGTTCTCACTTTCTTTATCACACATACAAACATGGATACACACTCACTCTCGCATGCACACGTACACACACGCGTGCAGGCACATACACTCACACGCACGCACACACAAACACACGCGCAAATACACACACACACACACACACACACGCACGCACATACACACACATAAACATACAGTAAAACGGTTTAGCTGGAATTTAAAATATTTAATTTAAGAAGGATTAAAAAGGATTTTAATTAAACGTTCTAATTAAAATAGTATTTGCAGTTTACTTTCCTTTAAAGAGTTCACTTATGGAAATTTGTTTTTATTACATAGTTTTATTTCTTAGGTTGGAGCTAGAAATGCAGGCAGAGCGGCATCTCCCATGTCCATTAGATATGTTGAGGATTGATATACCTATGGATCCATACATATCTCCGTACTTTGCTTCAGATTCTGTCCTCTCCAATTTTCCACCAGTCTCATTATTGGTATGCTGTAATATTTATTATACTAGTATAACCATTATTTAAAGGACAAAACATTAAATGTGATAATTATAATAGGAGTAGCGTTTCTCCTTATTTCCATTATTTTTTAGTGATTACTGGATAGACAAAAGAGAATGACAGCAGATTTCACCCAGATCAGTTGACCTCAGATCATTTCTTTTGGTTTAGGGAAATATTTGAAAAGATGTGTGAAAAGCCCATGTTGTTGGAGGCATTAAGCTAACATGGACTTAGAAAGTTTCAGGTTGATGAAGATTGCACTGATGGGAAATTTTGTATAGTCAAAACTGTAGTTGGCACCTCTGTTGGCTTTGGGGCTATCACTGGCTTAAGACTTAAAAATAGGAGTGTTCATGTTTCCTAGTTGTAGCACATTTAATCGCCTGGGAAGGATTGTTATCAAAAGCATTAGAGAGCAAGGATATATACAAAATTTAGAGTAGTCACATGGACCAGATGCATCTTTACCTTACAGAAAGCTGTAGGTTTGAAGTCTCTCTTGGCAAGCAAAGAGCAAATATAGAACATGGTCGTAATACTTATGTATGCCAGTGAAACATGGACCCTTGTCAAGTAAAACCTGAGAGCCCTGCTTCAGGTCAATCTGCAAGAAAGCAGAGCAGATAAAAGGATTAAAAAATAATCTTAACTCTTAGAATTCTATTCCAAGTCATATACCTTCTGTGCTATTAAGAAGAGCAGATCACCTTGGTTGGCACGTGGAAGATTAGCATCTGACCCAGATAACTTATTAAGTACACAGTGGCTTGTGGAGGAGTAGCAGTCGGAGTAGAGGTGGCAAAATATCTGAGGAGGTTGAGGCTCTGACATTGTAGTACCCTAGTTATGGGTCACACTGATGGTTTAATATAATGGCAGAGGCCCAAGCCCTTTAAATACTGAACCGTAATTTGTAAATTTACTTTGTTGTATTAAGTATTTATATACTCACTCAGTACATTAAACAAACTTTAAAGAAAATTGTGAAACTAGATAAATTCAAGTTTCCTAATTGAAAATTAGGAAATTTTTACAGCTCAATGATTGCCTTCATCCATATTATTGTCCCATAATGTATTAGTCTATAGTATATAAACACTTAAGCTATGAATTACCTCAAATTATAAATTTACTCTCATTTGGTTATTGCATTAATTGACAAAATTTAAGTTTTGAAAATGTCTTGGTTAATGGGGGTTGTACCTTGAGTTGAATATTCCCTACACAAAACTCTGATTGTTGATTTCGATTGGGGCAGGGGGGGGGGGCTAAATATTTCTAAGCCCTACAATGCTAGGAATAGCGGGGAAAAAATATGTGCTAATTTACTGGAAAGAAAATTGACAACTATTCCAAGTATTGTCTAAAAAAATTAAGTTACAAAATTATTGTGTTTTTAACAAAGTTATTCAGTCTCAAAATAATCATGAATTTTATGTTTTGATTTTTATAGACAACGGAACTGGATCCTTTTCTTGATGATTGTGTACAATTTGCTAAAAAGCTTCAAAGGCTTGGTGTTCAAGTCAAGTTGGATGTATTACCAGGTTTATCTCATGGCTTCCTAAATTTCTCTTTGGTTAGTATTTAAATTACTTCTGAATAATATAAATTTCTTTCTATTTACAATTTAATTTTTATATTTTTTGTTTAGTAGCCAATGAACATTTTTTTTCTATTTAAGATAGTGATCCTCTTATTCGAAATTTTTCATAAGTCCTTTACAACTTATTTTTTGTTAAATTCCTTGAAGCTTTGTAACTATATATGATAGTTTTGTATTTCTACAAGGAATGTACCTATAAATGTTCACAATATTTACTTATAATACAATTAGTATTATAAACTCACCAACCTTATATTACTCACCCAATATTAATCCCACATTCAACCATGAGTCACAACAGTAAATAAAAGTGTATAAAAAGGTTCATTCAATTTTCCAAACTTGACAATTTTGTTTGATTAGTGATGTTTTACATTAGTAATTTATTATTTTATTTCACAAGAACATTTTTTGGTCTGTGTGTAATCCTTGAAAGTTACCCCTTTAATTAGGTAGGGACCCGTTCACAAACACTAGCGTGCATGCCTGTCCATGACTTTCAAGACTTCATAAATGTACCAATGCTTAATATATAGATGCCCAAGCTCCACTAAACAATGATAAATACTACAAATAAGCATATCAAAATACAAAGAGAATGGCCTATTGAGGAAGCTCATTTATTATTAAATTATAATTTAACCTTAAAAAATTTAATAACATCAGCATGCTGAATAAGCCTTTTAGAACTTTTAACATCTATCTGTTTCTATTTTTTTTTTTTTTTTTTTTTTTAAATTCAGGTGGATTCCTTTATCTACCTTTTTAGAAACTTTTGTACTTTCTAGAAACTTTCTTGAACGAAATTCAGATTTCTTTTCATTCGAGATGAACTGTTATTTCTTATAATGATGAATTATTTATTCACTGGGTTGCTTCTGTTAATTAATTCCATTTTTTTTTTGTTTTTTAGCTAAGCAATGAAGCCTATGAAGGGGCAAAAATCTGTATACAAAGAATTAATGAACTTATTAAATTAAATATCCATGAAGAATCTACTACAGCTGAAGAATGTCTCTCTAATTCTAATTAAATCTCTTCCTTTCAAATAACCATATCTGTGATTATAGATCTGCTTCATAGTGTAGTTTCTATTTGATATTTTTTTATCTATTGCTGCGTTTTTTATTGTAATGAGAGTGTAAATTATTTATTTTCTATAAAATTTTAATTTATTTATATTGTTATATATTTCATGTCGTTACTTTCTGCTTTTAAATTTATTACTGTCTGTCAATGATTTTTTAGTTGGCTCTCTCATAACTTTATTTTTTTTTATTAAAAAATTGGTGCATTTGATTATTTTTAAATTGTTATAAAAATATTTACTGTCTGTTTAGTTGTGATAAAGTTGCTAAAGTATTGTGTTATGCCATTCAAAAAGTTCTAGAATTTTATTTGTGTATTATGTAAAACTATTTTAAGGTTTGAGATATTTGTTATTACCAGGTGAGTATTCCCATTTATAGGAAATGCTTATTTTTATGGAATGTAACATGTGAAGAGGGTCAAAAGTGCAAGCGGTAGTTTTCCCATAAGTTTCTGTATTGTGATAAGCAAGATAAATTTAAACCTCAGGTGAATAATTATTTCCGATACTCAAATTTGCAATCACTTTTAGAAATTACTATTATTTTTTTACTTAATCCTTTTTAAATTTTAATTGATGAATTTTCAGAAAACAAATAACTTTAGAATTTTTTTTTAAAAAAACAAAACAGTTTATGATAAACTGGCCACTACTTCCCAAAATGTTTACTCTTTTTAAACATCACTAATTTATGAGATACATAAATTAGGAAAAATATTTGTCACTTATAAAAAAGTTTCTGAAATAAGTTGAAACTAATCATTAAAGTTCATCCTAATTAAGAATAACCTGAATGTTATTCGTTTATATGCATGTTTATTAGTGGAATAGAAATTTACTAAGTTAATAATTTAATGAGTTGACTGATACTTGTTACCCAAAGTTTTTAAATTAATTTGCAGATATGATCAATAGATAGAACCTTAATAAGGTTTGAAGAAACAACCACTAACATTCCATTATAAAACTAATATAACATCTTACTTACAAAACAGAAATTCGTTTAATTTTTGAAACATGATTTACCAATTCAAAAAACTTACCTTTAAATGTTAATTTCATGGAAGTAAGATCTTCTATATGGTATGTTTAACACTGAGAAAAAATATATGCGCTACCAGAGAACTCTTAGAAAAGGGAGAAGACTCTCTTTTATTAATTTATATCCTGGTTGTCAATTGTAGAATACAATATGAGCAACTAGTATTAGTTGGAACACCAATGGATTCATTTGTATTAAGATTTTTTAATTTTAAATTCATGGGCGTTTATGATATAACTTTCCAAGAAACTATCTGAATATAAATCTTTTCTTAGCCTAAGCAGCCTACAATTAGAAATATGTATTGCCTACCTCTTAGTAGTATGTGGAAGGCAATTAGACAATGTCAATGTTCTACTGTTGGCCTGAAATGTTTGAAGTTCCTAATTTTATAAATTAAAAACTTTTTATCTTTCCTGTGTATAAAGATTTAACTTTATAAGGAGTTATTGAGCTGCTTCAATAATATAAATTTATTTTTGTTTATACTCTGTGCTATAAAACCATTCTGTGAAGTAGTTCTAATAAGCGACTTATTAAAAACAAATAAAAATGTCTACAATTCCATCACATAAAAAATGATATAAAGCAGAGTTTATATTTTAGTATAATTCGGTTTATGTATCAGGTTGATCAAAAAATAATGCAGGTTTTGATATTTAGGAAAAACAACTCACAGATAATAACCATTAATATCTATATATACATTTTTGCCAATGCATGCTAGAAGAGTTGAAACCGTGTGTTTGAAAATGTTTATTATTATTTACGTCCACTTTATGCTACTATGGCTAATCAGGACGGGTTATCTACAGGTTACCACCCTTTTCTAGACAGAGTGGCTCTAAGGAGTTTATTTAAAGAGTCAGTTACCAAATAAATTTCTACTGCCCAAGGCGGGAATCGAACCCGCCACTCTAGGTCTACCACATGAGATTAAGACCAATGCCTTAACTCACTCAGCCAATCTGAGCCCCCTATGTTTGAAAATGTGAACAAATGTGTCAGGGATAGATTTGTAAAGTTGGTGGATGAGATAATACCTCATAATGCAATTCATGCCATTTCATTGTTTGGCAGAAAACGTTCAGATCACATTTTTTGTCAATAATTCCATTATCACAATTTTCAGCACTGATGGTTCAATTTGCCAACTTGTTTTCCCAATAGCTTCCAGATGGCGAATGGCTGTAGGTTGGTCAACAACAAGTTCTTCTGCCATTTGTTTTTTAGTAGATTTTGTAGGGTAACTTCAACTATAGCCTTAACTAGTCATTTTCAACAGGAGAAAGACAGCCACCATCTTCTTTACTTGTAAATTCATAATCCTCATTTCGAAATGTAGCAGAAATAAACCAAAGCTGTACTGTGAATTTTTTTTATAGTTCCTTGTTCCTTGGTGTCATTAATATTTCAAGTAGTTTCCGCTGCACTTTTCCCATGTTTAAATTCTTAGAAATAAATTTACCAAAAGTAATTGTTAGACATAATTTTGTCTCAAGGCACTGTGATCAGACTGAATTAAATGTTTTTATTAAAAGAATTGTAAGAGAAAGAAAATGAGGCAAATAAGCTTTAAAATAAAGTGTCTCACTTCACATTATGGATTAGTAATTGGTATTAAAAGTAAAGTGGGAAAAAAAGTCTGCATCCACATAATAGGTGCATTCTAATTTCCTGATTTTTTTTTGCACACCTTTTTATTTCCCTGAAATTCATTAAATATGCATCCAAATAAGTATTTAAATTTTCTTAGAAACAAGTATTGTTATCAATAACTTCTCTATTTTTAATGGTAATTAACTGTGGCCAGTAAAATATTATTTTTAGGAAAATACTTATAATTGTTATCTCTTAGAATATTATTATTTATTAATGTCCACTTTTTGCTACAATGGATATTTGGGACGGGTTATCTACAGGTTACCATCCTTTTCTAGCCTAGGGGTGGGACTAAGGATTTTATTTAACGAGTTTTTCACTAAATAAATTCCTATTGCTCAGGCAGGAATCAAACTCGCCACTCTAGGTTTGCCATGTGAGATTAAAGTTAATGCTTTAATTCACTCACTAACTTGAGCCCCTCTTAGAATTGATTATATTAATATGAAATTAACTATTGTTTTGTGACAAGGTTAACAAAAAAAAAATTGTGTCATGAAGATGTTTAAATTAAGCAGATTTCTGTGTTTTAAAACTGAATCTATAATTACTATGGAGATATACTTATTTTGCATATTACTCCTCAAAACCCCCACATATCCTGGCCTTATTGATATTAGTAACCTTTATCTTTAGTTTTACATAAAAATGGAGGCCTCTAGATCATAGATTGTTATTTGATGGTGTCACAAAGAAACTTGTATCCCTACTACAAAACAATATGCGTACAACAATTGTAGATCATTACATTTTTTCAGCAGGATTACTTTTTTTAAATTTGTTAATTGGGCTTGATTCTCTGAGTAGAGGTTTTCACTCTATAGTTGGTGGCAGTCATAGAAAATCCTTTTTTTTGAAGTTCTTCAAACAGTTATATAAGAAGATCAAAGTGTCTGTAATTTTAGTTCATTGATGAATTTATATAAGTATTATCTATTCATAAATGATAAATTATGGGAGTAAAAATTATATAATAGTTCTTAATTATAATGGATAGTTCCTAACAGAGAAGTACAAAATTAAAAAATTGCAGAAGAAAAAAATGTTACCCCTGGAGGAATGTGGAAAGTTATAGACATTTTATGAAAATGCCCAAGAACTCATCAGCAATAAATTTATTACTTCTGATTTTTTATGAAAGGCTCATGCTGTCATGAATTATCAAGAGGTATAAATAAACATTATATACTTTACTCAGTACATACTAAGAATATTTATTTCCTCAAATATTAAATGAAAATACTTCTAATGATTCATTATATAAATTTGTACTGAATGTTCAAAATTATTTGCCAAACTTCACATGTTCTCTGACTGGATTCAAGACTTGAGATGTACATTACAGTGTAATTTGGCTTACAGTGCCTTGTTATCGCTATATTTTTTTTGTTGTAATTGTATTATTAAACCAAAATATTATTTGTAATAAATCAATTAAGGTTTAGTTTTCATTTATGTATAAATTTAGAAAATATATTTATTTATTTATTTTTATGTATGTTTTAACAGATTTTTAGACATCACAAAGCCTATGTATTGCCATTAATAGTTAAATGTATAATTTAGGACTTTTATAATAATAAATAAAGTTATTTTTTAATTTTTTTTTCTTAAAAATGTTTTATTTCTATTAATTCTATTCATCCTGTCCAGTTTACAGTTATGATTAATTCCTTCACTTTTCTTCATTTATTATTAGGCTCTTGTATTTTTGGAGCCTTCAAACATTCAGAACAAATAAACTTAAGATTTAGTAGTCATTATGGTTCTTTTTCTGAGATACTAATGACAGTGGTTTCAAACTTAAATTTAATATTAATATGTCACTAAGAGACCTGCTTCATTTCTAAGGCATTCAGGCATCATTACATACTCTGCTCCCATGACTGCTCTGCGTACAAACTTATTCACTTCTACGTACTAGACCAAATCTTCAAAGTAATGGTAGGTGACTCCCCATCCAGTAAGATTTCACAAAATGCTCCATACTGCCCCCACCCCTTCTTCTCCATATACACTAGGAATATATTTGGCCACCGCTATTCCGGAATCTCTATTTTTACCTTTAATGACAATGTAGCTTTCTTCAGCTTTTCCCTCGACCCTACCTGAGCCCTAAGCCTCGCTTGATCCACATGCTGCGATATCATCTGGATGAGGCCATCAACATTTCTTCAAGAATCTGAAATCCATCCGACGGCTATATGGCACTAAGGCTATCAGGACAAGTTATCTACAGGATACCACCCCTTTCTACCCAGGATGAGGCTAAGGATTTCAATTAGTAAGTTCATGTCATAATATATCCTATGGCCCAAAACATATTTTGTCATTACTTCGTTTTTTTAAGCATTATATCATTAAAGTGTCTGAAAAGAGTAATTCAAATAAACAACAAAAACATATTTTACCATTTATTTTAAATTATTTTACCAAATATAAACAATTTTATACTTTATGTGCTCCAGCAGTAAAGTATGCATGCCAAAATATAATGATGACAATGTTTAGGTTAAAACATATGAGCTATTATTTTTAATTTTATGTTTAAAATTATTAGTAGTACAAGGACACAAAATGATAATTTTATGTTAATGTACATAAACTTAAGAGATTAAGGTTTATATCTAACAGTTGTCACACTTAGTTTGTAGTTAGGGCTCTTTAATACTAGAAATGTCTATAAATGAGTCTTATGATAACCCAGATTATCGTGGGCCTAACAAACATTTCAATAGTTACACTGTCAGGGGAAGATCGAATGTAAGTGAATTTATAATTTTTTTTTCCCAGCAAGGAAAATTTCACAGCTGACTGACCTTTACTTTACTATATAATGAAATTAAAACTTTACACTTTTTTTATCATAGTACAAAGATTTCTGAAAAGTTTAAATTAGATATTGAGTTAGTTTTATACACCTTAATATAACAAAATTAATATTTATCATTGATACAAAACTTTCTTGTTAAGTAAATACATTTGCTAATTATAATAGAATAAGGTTCTCGGTGGTTCAATTTTTCTTGGTTCTCATGCCACAGCAAAGTGTTGTTTCCCTCAATATGGTTTGTTGGTTTCACACATAAGTTTGCTCTTACTTAATGTTGTTTGTTCCCATTGTTCTTCCCTTAACATTGATTTAGAACCCCATCTAGCCAGCTTGAATTTAGCTTTAAACCCTCTGTTACTAGCCATGATTTGGAGGAACTGGTTAATACAGGAGAGAACATGTGCTTATAAGATACATACTTTTATTTCGTTGGAGACTTGTATATGACACATTTTATGGCAAAAAAACTTTTTGAATGTACTATTTATTCTATTTGTTTAGGCATAATGTATTCTGTAGATACACATTTAAGTTAACTATTTGAATGTTTGAGCCTAATGTATTCTATAACTCATCAGATAGTCAGTGAAAACCCGAAAATTTTCTAGGTATGATAAACTTCTTGACCATTTATTTTTATATTTCTTAATTCCTTGTGTAAAGTGAAGTATTATAATCACAAAAAATTTGGTTCTCAGAGATGTCTCTATGGATGTATCTCGAATAACTCAAAAACCACTACCTAGAATGTTGAAATTTGATATTTAGGATTCTCATTACATCTCGTTATGCACCACCTCTTTTGATAGAAATCGAATGAGGGAGAGGAAGGGGTTAGAGTAGGGTGAAAATAAATTCCAAATTTCTCCATATTTAATAGATACAAATGATTTGTATGGAAGCTTTTTTTCTTTTTTTTTTTCTTTTTCGTGAAAAGCTCTAACACTAAAGCTCTCTAAATTCTATGTAATTTTTTAATCCAATACATTGGAATGGAGATATCAAACATGAATTTTAAATTAAATAATCTAAATGAAGTGCACCAAAACATTTTGTTTATTTAAGAGGAGTACAAGGAAGTCATTAGGAGTCCAAATCAGTTTTTTTTTGGTTTAATTTGTGAAAAAATGAATTAAGAAAATTCTGATTTTGTATAATCTAAACCAAAGGCATGTGCCGACACAATAAAAGTAAGGACAAATGGGACCAGATCAGTATTTTTTCATGCTAGAATGATTCTTCTTCTGTCGAGATCATTTACTCAAGGTTTACTATTATTCCAAAATCTTTGAGAAAATAAATTATACATATGAAATCCATATGAATGTTGTCATTTTTGTTGAATTGACAAAATATTTAATTGAGTGTGATATATGTCAAATTTCAAATAGATGTGTTTCTTTATTACATATATATTTTTTTTTCTTTCAGTGGGCAAAATTATGGATATCAGTTTATGCAGTTTCTTTTGTGGGATGGAAAATATTTAAAAAAGACAAGACATCATAGAAACTTGTTTCATTAGTTATCCTTTTTGAAGAATTGTAAAAATGTTTAAACCAATAAAGCTATTATTTTGGGTTTCTAATTTTTTTTTTAACCATGTAAATGATTCATCCAATAAATGAGTTCTAAAGAGAATATTTAAACATGAGAGATAAACTAAAGGCAGATTCTTAAGTTAAAAACAGAGGGAGAGAATAATGAAACAAATAGTATTAATACATTTTCAGCAATATATTTGTATTCAATTCAGGAATTTAAAATAATGAATTTGTTTTCTTTTTTTTTCTATTTGTGGATTGTTTTAATTATTTCATTGACTTAAAACCCATTTAGAAGGGATACATCAGATATAAGTTGAGTGAAATTTTAACTTCGACCTAAATAAATTTGCAGGCAAACTTATTGGTCAGATTCTCTCACCGAACAACTGAAATATATTTGCTTAGAATAATAAATTGACTAAAATAAAAAAAAATGGAAAACTCTTAAAAATCCCTACAAAAATAAGTTCTACTTTTATCCCAAAAATTATGTAATCATTACAGAATGTAAAAAACATTAGTACTTGAAGCTCTTTTAACCTAATGTTGATATCTTCAAGTTTTTTTTTTTTGTATAACTTGTTAAAAACCATGAAACATACACATTCAATATTTTAGGTAACAAATTATTTTCTTCGTCTTGAGTGAATTTAAAAAGAGAAGAATTGGGCATTTTGCAGAAATAATATTAATAATTAATTTTAACCCATAACTGTCAGGTATTAATGTCAGAGAGAGTTGACTGTATTTAAAGGCCACCAAAAAACATCCTAAAATGGGTTGACCTAGAAAGAAGGGCATTTATCCTACGCAGGGTCTAGAAAATCCACACAAATAATTATATATTTGAAAAATCCCAGTTAGAAAATATTTTAGTGTTTAATGTTAGAAGAAAATAATTTAGAAGAATGTAAATCTTTAATAGATCATACAGCCTAAAATATCCTAATATATATATATATATATATATATATATATATATATATATATATATATATATATATATATATAATTGTAACCTCTGTCTGTACATTGATTTTTTTCGCGAAATTTCATGATAACTTTTTGTTTCACATGTCATAGACACCATAACTGCATTTTGTTTCTTTGGTGTGTGTTTGTTTGTTTGTTTATTTGTTTGTTTGTTACCTTTTCACGCATAAACGGCTGAACCGAATTTTATGAAACTTGGTATGTATATTACTACTAACCCAACTTAGACTTTAGGCTATATTAATATTCTCTGAGACGAATAGGAGTGGGGGTTATAAGGGAGGTCTGAAATTAAAAATAGCGATATTTCGTTTCCTATTGGTTTTTCGACAAATATGAACATAACAAAAGTTGTTTATTTTGATATTTAGAGTAACTTTTGTTATATACACTTTTGTCTTATACCTAAGTATAAATGAGTTATATGTTAAAAACTACTGCGGAAGTCAACAATTTTATTTGGCACAAAAACTCAACTGAACTAAACCAAACTCGGTATGTGAATTAGCACTAACGCCTTCCTTATAATAATCCATACTAACATTTCTAGGGACGGGCAGGAGTGGGGGTTATAATGGAGGCCTGAAATTAAATATAGTGATATTTCGTTTTCTATTGGGGTTTCGGCAAATATGCACATAACAAAAGTTGTTTTTTTTTCTATTTAAAGTAAGTTTTGTTATATTCACTTTTGTCGTATAGAAAAGTATAAACGTGATATACACTAAACTCTAAAGCGGGAGCCTACAATTTTGTTGGGCACTAACGATTGAACCGAACTTATCAAAACTCAGTATGTCAATTAGCATTAAATCTTCCATGATTATAAGCTATATTAAAAATTTTAGGTCCAAACGGGAGTGGGGATTATAAAAGAGGCTGAAAAACGATAAGTCTAATGACGGGAGCCTTACCAGTTAATTGAGTTTACTTATTTCCCATCTGGCATTGCTGGAAGTGATTTCCAGTGAGATTCACTATTACAAATATAATCTTACGTGCAAAACTTTGTCTGAACTATTTGAGCTCGGTGAGGCTTTTGAAAGAAAATATGTTCATTATGGATGATATTTAATTGTAATAAATGCTACCCATGATTATGGTTTGAATTATTGAAAAACGGTGAGTCATAAAGTGTAGAAGGATAAATTAGGAAGATATTTTCATTTATCCTTCAAAACTAAAATTTCTATTCTATTAATCCCCAAAAGTTACCCTTCAGGGTTGGCTATTTCGGAAAATCATTATGTCGTGGAGGGAAGTGTACTTGTACACATTGAAGTCTTACTATCAAAATACCATCATTAGTCAGTCAACAATAATTTCCCAGGCATCGCCGGGTACCTTAGCTAGTATATATATAAAACAAACAAAATAAGCTGCCCTCTTTCTGAGGGTACCTGTGTGGTCAGCCTCCTAATCTGCCAATTTCTTGGTAATGATGTTTTGTTTTTTAAATTTTGATTAAATTTTAAATGAAAATTTGGAATTAATTGAAAGCGTGCAGATTAGGGGGGTATCTCAGGTGAGAGTGCAGCTTAACTTTATTCATCTTTATTTTTTGTATAAATGGTGATTGACGATTCTTATCGATGATTTTAGGATAAGTGTCGATAACTCCTTCAAATCATCTTTTGCCAGCCCATGGTCTATTAATGTCTTCACCGTTTTTTGGTGGAGGACTCCTCTTGAGCCGAATAGTAGTCCCATAACCGCCCAATCTTGTATTTGATATTTTTTTGAGAAATACGGGCAGCACGGCTCATATATTGATTTTTTCTCTTGATCCACCTCGTCAGCTTGATTTATGTGCATCTCAAAACGGACAGTAGGATCTAGTATGAGGCCTTTTTTTTCATTTTTCATTATGGCTACTATGTCCGCTCTTGTTGGAGTGCCGTCTGGCGAATTACAAGTCACCTCTTCAAATATATCCCAATCAGGGTGCTTCTTTTTCAAGAGGTGAGCAATATGAGTCCGGACTTTATGATGTCGAGAATTGCGCATCTGCTCGCCCCATTGGCAGGACCCTAGGACATGGGGAAGGGTTTCAATCTCACTGCAATGCCTACAGAGGGTGTTTCCTAGGTTCCTTCCTGGGACAGAGCGAACTGGCACTAGATTCATATATATATATATATATATACTAGCTCAGATACCCGGCTTCGCTCGGGAATTCATTTGAGGCTGAATGTTGATGGTATTTTTTTGGGAAGGCTTTACTTTGCACAATATTTTAACATTTACCCGTCCCAGTGCTTGGGGTTAACACTTGTCGTTTCTGTGGATTTGTTAATAACAAAATTAATTTTTTATGTAAGACTTCACTGTCCTCCATATTGTCATATATCCCGTTTCCTGTGCATTATGCATAGATTTGAATTATTAAGGGCAAAATATTAACATACATTTGAATTAATTTTTCCAGGTGAGGTAGGTACCTGGTAGTTCATATTGAAAAGAATTGTTGAGCAAATTTCTCTAAATAACAAAATAAACAACTTTTGTTATGTTCATATTTGCCGAAAAACGAATAGAAAGTGAAATACCGCTATTTTTAAATTCAGGCATCCCTTACAACCCCCACTCCTGCCCGTCCCTAGAAATGATGGTATGGCTTGTTATAATGAAAGCATTAGTGCTAATACACATACTAAGTTTTATTTATTTTGGTTGGGTCTTTTGTCCCAAATAAAATTGTTCACTTCCACTATATGTTTTAGCGTATATCTCGTTTATAGTTCGGTATACGAAAAAAGTTTATATAATAAAAGTTACTCTAAATAACAAAATAAACAACTTTTGTTATGTTTATATTTGCCAAAAAACCGATAGGAAACGAAATACCGCTATATTTAATTTCTGGCCTCCCTTACAACCGCCACTCCTGCCTGTCCCTAGAAATGTTGGTATGGCTTGTTATAATGAAGGCGTTAGTCCTAATACACGTACTGAGTTTTATTTAGTTCGGTTGATTCTTTCGTACCAAATAATATTGTTGACTCCCGCTATAATTTTTAGCGTATCTCATATTTATGTATATATTTAGGTATACGACGAAAGTGTATATAACAAAAGTTACTCTAAATAATAAAATAAATAACTTTTGTTATGTGCATATTTGCCGAAAAACCAATAGGAAACAAAATATCGCTATTTTTAATTTCAGGCCTCCCTTATAACCCCCACTCCTGTTCGTCTCAGAGAATATTAGTATAGCCTAAAGTCTAAGTTGGGCTAGTAGTAATATATATACAAAGTTTCATAAAATTTGGTTCAGCCGTTTATGCGTGAAAAGGTAACAAACAAACAAACATACACGAAAGAAACAAAATGTAGTTATGGTGTCTATGACATGTGAAACGAAGAGTTATCGTGAAATTTCGCAAAAAAAATCAATGTACAGACAGAGGTTACAACAACCAGACACTATATTCATACTAAACTGTCAATAATAAAGCAGCATTAAAAATATTGTGAGTTGCATTTGTCACTTCCAAAGAAAGTAGTGTTTTACTATAGGATTGAGAATCTACAATAATAAGCTTCAAGCTTTATGCACTGCCAATGAAAGCCAATTTTCCATCCCTTCTTGGTAATTTTGTTTCTTGTATCTCTGAATCAATTTCCCATCCATTAGCATAGTTCGATCGGCAACTTTTCCTTTTACAATCAGATTTCTATTCAGAGAAGTATTTCTTCCAAAAAATATGCTGCAGAAGTAATTTTTTATTTTTAGATTTTCCTTCTGAGACTAAACTTCTGCATGATAAGGAAAATAAATTATCTGGTCTCACACTATAACTTTATTTTTTTTATAGCAAAATTTTACCCTCATGGACAAGATTAATTTTCTGCTTTGTTTATCTTCTTCTTGGACATAGGTTTCAATATGGCTTGTTTAACAAGTCCAGAGAAACTTTTTTTAAGAATATATTTATTAAATAAATCATTTTTAAATTTCAGCAATATTCAAAATCATACTTTTTATTAACTTTTTTGACAGATAGGAAAAAAATAGTGATGTTTTAATCGAAGTGTAATTTTGGTTACTTTTTTCTTTGTTATTGGGTAGCAATACATCAGTTTTAAAATGGTCAGTTTAAGATATATTAACATAGTTCAAATAAATTCATTAGTAGCATTAATACTAAACAAAATTCCTCAGTGATATTTAAAACAGAACATATTGCAATCCATACTTGGACCCTAGGTAACACATTTTACAATTTTAGTGTGTTTCCATACATGTTACTATATTTGTTTTGTTAGGTAATTTAACTTCAATTTTGCACATTTTTTTTTTGTTTTTTGAGATGTATCTAAAGTACATCTGAAAAGACTTGAAATAAATAAAAATTATTTGGAAAATTGGTATTTACTGGAAGTATGAATAGCATGAAGCAAATAATGGTGATTCATAGTGCTGCAGCAACCCCTACTTTATTTCTTTGAAAGTAAGAAATGCAGTTCATGATGTTTTTAATGCTCCTTTGTTAATTACATATTTTAAAATATATTATGAAAATATTTTGTACAGACATAATACATATTTGCGAATAATATAATACTTATAGTTTCTGGGTGGCTCTCATAACATTAGATCAAAAGTACAACTGGGTTTGCCAAGCAAGGACATTATTCTCGAAATAGTAGAATTTTGGAACAGTCAGGATCTCGTGAAGATGAGAAGTCCATTCAGGCTGATCTCTAAATACAACAAACTCAAAATTCAGGTCATACTCCAAATGCAAAAATCCTCACTACAGTACTAAAGAATATCTAACCAGAATCCTTCAATCAAGCTAGAACATGTCTATAGTCCCGCCCTAGCTAGAAAAGGGTGGTAACCTGGTAGATGTAGTTGCAAGAAGTGAACTTTAATGAATAATTTAATTTTAATCATTATAATATAAATTATAAACTTTCCCCTTTTAATAATTTTGTGATACCTATCTAATATGTAAAATTTCCATGTCACAATGTTAGTTAGCGTACTCCTCCGAAACGACTTTACCGATTTTTACCAAATTTTATATGCGTATTCAGTAGGTCAGAGAATCGGCTACTATCTATTTTTCATACCCCTAGGTCATAAGGGTTGTTCACCCTTAACATTTTTTTTTTAATTTTTGGACGAATTTTTTTGTTTTTATTTTTTTATAATGTGGCATTAAAAAATACATTCAACCCTAAATTTTTACTTTTTTATCACCAACCTCTATTTTTTTATAGCCATTTTAGTAATTAATCATTATCATCCCGCTCGATAACTGATCAATTGTTTTTAACTGTACTTCGATTAAAATTGCACTTAGCTTATGGCAAATCTAAATTTTTTTTATGAAAATAAACATTTATTTTTATTATTAAAGTTTAATCCTGATACCTACGTAGCATGCTCTCGAGTGGGCAAACCATCCAGTTTGTTTGTGCTCGCTAAAGATGGGCTAACAAAAAATATTGTTCAGGCTATAGCATTAAAAGATTGATGTTGTTTGTTAGTGTTACTGTCGTAATTAATATGTGATATGTAATTTTAAGAAATGAACTATAATAACTTAAAAATAATATTGTTTGGCGTTTGTTATTTTTATATTCCCTTATCGTTCATAGTGCTCCATGCCATTTTCACGCATATACCACATACACATTTATAATAAGTAAGTTACTTTTTGTCTACACTAGAATTTATCTAGAAACTAGAAATAAATTTAATTTATAATATATATACACAGTAGCTAAGGTACCTGGGGAATTGCTCCGGATATCTTAATAATAAAAGTATTTAATATGTAAGGCTACACTATCCACAATATTTTTTATATTTTCCTTCTCCTATGTATGATATCTTTTTTTCAAAACTTCATGGACTATATATAATTCATAATCTGACTATAATAACCATATAATTCATAAATTATTCTGTAGTCTGAACTATATATAAATAAAAGTTTCTTTCCACAAAAGCAACTCAAAACACAATGATGACAGTTATTTTATGTACATAATAACCATTATTAAAAATATACTTTTGTATGACTGGAAGTTAAACTTTATATTCATAATGGTACGTAGTACGTTCAGTAAAGTATATCATATTAACAGAGCAGTGTTAATAAATACCAGAAATAATGTACCCAACTTATAAATTACTTATTTACAAGAATTAAACGTATTCACATTTCTGATAATAACACTACATTACTAAAAGTATAAACATCAAATCACATGTAAGCAAAACCAATATGAGGTCAGGAGATGTGGGAGAGAAGTGATTATAACTTTATCTGAGTATGCCCACAATAATAAGGGTGACACAAACCGATGTATAAATGGGAGCTGTATAACTTCTCCTGTTGCAATAAAATAATTTATCTTCACTTCAAATTCTCCCAGTATTAAAATGCAAGAGTTGTATTCTTCAAAACATAAAGTATTCCTAATAATTAGGAGAAAGTAATAGCTTAAATAGCCCACTATGACGTAAGGTTAGCAGTTGTGAGGAGACAGAGAGGTTTCACAGAAATCTCCCCTCCAACATCCACCCCATCACAACACTCAGTTTAGCCAAACACAACCTACCACTCATTTAAGATTTCAGTTATGTTTTCTTAATTTATTGCTTTATATTTGTTATATATGTCCTGTTATAAAGTTGAGTTAGTTCAGCTTCTAACAGTTCTAATTCTTTTGTATTTGCTTCTACTTTCCTCATTAATTTTCCGTGAAGAATAATTGCCTCATTCCTAAAAACAAAAATTGGTTAAAGCAGAGAAGTATCTCTCACCCAGCATTATAGAACACTTACGAGATATTGATCAACTATCTAAGACATGATAGTTTACCTTTCTTGAAGGGGTTTCTCAATAGCTTGTGTGTCCAATTCTTGAACCAAATCACTCAGTTCCTGAGTTTCAGCCGCCAACTGTTCATTCTTAGCTCTAATTGTAATAGTATCTTTTGCCCATCTTTTCTTTTCTCTGTCAGCATCTTTTATTTCTTTAAGTGATTTGTAATATATCTTAAAATATTTTCTTACCATCTGAAAATAAATTAATTAATATTTAACTGTACTTCATAGTTAATATACATCAAATGTAAGGTATAGTAAATATTAAATTAACATCCTCTTCATACAACTAAGGCTAATCAAAATGGGTTATCTACAGCTATACTTCCTTATCAAAAGTGAAATGTTTCTTTTTGTGAGTGGATACTTACAATCACATGGGAATCAAAACCATAATAAACCAAAACCATAAGCTTTCTAACATTTAGACAAACTATCTCTCTATCTAGACAAACATGAAAACCCAAGGTTAGCCTGGACTCATCATGGCATGTTATGGGAAAATGAAAAATGTAAAATAATGAGTGAATAACATATAATACATATTTGTAAATTTAAATAGTAAACTGTAAATTTATACGATTTTTTAAACTCAGTCAAGATAAATACTAACCACTTTTAATATATTGTTGCGAAAATGTAATGTGCATTGTGAAATAAATTGTGCAGTGATAAAAACTGTAAAACTTGTGTGTTTAATTTTCAATCCAAAAGAACTCTTATTAACAACGTTTATTACTGGTTTTGGTAATAAAACGTAACAACTGGTGTCAGAAGTGGGATTGCAAAATTAAAATCAACGAAAATGAAGTTTGAAGCACTAAAAGTGGAACATCTGAAGGAGCTGGCTAAACTGGATCTGCTAAAAACAGGAAATAAGGCTGAACTACAAAGGCGGTTGACAGATGAATTCCAAAGGCGAGGATTCGACATAAGTACACACGAGTTTGCCGATAAAGAAGACATTGCTGTAAGTACTCCTATCTCAAGTAGCAATTTGGACTTAAATGCCATTTTAGCCACTATGATGGAAAATAACCAGAAACTCTTAGAAGCTTCTAAGAGTAACAGTGAGAAAATCTTAGCGGAAGTCAGACAAGAATTCCAGGAAGCTTCTAAAAGTAACAGTGACAAAATCTTAGCGGAAGTTAGACAAGAATTCCAGGAAGCGCCTCAAAGTAACAGTGAGAAAATATTAGCGGAAGTCAGACAAGAATTCCTTGAAGCTTCTAAAAGTAACAGCCAGAAAATCTTAGCGGAAGTTAGACAATAATTCCAGGAAGCTTCTAAAAGTAACAGTGAGAAAATCTTAGTGGAAGCCAGACAAGAGTTCCAGGAAGCTTCTAGAGCTAATTATGAGAGACTAGAAGAAGCTTCTAGAAGCAACAGTGAGAAAATCCTCACGGAAGTCAGACAGGAGCTTCGGGAAGCTTCTAGAACAATAAACTCGCACTGAGGGGCAAGAACTAGCTCCTAAAACCGATGGCTCCACCATCTCCATTTCCATTATACGACAGAAGAACAGCAACCTTACTGCTTGTGGGCTCATCAACGGGAGGAAGCAGGTCCTCACCATGGACACGGGAGCAACACACTCCATCATTCAGCCCTATTTGGTAAAAGGGGTAGTGGAACCGTTGGAGAACGTACGACTGCGAACTGCTACAGGGGATTCAGCCACAGTCTACGAAAGAGCCAAGATGAGAGTGACTATCGCCAACATCAGCACTGAACATATCTTTGTTGTTGCTGACATAATGGATGAAGTGATCATCGGTGTAGACTTCATGATAGTCCACGGTATTGACCTGCACATGGGTAAACAAATTATGATCTGGCGAAACACAGAAATACCTTTGGATGTCGGACATGAGAGCAAGACCACAAGGGAGCTACGTACCGACGTATGCCAGAAATTATCACCTCGAACAGAAGCCTGTTCTATTGTTCATAGGAAAGGGAGAAAACACGATGACACTCTGGCCCTCTCAAGGCGACCATGCAACAGAGAGTACAAGGATTGTACAAAAGGCGAGGAAGAGGAGTGCGTCATTGATGTACGACTTAGCCATGTTAGCTCAGGAGGAGCCAGGACGACGGCGCAGAAGAGTGACACTATTCTGGCTAAGGAGAACAATGGAAGGTCGACCCATCATGAAATATTGGACCGCATTAAAATGACCAGTAACCAGATGAATAGCGTGTATGATCGAGCAGCAAATACGGAGGGATTCACTGAAGGACAAATGGTTCTACTATTCAACCCACAACGCAAGAAAGGATTATCCCCTAAATTGCAAACGCACTGGGAGGGACCTTACAAGGTGATCAAGAGATTGAACGACGTGGTCTACAGGATACAGAGATACCACAATCCGAGGTCTAAAATGAAAGTGGTACACCTAGAGTAACTAGCCAAGTATGACAATAGCGATATTGAGCCTATTCGGGACGAAAAGGCTTAAGTGGGCGGCAGTGTTGCGAAAGTTAAATACATGAATAATCCTTCAGAGAGAGAGTCGCGTATTTGGGAAGTGCGATGTTGATCAAAGAAGCCAACAGAAGGCCTAGCTCCTACTAGACCCTTCCAGTCCAGACGTCGAAGGGTCCAGATAATTCCCCTTTGATGAATGCCGACAACCTATATAAAGAACCGGCCAGCCGCGAGCGAGTCAGCTTCTTCTCAAGTGCTCATATGTGCGTTCGGTGCTACAGTGCGACTTAGTGCAGTGCGGTAAAGTGTTTTTATAAGAACAGTGTTGTGCCGTGACTGTAAGAACAGTTTAGTGCCGCGAAGTAAAGGACAGTGCAGTGCCGTCTTTTGGTGTACTTCAGTGACCGTGAGTGAATTATTGGACTGTGTAATCTGAAGAACAGTGACGCTATCAGTGTATACTGTGAGTAGTAATTAAGAACAATTACCAAGTGTATTGTGCATTGTGAAATAAATTGTGCAGTGATAAAAACTGAAACTTGTGAGTGTTTAATTATGCAACCCAAAAGAACTCTTATTAACAACGTTTATTACTGGTTTTGGTAATAAAACGTAACAATATATTAAGTCATAGTGTGTTTCTTCCATTACATTGATTAAAATAACATGAATGCTTGAAAATTCTTAAATGTTTTATAATAATAATTAAATTTCTTACAGCTTTGATTTTTTCCTGTCTTTGATGGTCATACAGCTTAACTTCATAAGTTGGATGATGTTTCCTGTGGTACTCACTTAAAAAGTCTTTCACTAATTTAGTTATCTGTGAAAAAATAAATTGTATTTAATAATTCATTATTAAAGTTCTAAGCCTACTCTTAATTAACTACTCTTCATAATTTTGTTAAGTAATAAAATCTTTTGTTTTTTTTTAAGTAATTCTTATTTTATAATATTAAATATTCCATCTAGTGCACGAGTAAAGATAGTAACAAAAATACACATCTGTAATGCTGTATAACAAGTTAATAATGAATACTAGGGGTTCAACATAAATAAATAATTTTTCCTATCCCAAATTCAATAAGAGAAATGAAAAAAAATGTACAAAATAGATTCTAAAATATATAAACTGTAGGTGAAATGTGTATAAATACAAAAATATTTATTTCAACAAAAAATATTCAATGTATGTGTTCATTACAGTCCCAAATGAAACTAATTTTTTTCATAGATATGAGTAGTCACTTTTGAAACATCAACTGAATCATAACATGAAAAATGATAATCTCAGTTAATATTAAAGACAGAGAATAAATGTATATAACAATATTTATAGTACATTTCATTTTCAATAAGATTGCCTATTGCCATATAATTCATAATCATAGATTGTATTCAGTATTCCAAAACAACTCCAAAGCACAACTATTGCAGCTAGTACATAACCATAAATAAAAAAATACCCTTTTGTATGTCTGGAAGCTAAACTTTATATTCATAATGATACATAGTATGTTCAGTGATGTATAATATATTAACGGAGCAGTGTTAATAAGTAGCAGAAATAACTCTGTACACCTCCTCAGCAATTTGACTCCATCTGCCTTCATTATTTTAAAGTATTTATTTATGATAATTGAACAAATTCAAATCCCTGAGAATAATACTATATTGCTAAAAGTTTAAGCATCAAGTGACATGTAAACATAGACCAATATGAGGTCTGCAGAGGAGATACAGAACTGATAAGGCAAAGGAAGTATCCCCACGCATCCATTGGCTCAGTTTAGCCAAGCTACCACTCATTTAGGATCTCAATTCTGTAATACTTTTAGTTATATTAACAAATCTGATTACATTATCTTCACAATATTAAAAGTGTATGTTCAAATAATTTTCATGTTTTAATTAAATAAAGTATTAAATACATTTAAGGGGAACTGACATTTCTCATTAGTTAATGTTTGGGACAGGAGGCGGATGGTGGAAATATGCTTTGCTCTTTGGCAACCATTTTAACGTTAAAAAATTAACTTATTTGAATAGTTCAATAAATGGGTGATAATATATCAAGGTGAGGTACCCCAGTTCAATAAACTCATATATGGAAAACATTGTTGATTATGACAATGTTTCTATGCAAATCACTTGCTTTATACTTCGTTATACAACAAAAACTACTCTATATAACAAAGTAGTAAATTTTGTTGAGTGCATTTTTGTCAAAAAATGAAGAGGAAATGAAATACTAAGCTTATTCAATTCTGTCTTTCATTACAGCTCCCATTCCTGTTTGCATGAAAGAATGTTAATAATGATATGTTTAGGGTTGGTGTTAAATAAGATACTGAGTTTCGTGTAACCAATTGTCCCCTTTAACTTGCCACACCTTCTACAGTATTTAGTGTATATCTTGTTTATACTTTGTTATATGATAAAAGTGTATATAATAAAAGTTATGTTAAATAACAAAATAAACCGCATTTGTTATGTGAACATTTTCAGAAAAACCAATAGGAAATGAAATATGGCCAATTTTCATTTCATGCCTCTGTTACAACCCCCACTACTAATAGTTCCTAAAAATGGTAAAATTGATTAGAAATCAAGGAGGAGTTAACACCAACCCACACAGAGTTTCGTTGAGTTTGGTTTAGTCTTTTGTGCCCTTTAAGTATATTGACCCCTGCTATAGTTTTTAGAGTATATATTGTTTATACTTCTTTATACAGTGAACAAAAGTTACTTAAATAACAAAATCTGTTATGCAAATGTTGGCCAATACCCAATAGGAAAAGAAATATTGCGACTTTTCGTTCAGACCTCCCTTACAACCACTACTCCTGTTCAACTTTGAGAATATTAATATAGCATAAAGTCTAAGTTGGGTCAGTAGTAATACACATAGCAATTTTCATAAAAATCAGTTCGTTAGTTTCTGTTGGTAGTATTTCAGGTTATACAGTTTCTTTTTGTTATAAGTTAAAGTGTAAATAGAAAATTATAATAAAAATATAATATAAAAAACATACTTTTGCTGTTTTTACATCGCGCAAAAGATTTTCTTTAATTTTTATTCTCAATCTAAGCTCCTTATGTAGAAGTTCAGCATCATTCACTACTTTCATATATCTATCAAAGTCTTTACACCTTACTTCTTTCTTTCTCTGTAATTCCTAAAATGAGAAGGAAGTTACTATAGTTATCATTAAATTACTACATACTTTATACAATTAGGTATTATCTGCAGTTTATCGAGCTTCTAGACTCAGTTTTATTTTATTTCATGAGTCTGGCATCAAATAATTTCACATGTGAAGATCGAATGTGTGGCTCATACCAATTAAAGAGATTAGATGAATGCCTAAACATATATGCCTAACCTTAGTTGAGGAAATTAATGATGTCCATTCAAAACATTTGCTTTCTAAATTTTACAAATGTCACATATTAAACAATGACTGTCCATTTTATACATATCAAGGTTCCTACAAATTGATGGCACATCAATTATAAGGTGTCTGTGGCCTATTTTTATAATCTAAATTATGATTTGTGGTGAGGTAAATTATTTCTGTCAATACATTGAGTATTTATGTACTAAATTTATTAATCAAAATTATCTATAGGGACCAATAATAGTAAGAATGAATATAACATTTTTAACATCCTCATAGATTTTCACAATTCATTTAATGAATATCAGGTTCTTCTAGCATTGATCACTTCTTTTCTACTTATATTTTGTTAGTCATCCTACTAGCTTCCATGGGGTATACAGCTTAAGAAATCTAAGTACAATTTTCAAAGTTTAATGACAACCTATCAAAAGTAAAATGAAACATAGAGCATAATTGTGTGATGATCTGATTAAAAAGAGTAATCCAATGCCAGCTGAAAATAAGTTGTCTCAACCAAATTACACACAAAATGATTATTATTATTATTATTTATTAACGCCCAATTTTTTGCAACTTAGGCTAATTGGGACGGGTTCACTACAGGTTACCACCATTTTTTAGCCAGGGTGGGACTTAGGATGTTATTTAATGAATTCCATCACTAAATAATTTGCTTTGCCCAGGCGAGAATCGAACTCGCCACTCTAGGTTAACCTTGTGAGATTAAGGTCAACGCTTTAACTCACATGGCTAACCTGAGCCCCCACACAAAATGAGGAAAGGCTCAGACAAAAATCAATCAGGCAGAACTTAAAGATCAACTTATTCCCCTTGGAAGTAAATGGAAAAATATATGTTTTTTGAGAGACACCTTTAAAATGATTGCAAAGAAAGGGGGAGTAAAATTTACTTATTTATGTATTGTTTTACTAATGCAAAAAAAAAAAAAATGCTCAACTAGAAGGCAGACCAACAGGAGACCTAACAAATAGGATGGAGATACAGGGGAGTACTTTCACAAGAGCTGACATGATAATGAGAATGAGTGCTTACATTGGATAGCTTCGAGATAAAGGCTGATCAGAGCTACCAAATCCCACTCTTTAATAAGCTATTGCTACAAATAGACCCTTAGCTCTAGGCTCAATAACTCCTCAAAATGTGTACCCCCTTAAGGGAAATCAGCTATTTTAACTACTTTTAACAGGAAGAGCTGCCAGATAACATATCAGGGTCGTCCAGGTAGAGCTATCTTATGTTTAACAGACAGTCACACACAATAAATACCATGTTACAGGGAATATACTCTTGATTTAGTGTCTAGGTATCCATAATGTCTCTTTTTACTTAGCAGTCAAACCAATTCCGTGTAATGACCAATTAACACCAAAGCTGTGGCAAAGCCTATTTTGTATCACTGGGCATTGGGACCATATCCAAGTGGTACTTGAAAATGAAGTTTCCAAAGGTCTGGAGATAAGACCACAGGGAGGGTTAAAAAGAATAATTCTGTTGAAATTTGATAACCAAATAATGCTCTATGACATATTTTAATCCGATGAATTAGAACAGAGAAATCCTATATTACTTTAAAAGGAAATAATTTTAAACGAAGTGAAGGAAAACATTTTGTTTATTTAATTTAATAGGAGTACAAGGAAGTCATGTGAGGCCCATATGAGGATTTGAACAATGGAAAAATAAAATATTGATGAGTATAAAATCTGATAATATACATTAATGGATTTAATTTTAGAAATTACAAGAACAAAGAGATTATAACAAGACTTACAATAATTTCCTTATTCAAATTATCAATGTATTTCTTGCTCACATATACACAATCCTTGAAGTCCTCTAAATTGCCAGTTTGATGGGTTTCTACTAAACCTTCTGGTAGAATCAGTTGAAACTGTAAAGTTTAATACAAATAATTAAGAGTTCGAAAATTAAATAATGTAAGAAATGATAGGGACAACACCAACCTTATTGAAAGAAAGTTAAGTTTATAAGTGCTTTTAACTAAATTACTCTCAATTATTAACTAAAATGAGTTTGTAACTAAATAAATTACTATTGCCCGAATGAGAATCAAACTCATGACTCTAGGTTTACAAAGTGAGATTAAGACCATTGCTTTATCTCGCGTGGCCAACCTAAGACCTAATATAGATTTTTCAATATAGACAACATGAGAAAAATAAGCCAATCTCTAAAAAACAGATTTAGTTCTAATTCAGGCCAAGAGGATGGAATATGTTCTACTTTATACAGCTAATATATAAGGGCACTTGATCCCCTTAGCCATTTTCACAAAACAAAGATTCAAGTCTTTGATAAGTTTGATGAATTTGCTCTGGGTACCTGCACTCTCACCATAATGTGTCTTGGTTTGGCAACACTTAATGTTTCTGTTAAATTATCACTCCCTCTAAGCTACTTTTCTTAAAGCTGAACTTCCCAGATACAGGGACATCTCACCCTTTGAGTGAATCTCTTTTCAGAGATGATGTCATTATAGGTATTACTTAATTGCCTTACAATGCTGAGTGGGCACCAGGGAACGGATAAAAGTCAAACCTAGAAGCCTGAAAAACAACACAGCTTTATAAAGTACACTGCACTATCTCCAGCCTGGAACTCAGCATCTAATACAGAGGCATAGCAGTTTTTTACTACAAATCTAACCTTCTTTAAATCATTATATTGGCCTAAATATTATTATTTAATTTTGAAGCTAGAGATAGTGTAATAAAAACTTGGATTTTCTTAACAATAAAAATATATAAGGTATAAGTTTAAGTAACCCCAGCTGAAAAACATATTGCCAAGTAGGGGCTATACTGGGCTAAATTAAAACAATATGTTTATGTAGTAGAAAATCGGCAAAATATTTAGTTTAATAACTTAATTAAACTAAATATTTTATATTTTAAGTATTTGATTACTTAATCAATACTTATAATAATTCATTCCTAAATCATTAAGAAAAGACGATATGTTTACCACAAAATACAATGAATCAAACGAGAGGAAGTAATTACTTACATCCATTCTGTTAAAATGATGCTCGAGTTTAATTCTCTGATCTCGTATGCCACACTTCAATTTGTCAAATCGCTGAAGATGAGAAACAAAATATTTGTAATATAAAGAAGCTGTTTTCTCTGCTTCTTCTGCAAACATTTGATAGGCTTTTGACTGGAAATTAACAATGCATTAATCATCATACTAAAATACAAGGAAAAAACAGCAAATAAACTAAGAACTAGCTGTCTGCAAGCTGAAGGGAATTTATAACAATAAATGTAAAATAATTTACCAAAAATATGATTATTTATAAAACAAAAATGCAGATATTAGTAAGTAATTAAAATAGTAGATATAAATTTATGCAGTTGACTTTTTTTTCCATTCTTATGCCAAGATCGGATCACACAAAAGATGACAGGAGTCCACCAAGGGAGACTAGTTACCTTAGTGGTCCTCATGCACTTCTTACATTTATTAGAGTGAGTGTTACTACTAAACAAATAAGTTCTTATATTAAAATCTTGACTAGTTTATTTACATAAGTCAAATATTTGTTTAAGACTCCTTTGCTGGGAATTACCCCATGTTTAGGATTCAACCAGCTTAATCAGGTGGCCGCTGTGCTGAGGCAGCTCTACCACTCATATATACTGTCTGCCCAGTGGTAGAGGACTCCATCCACTCGGTAAATATTCTCAGAAACCTGAAAGTTGAAAAAGGAGGCCATCTTATTACTTTCGACATTGAATCACTATTCACCAACATTCCCATGCACATGTCCATACATTTGGTGGAGAGAATGGATGGTTGGAAGGAACCCTCACAATGTTTATTGTATACTCGACCTGCCATTACTTCCAATTCAAAGAGGTGATTCGCAAAAGGACAGTGTGATGATGGAGAACCAATTATCCTCTCGGTGGTACCAAATCTGTTCATTGAGGATTTTGACTCCCAATTCATGAGACCACTATGTCTGTGGACGATGTCCTGGTTGTGGATTCAGAAGAGAAGATGAGATTAAAGGCAGGTTGCCCCTCTTAGACATCATCAAGCAAGACAATGGTCAAATAGTGCATACAGTTTATCATAAGCCCTTGGTTACATGCTACCATCACCCTTGGGTACAAGCAAGTACCTACCATTACCCAGGGCAAAAGAAAGATACCATAAGAACAGTGGCACACAGAGCCTTCAGATTGTGTGGGGGGTTGTGAGACCAGGAAAATATTGTGAAATCATACCATGCACCTCTGGAGTCAAGCCGAGTCCTAAACATGGGGTTAATCACATAATAATTTAATACAAAATGTTTGTTATATTTTTCATTAGTTGGGTATCTTCAGCCATTAGCAATAAATTTCCTATGAAACAAATTTAAAACAAAAGTTGTAAGAAAATTAAAAACTTTGGTGACAATACTATCATTTCAACTAATTAAAAGACATAGCAGCCCTTGCAAAACCTGAAACTGTGGCAGCTAAAGCTATTCCAAATAGTTTAAAAGCAACAGTCATTGACTTCTGAACCCCAGCCTCCCCAAGTCGTCCCTCAGGTAGATCCAGACACTCCACCTACGCTTACCTCTCTGCCTTGCACCACCTGTCTACCATATAACATTTTTCTGTGATGGTTTTTGGGATCCATCCTCTTGACATGCCATAACTATACAATTCTGGCCATTTTATTAGCACAGACCCCCCCCCCTGAAGGGAAGGTCCCCTATACATCTCCAAATAACTTTCTCAGGTCCCTTCTCTCCCTGACCTGTCGGGCCTGATGGTTTTCCTAGGTGACAAACCACATTTCACTGGGGCATAAAACTGTAGTTTGATGACTTTAGTATATTAAAACGTTTGTCTTCATGGAGAGATTCATAAAGTTGAGAGCCTTTGGGATATGATCAGATCAATTCAACAGGACCGCCAATCTACTCTGTCAGTTTTCAAGTTCTCAAGTACATGCTTTTTTTTCTAAACTTACTTTGGGTTCTAGATTTTGTGCTGCTCCTTTGAACCAGCACACACAATATGCTATCTATGCAATAACACCAAGAGGTTTATTTGTTTTTTCAGATTGCAACTTCCAGGGAAAGGTTGAACAATATGTAATTACTGATCTATTTGAATTAAGCCAGTGTTAACCTCAAAACACCAAAGACTCCATTTCCAAATTTGACTTTGTAAGAAGCCACTTCCAGCATCAATACGATAAGCTTGTTAGATATTTCAATGCTACCAGTAATTTTAGTTTGTCTAATCTGCCATAGCCGTGATATTTGCTTCCTCTAGTAGAGGAGAGGTGATGTGTGCTTAATCTCCCAACTTCCAAATCAAAATCTAGTCTGGTACCTTCCCAGTATCCTCTCAGTCCCCTCTACCGACCTCCAATATATAGCAACCATCAGAATCAAGAGGGGAAAGAAGTGCAATATCTCTAATATTTCTTCATATTAAAATTTTTTCCCTTTACATATTTAGGGACAATATTTGTTTCTCCTCTCCGGTTTAATATATTTATGTTATTTTTTAATGTCCACTTTGTGCGACTAAGGATATTCGGGACAAGTTATCTACAGGTTACTTACTACACCCTTTTGTAGCTAGGGTGGGCTAAGGAATTTATAAAGCTAGGGAATATATTTACAAAACCTAATACACCTTGACCTTTTATGTTTAGAAAGTAAATTATAGACAATGTTAAATAATTAATTTTAGTGAAATGTTAACTATTTGTTACCTTAAGGTCCAATACAATTTTCATATGCCTGTGCTCCACTAGAATATCCCAAGCATTGTTATCAATATTTGTAGGACAATTTTCAACAGAGTCAAGTTTGCTCAATGAAGTGAAAAAACTTTGCGTGGCTTCAGAAAAGTAAGGAGGAAACTTACCCTTAACCAATGATCTTGTAATACAAAGTAGCTCAGTGGGATAAACCTTATTCTCAATATCAATTGTTGGTTTTTTCCTGCAAAAGAAAGTATTACATGGCAATAGTAGAATAGTTGTTTTTATTTTATGAACTTTCACTGTTATGAGCAAATTCATTTTGAGTCACCCATCTTTGAAATGTAGGGATGATACCTGTAGTATTAAGAGTTCAAAAACATAAGAGAACTGAATCTTAAATGGGATAATTCTAATGATACAAAATGTTCTTCCTGTTGAATGTTACTTATGCTAGTAAAATCCAGAGCTGGTGCTGTTTAATCTCAGCTTTGAAGAGGCAATTAGGGAAAGAAACAAATTCTGGTAATACCATATAAAATAGAGTGAAACAGCTTATAGCATATGCAAACTACGTACTGATTACTGATAGAACAGCCACAACAATGACCAATACAGTAGTTTGTGGGAGGAGCACAGTGAAGATTTAGAGCTCAATGTAAATGAGTACGAAATGAAGTACATGAGATTGTTTAGATGGACCAGAGAATCAGAAAACCGTGTCATTTTAGGGGAGTATATGTTTTCTACTAGTGCATCATCCAAATATCGGGGGGGGGGATGGTGACAGGAGTAATTTCTTTTATGAAATCATGTATCTCATTCAAGAACCTCTATTGGAAACCTTGACTAATTCTAAACCATAATAGAACCATGGTCATGTATGACAGTGAAACATACACTCTTTGGGAGATAAGAGCACTGCAAAAAATATTTGAAGCCATTAAGGAACAAACAGCACATCAGAACCAATGCCAAACTAAAGCAATTTTGATTTGAATTAGTATCCAGATATAAAACAGACTAATTATGAGATTTACACAACAAAGATCCTGTTGGGACCTACTCGTCTTGTAGTAGATATGTTCTTAGTGTTTAATAATACAATATAAAGACTGGGCATAGTGGCAAACTGTGATGTGGACAGTAACACAGGTACATTTCTTCCTCCTGAAATCTAAAAAATTGGTTTCTTGAAATTGGTTGCTAGGAGTACATCACAGGATCCAGCAAGTCAAGTTAAAACCATGGCTTCAGAACGTCTCTGGTCAGGACAAGGGAATAACTGACCTTTAAGGTCCATCCGGTTGTGTGTCAGTTACCAGCTCAGTGCCTTTATTTTCTGTATTTTGCGTCTTGATTATATTTTTTTTTTTTTTGAAAAACCAAATATATAAATATAAATAGAATAAATAAATAGAATCAAGTCTTTTTATTTTCACTCCATAGCTTCACCAATAATGTTGAATATTGTACAAGGGCTACACTGATTCAGCAGTAGGCGGCTAGGTGGGAAATTTAAATCAAACAACATTCTCTTCACTCCCAAAAACCTCTAACTAAATTTGAAATTTGATCATTCAATATATATATATATATATATATATATATATATATATATATATATATAGACACACACACATACCATTGTTATTATGTCCTAGGTAGAATCACAAGACATTCAAAGATTTTTTTTTTTTTAAATCACATCACAAGTACAAACTCAATAGATTAATTCTAACTAAATGTATAAAACAGGTTTAATCTTACTTAATGAAGACCTTCAAATTTTCCACTGCTTTTTTAGACAATCTCAGTGGTTCCAATTTACTAAGGAATTCACCTTCAATCGCCTTTTGTTTTGCACTACATTTATCGACTTCATTATACAATAATGCAGTCTTCCTTAAAAATAATCTCGACATAGCAGACATTTTTATTCCTTCTGAATAAAATGTTTTAATCATCATCCTACAAAAGAAAAAAAAACAAGCTAACACTGTTCTCATGTTTAAATACTAAATATTCATATTAAAATGTTTGGACAATGCCTTTTACATAATGGAAGTAGTATGTGTAGATATTTGAAACAAAAATTTGTATTTATCTTATAAATGAAAAATGTTAAACATCCACTAAATAACATTTTTTGATGTAATACAAAAAATTGGAAATTTGCTAAAAGCAAAACAACTATGCTCCCAGTGCTAGCATTTGAGGTAATAAAGTATTGGAAAAGTTCCATAAAGCTAATATGGATATGAATCAAATAGAATTATTTTTGTCAATAATGGGCCAAAACCACTTTATTTTCCTCAGAGAAAGGGTTTATCAACATACTGCCAATGTTTAAGCAAAGTAAAATTGAAAAAAAATAATAATTTCACTATAAAATAAATTTACTCACTTCATATGCCTGATATTTTCCAAAGTTTTGTCAGCTATCATTCTCTTCTGTTTTAACCTGGACATTTTCAATAGCTCAGACTGTATACAACCATCAATATTTATTTTCATTCGAGCTGTGTTCAAAACATCCATGTCGAAATTACGAACTACATGCTAGTAGACAAAACTTCATAACAATATTAATGTTCGAGAATAAATTGAAAGGTGATATTCTGTAAAACTAATAATAAAGATAATCTTCAAATAATTAAAATTTAAAAGAACAGTTCTTATTTTAACAACTAATCATTAATTTCTGTAGGTATCCTGCATAAGGATATACCATCAAATCCAAGTGTTCAATTGTAAAAGAACACAATCAAAAATAAATACATCAATCAATTAGCAAAAAAATGAGGAATGTTGCTTTCTTCAGTATATAAATATTATTTTGGTTTATCCAAAATGTATCCACAATTGTGGTTGCTAGCAGGTCATTGATGATAGACAAGTGCTCTGTAATCAATCTACTACATTAACTAAACTCTGTAAAGAGGTATGTATAACCTTTGCATTGGGCTCCAATTAACTTAATATATTTATTTATTTTATTTTAATTACTTTTTAATTTTTTTTAGTAGATTTCCCTTAAGGAAAATCAGCTATTGAGGTCGTATAAAAAAATCATTTTCTGGCAGGCTCATAGGGCAATAAATAGAATATTGTTGGGGGGGGGGGTGGAGAGGCTTTTCAAATTTTATTTTTCTTTCTTGGATTTTAAGTTTTGAAATCTGTTGCTTATGTGGGAGCGAAACATCCAGTCAGAGGTACAGCCTCAACCTGTAAGTAGTACCAACGCTTGGAAATCACAAAGTTGAACTCTAGTTGTAAATGTTTTAGTATAGTTGGAAGGTAATTTTAATTTTGGTAGCAATGGGATTATGTCCTGTTTTCACTTCCTTGAATGAAATAAAAAAGTATCGTAATCATGAAAATTGTCAGTTTCTATCTTTCAATGGAATTATCCTTTTTGACTCTTCCTGAGCCCATTTTACTAGTTTTGACATGATGTCTTTACTCGTGTAAAGACACACAAATCCTTCCTTAACTCAAATGCAACTAGCTTTAGAATGTTTGAATTTCACATTTAGGATTTTTGTAACGTCTAGTTTTGAATCTCATTGGTTGATTAAAATTCACTAAGACAGAGAGGAGTGAAAATAAAAAATTGCAAATTTCCCAGTGACTATTACAAAAGATTTTAAAAGACCTCAACTGTTTGCCATGAGAAGGTCTATAAATTATGTTTCATGGCATTTTTTGATCCAATGATTTTAAAAGGAGTACAAGGAAGTCATATGATGTCCACATCCGATTTCTTCAACAATGTTTGAAGTGATAGTTCTTGGATACTTCACTTAACCATAATTTATTTTTAAGGAAAATATAATACAAAACATGAAGGTTGTGAAATGAAGATACTTCTTCAGACTTTATTGACAAATTACAATACCTGTAGAGTTGAAAAGAAACTAATTGGTATATTAATTTTTAAAAAGGCAGGAGTCATAAAACTAGCTTCATAATAAGTATATTGGAATAACCTTTATTTCAGCAAACAGTTTTCGGATTTCATTCTCAGCTACTTCTTTGTGATAACGCATCTTACTCTCTCGTTCAATTTTTAAGTGTAAATATTTCTCAACTTCTGCAATATTTTTCTCATTGTACTCATCAGGTTCTTTTTCAGTCTAAAAAAAATTAACCAAATGAAAAATAAATATAAACAAATAGATATATCATTGTTGAAATACGTGTACAAATTTATTTGAATTCAAACTAAAGTTATATATACTATTAAAAAAATAAAGTGTTGATAAAACTCTATCAATTTCATTTGTTGAGTACTTTTTTTTGCTAATAGAACCTTTAGCGATGAGCTTATTAAATAAATCCTTAGTCCTTAAATCCTTAAATAAAACCACACTGGCTAGAAAAGTGTGGTAACATTTAGACAGTCATAGTCACATAAAATGGGCATTAATAAGTAATTAACAAAAATTAACCTCTCTAATTAAAAATTAAAGTTTACAAAGCATAAATTAATGAATAAATAACAGTAGCATTTTTTTTTCTTGTCTCGACTCTAATAAATTTATAAAAGAAATACAACCAAGTATTCACTATTGGCAGCCATATTTAAGTAGTATAACACTAGAATTCCAACAGGACGTCCAATCTGAATCTCAAATGAGCTACACCTAGCTGTAAAAATAGCCTTCGAAGTAGGAGGAACTAAAATCGTACTTAGTAACCCATTGAGGATTACAGGCAATTCAAACTTTCCTGAAATATTTAGAAATTAATTCATTAATAACAGTAAATAATAATGAATTCAATTATTTTTGATATGAAAGAAGTTGTTCACAACTGCTGTGATTTGAAGCTGAGCATCCTGGGTATCTAACATAGGATTCTACCACCTTTGCTACAGATTCAGCTACCAACTAGCACTATCAACTCTTCTCTCCAAGCCAACTTATATGGCAATGTACTCCATCCTAAAAATAAATAAAATATGGTCTTATCACTTAGTAGGAGTCTTGAAAATTTCAGTCCCTTTTCAAACAATCGATGAAGGGTGTCATATTTGGAAAGTTATTGGGTTGATGCAAAATTAATGCAGGTTTCCTCTATTGCGATATCTTAATTCCAATTGTGTAAACAAAGCAAATCCTAACATTGATCATTATTATACTTAAACAAACCTTATCTAATACCCGCTCTTTCACCATGAATTTGATCAGTAAAATCGTTTTGTTCAGTGTGTTCAAAGGTCTTAAATCAAAAATGTCGAAGTGCGATTAAATTAGGGCGCAGCGCTGTGCAAACGGCTCGTAATATTAACGAAGTGTGGGGTCCGGGGGCTATTAACGAGTGCACGGTGCAGCGTTGGTTCCAGAAGTTTCGCAGTGGATATTTCGACCTCGAAGACAAGGAAGGTCGGGGCCGCCATTTTGCTCTTGACCATGACCAGTTGAGGTCAATAGTGGAAGAAGACCCAACCAAAACAACCCGAGAAATAGAGGTAGAACTAGGCGTGAACCAATCCACAGTTGTACGCCACTTGGAAGCAATTGGTAAGGTAAAAAAGTTGTCCAAGTGGGTTCCACACCAATTAAAGGACCACCAAAAAAATTGCTGCTTTGAAATCTGTTCCATGCTTGTGACACGCAATAAAAATGATCCATTTCTCGATCGCATTGTGACGTGTGATGAAAAATGGATCTTATACGACAACAGAAGGTGTTGTAGCCAATTGCTGGGCAAATATGAACAACCAAAACCTTTCCCGAAGCCCAACCTGCACCCAAAAAAAGTTATGGTCACAGTTTGGTGGTATACTGCTGGTGTTATCCACTACAGCTTTCTCAATCGAGGTGAGACTATAACTGCTGACAAGTACTGTCAAGAAATTGACAACATGAATAAAAAATTACAATGTCTTTGTCCAGCATTGATGAATCGGAAGGGACCTATCCTTCTCCATGATAACGCCAGACCGCACGTCGCACAACCAACGCTACGACGACTGCACGAGTTGGGCTACGAAGTTCTCTCTCCTACAGACTTCCACTTTTTCAGGCATCTGGATAACTTTTTGAGGGAGAACAATTTTCAAAACCACGATGAAATTGAAAATTCGATTCGTGACTTCATTGAGTCCAGGGATTCAGATTTTTTTTCTGGTGGAATAAGAAAACTTGTTGAACGTTGGCAAAAGTGCATTGATTCAAATGGAAATTATTTTGATTAAATATATATAGTTAAAGTAAAGATATGGCCTATTTTCAATGAATATTAAAAACCTGCATTAATTTTGCATCAACCCAATAGCTTGGAAAGAAGAGCCTCTCATGCTAGTGGTAGGTTCTCAAACCTGGAACTCAACATGAATAGTATTAGGCTATATACTCTGGATTGAGTCCTGACAGGAAAGAAAAATTTTTCTCTCATATAAAAGAATAATTAAATTATCAACCCAATTTATTTTTGACAGTGTAGCTCAAATATGGAAATATGTATTTTAAATATTGAAGAATGTTAAGTATGCGCTAATATACTTGACATTATGACTAAATCCTCACTAAAGTGGTGAAGATGATGGATTAGGCCTCAAAAATTACTTACTAAAAATTTGGGCATTTCAAGTTCTTCTTGTAATTCTTCTTGCCATGTTACTTCTAATACACCTCCCATCATCTCATGAAGGCACTGTTTCTTAAATGGATCATTATCAATTATAACATCTTCTTCATTCATTTGATCTTCATGATAATCTGTCATTACAGGTGCTTTATAAGGCTTGACAGGCAACTAGAAAAGTATAATAAATATACAATATAATTCCAAGTTAATATAATTATAGATTAATAACAGACATTCAAAACTATACTCATAACGGATTTGGGGTTTTAATTTATATGAATAACAAAGTATACCTCTTCATCATTTGGTTCTTCCCACAGCCAGTCAGGCATTTCTTCTTTTGACCAATCATAATTTGAAGGTGGTTGCATAGTCTTTCCTATATGCAATGACCTTGTTTTTATTAATATTAAAAAAAAATAACTAAAATAATAATAAAGAAATAAAGCATTACAGTACTAACAGATAATCTAAGAACATTATACTTAACTAATTGCAAAAAACTATCTCAATAATAATACAAGACATCATAAAATGTATATTTCTGAATTTTGGAATCCTAGAAGGCAGAAATTATGAAACTCGATTTTAGTATAGCAATGACTTTCTTTATTCTACCAAATAAAGGACTATATAGACATTCTAGATCAACTGACCATATACATTACATATATATAAAACAGGCTTCTTGCGATAATGAATTATGTCAGGATAGAAAGTCTGTGAAAATTGTGACTGTTTAAAATAGGAACATTTTTATAACAGAATAAATCCCCCCCCCACATTATAATTTAATATTTTATTGCTAATATTATTTTTTTCAAAAAGCTATTTAGTCCAAATGAATAATTAATAATATGTCTATTTATTTTATTGTAAATAGGCACCGAACTCGCGAGAGTTATTTGTGCCTAGGTGGTCGAATTCGATTTTCGTTTTCCTTCCTTTAGTCCCTCTTTTCAGAGATCCTGTCTACTCCTTAGTCTTCCATCACTTTCGCCTATGTTGCATCTCTCCTATTAATAATATATTTAAAAAACATGCAAAACCCTACTATGTAAATGTAATTAAAAATTCATGTTTTAGAATTACATTAGCATATGTACCATAAAGAAGTAGTGGAGATAAGTTTGGAAACACACTAATCAAATACAACATAATACCTTGGCATACATTGATGTAATCATCAATGTTCTTAACCAGAGTTGCGTGTTTTGTTTTGATAACTCCTAAATCTTCAGCTTTTCTTTTTACTAGTTGATTAAACATATCATTGAATGAAGACTGAAGGATTTCCAAAGACTTCTGTAAAAAAAAGAAAATTGCAAAGTTAATTATTGTAGAGAAATTATTTCCTCAAACATTAAAGCATTTTATACATTTCAACACTCCTTATTTTTAATTTATATATATATATATATATAAACTTCTAAAAAAACATATTTGTTTTCTGGTATAAATAATACAAGAAATAAACTCACTTGCAAAGTTGATATTTGGATATCTGTCATAAATATACCATTAAGGGAAAATTCATTGCATCTTCCATAATCTACAGGTCCAAATCTAAAAATTCAAAACAAAAATACTTGAAGCAACATTATTACAAATTTAGAAATGAATAAGATTCAATTACACGCTAGTAAAGACAATATATTAAAGCATAACAGAGGTATTAGAAATTCAAATTTTTTGTTATAACCTCCATAAACCCTCCTCCTCCTGATCTCTTTTCAGCCATTAAGGAACTTGATATTAAGTTTTATTTGAACACTTGACTATCTAGTTTGGTAATGAATGACCAAACAACAAAGATTATTACGCTATGAGACAGGTGTGATGTGTGTTTGAGTGCATGTATTTTGAATGAACCTCATTTTCATCATCTCCTAGGTAGGATCGAAGGAAATTGAAGACATTTCATGTGTCATGAGTATAACCTTAATTGCTGATATACTGAAATTGTTAACTGCATTAAATTGCATTTCTTATTAAAGTTAAATCACGTTAGTGAATTTTTAATTTCAAAATAAGTGTATATTTATTTTTTTTACAGCATAAAAGTTCATGATACATATTAATCTTTAAACCCATACCTCAGACTCTGAGCACCATACATTGAAAAAGGTTCATTTAATGGATCTTCTGGAGGACCAGCATCAATAATTTGCTCATCCCCAGGCAAATCTCCCCATTCGGGAACCTCTATTTCTTTTTTTTGTTTATTCTTCTCTTCTTGTGTATCATAAAGCGGTTTTTGCGATTCAATAAGATCATAATACTCAATAGCTTCATCCCCAAGTTCTAATTCACTCCATGTAAAAGAGGAAGATTTATCGGAAATATCTTTTTCAGGAACGTTTGTTTGAACTGAAAAAAATTGTTACAAATTATTGTAATATCGATTTATATATTAAAAATAATTATTGAATAATATATTTCATTACCATTGTGGCTACCTCAATACAAATTATTTTTTAATAGGTCCTATAGTGACTATCTCTGGTTTCATTAATTTCATATATCACTTGCTTTTAACTTCCATGTTTTATGTATGTTATTATATCAATTTTTCAAATTAAATTTAATAGAAGGCATTTCTCATTTACATTAACATAATTACCAAGTGTGGTGTACAGATCTTAAGAAATGAAAGAACATGGAAGACCAAGTAAATTCAAAATGCAGTTCTGTTTGGGAATGGTACTCTAATAACATCAATAGGCTATCTATCTTGCCAGATTTTTTTTCAATTTCTTATTTCATGCAATTGGTAGTCTATGATTTCACAGTGAATTTCCAATTTTTTTAAAAGGGATTACAACTTAATACAATCTAAACATATGAGCACTGCACACAAGTAATGTGTCTTCTCATTTGTTCCCTATAAATAAAATAGACTTCATTTTTCTACAATTAACTCCTAAAGGCATAGTCAATCTGAATTGTTGAATGTTGGTATGTTTCATTTGTTCGCTTGAAGTGAAATGTGTCTAGTGTCTGAGAGTGTTTTGATTATTCCAAATGTACGATCTACAAAACTGAAAGACTGTATTATGTTAAACTGTATTATGATTAACCCTGTGTGTGTGTGTGTGTGTGTGCGTGTTTGTATGTGTGTGTGTGTGTGTGCTTGCGTACGAGCGTACGCATGTGTGTATGTGTTTATTAAACCTAAAACCAAGGAAAAGGATAAACATATTTAAAAAGGCTCTAGTAAACAAGAAAAATGAGTAAAATCTTCAATTTAACTCAATTTCATCATGTGATTGTAAATCCTATGGACACACTGAATTTTAAAAAGAACTTAATGACAATCTACCTCTCAACAAAATAGGAACTAAAGTAGAGACAGACATATTTGTTTGTTTAACAGAGAAAACACTACAATTTACAATAAGATAAATAGGAGCAAATGGGTCATATGGTAAACATACTGGAAAATTTCTTAACCAAGCAAATTCAATACTTACGTTCTGTTTGACTCATAACTCCTTCTTCCATTTCCCCTTCATTTAATACATTTTCTTCTTCATTTATACTTTTAATATCCTGATCAATTTCTTCTTCTTCAATTACTTCTTCTTCAGGTTCTTGTTCTGCAACCTGTTCTTCTTCTTTGTATTCATCTTTTTCAATTTCTAAATCTGAAATTTGGCCTTTTTGAAATAATTCCTCAGATTCCTCTTCTTCTGATTCTTCTTCCATCATATTTTTCTTCTTTTTTTGCAGGTGATATTTATCGATGTACATTTTTTTCCATTTTTTAAAGCGTTCATCAGTTTCTTCCTCAAGCTACAATAAATTGAAGAAGTTTATATTTGTGTACATGTGATTTTATATATATATATATATATATATATATATATATATATAGTATAGAAAATAAAAAAAATTAACTATAAAAATATAAATATAATAAAAATAATTTTCATCTGATTTCATCCATGGCAAGGCTGCATTTACCAATGAAAAAGGAGGATGAGGCCTCCTTAACATTAAAAATCTATATTGGTATTTGGAAGTTAACCACAACATTACATAAGGTTGAGTGTTAGCCTCGTTTTTAAAGAACTAGTTAAATTTGTGATGGGTTTATAGCCTTAAGGTTAAGATTGGCATCATCTACCTCCTCTGTGAGGACAGTCGCAACGTAATGTAAAGTGTAAACGAGCACTTCAGAAATGGATAGCCCCTGAAGATGTGGCAAATAAGCCACGAAACATGTAGGGCAGGTTCAATAAAGTTTGCACCAGTTGTTCCAATAATTAATGGCTTTAAAATAAAATTAAAAAAAAAACAAAATTTGCCCCAATTTTGAAAAGAATTGAGGGGGCTTCGGTTGTCTCAGATTAATGGGTTTCATGCTGTATTTCAAAACGTTTTGGAGAAACGATGTGATGTAATAGAAATCAGGTTTTAGTTTGATTTGAACATTTTTGAGTCTATTCATCAAAATTAAGTAAATCGGTTCCCTGGGATGGATACCACAACTAATGTGAATTCTTTCATCAGGCCCTGAGGACTTACAACACACAGTAATACAAAACAATTTAACCTCTATTGCAGTCAATGTCCTAATCATTAAAATAAATATATTCTAAATCTGTAAATATGCATAATTATAACTAAAAACCTAATTGCCAATGTTAAGAGATGTGTTTTGATCGTAATTAGTAGGTACAAAAATATTGTACTTTCAGTACAGACCATATCTAAGACCTATGATCTATGTACTTATAATTTCTGTGTTCAAGAGAAGGAAGGGCACACAGGGACATGCAGTGGATTACTATTGACTTCTGCAAGACAATCCAACAATAAAAGCATCAGAAGAGAATTTCAATCTAGAGTAAAATGAGTTACTCAAGATTACCTAAATGTGACTCACTAAATAGACAGCACATCTAAGGAGGCAAAAGTGTAAAAGATATACAACTTTTACATACACCATTTTTTTTTACAAAACCTAAACTTTGTAAAGAAAACCTAGTTAATTTGTTTTGTTTTTTCTTCCAAGAAAATTAATACTTATTCACATTAATATATATTTGTTGCATTAAATAATTAATTAAACAGACTGTTATTTTTTTTTCCAAAATTATCGGTGGTTTTTTTTTTAAAAAAAACACCTAAATCCAGGTTGTGTAAAGAAGCACGAGCATTACTATGGAAATATTTGCCCAAAAATGTGAAGAACCAAAAAACATTATTTTAAAAAAATCACTGTTTTGATGGTTATTTAAGTTTGTAATGATTCCCTAAAATTTACAACTGAACTTGAAAAATGTTAAATTTAATATTACATTAATTAATAAAGTAACTGGGGCTCAGGTTAGCCTTGTGAGTTAAAGTGTTGCCCTGAATCTCAATTGCGGGGCAATAGGAATTTATTTAGTGATGGAATTCATTAAATTAAAGGCTTAGTCCCACCCTGGCTAGAAAAGGGTCGGTTGTAGATGACTCGTCCCAATTAGCCTTAGTTGCAAAAAGTGGACGTTAATAAATAATTTAATTTATTAAAGTAACTGCAAATTATTGAAGCAAGGGGTTCCGAATATTAAATATCAGGATATAAACAATCCTCATAACAATTATTACTACAATATTTTCAATATAAGAAATTTGAATTATTATTGATTTAATTGCCATTTATGAAGTAGACAATTTTCTAATAGAACAACAATTTGCATGCTATTATTAATTTTTACAACTTTTCACCTTCATAACAGGCTTCTGATCTGGTTTAATAGTCTTAATTAGGCTATAGATTAATGTAGTAGGCAAGATTATAAAATAATGATTGTTTGCAACCATTGTTGTAGTTACAATTCAGAAGAAGAAAACTTTTTGATCCACGTTTTCTCATTAAATGAATTTTGTAACCTATATTACTTCCACTGTCATTTATAAATTACTTTTATCTAGTTATTATCTTTTTGCTTCAATGCAAATACAAAAATAATTGAAGTTCAGACACCGAGTCACAAATACTCCCAGAGAGATATTACTGAACTCATAACAGAAGGCCAAATTTTTACAGTAATTTAGCAAAGTTGTAATACTCTTTATACTTTTGTGAAATAAGGAAAGGATGGTGTACTGATGGTTGGAGATTAGCTACCAAAGGTGTCAAATTCTTTTTGGAAATGTTGAATACAGTACCCTAAAGAGGAAACTTCAATAATAAATACCTTCTGGAGTACTACTTTCTTTCCACAGAGTTCATTTTCATTAAAGCGTCTTAGTTTTTTCAATTCTTTGAATATAATTTTATCATTTTCTTCTGTTGTGTAGTTTTTTTCTGCCATCAATTGTTTAAGTAGATTCCTTTTATAATCATTAATTTCATCAAATACTTCCGTAGAGGGAGGTATATCTTCATCATCAATTTCCTCTATTTTTTCTTCATGTTCTTCCTCCTCCGCAACACCTTCACTCGCCTGTTCTTCTTCCATTTCTTCGTCCTTATGATCAGTCAGACCTTGTTCTACAGCTATAACATGTTGTGTCACTTCAGCATCTTCTAATGATTTTGGGTCTTCTGGAAATTTTTGGAGTTTAAATTCGAGAAATTCCCTGAAACAATATACTGAAATTATTTTTATTTTGTTGCTTAGTAATAAGTAGTCTTAGAATGATCCCAGTGAATCGAGATTAAAAACTAGTAAGCAATACTTTAATTTGAATCAAATAAAATATTATCTACTTACTCATCATCGCCAAGCTGGTGCCATGGCAACATCTTAGGACTTGGTATTGGAAATACAGCAGCATCAAGCTTAGATAAAGTATCCAAAAGAGCATGGTATGTCTGAAATTGAGGAGGTTTCATAGACTGGCTAAAGTTTTCCAACCAATATCGGGCAATTAAAGGCTGAAAATTATTATTTAATTTAGTTTTAATGTAAAGCACTTTTAACACAATAATAGTAGTTTGCAGAGCCAATAAAATTAACTGAGTTAATTAAGTAGTGAATGATTCATCAATAAACGAAGTATAATTCAAGAAATATTTATTTATTCATTTTCTAGAGACTGCAGTATTGAAAAGGACCCAGAACACAACTACCAATATATTTGACTAATTATCATGGATAACAGGCAGGCCTAGGCCTCACTGCGGGGGTCCCTAAATAAATTCCTTTTTTTTTATTCCTAACACAAAAAATTATTATAATAGACTACTATATAACACAGTTTTTCATAGGGCACAGTGATACCAATAGATATTTATTCAAATACAACAAAATTAACACTCTAAAATGGTCATGCTATAAATAGAACATATAAGACCATTCCTATTATACCTATGAAACTTAGTAACTGACAACTCAACTGCCTTGAATTTCACAAGTTTACATTTTACAATACCTTCAACTTCACAAGTTTTAGTGTCATATTATTGGAACAATTTTCCCTCCACCTTTCTATCCAAGTAGTGTATTTTTGAAGTGAATTACTCAAAAAAGTAAGGGTTGCACTAGTGTCTCTTTCAGTTGAAATAACTAAATTTTCCAATTTCTCTTTATTAAGCTGGAATTCAACATCTTCAATTCTGTTTTCAACAGTTTCAGCCTTATTATCAGCATAATATTCTTCCCACTAAAATATAAAAGTGAAATAGAAAAATAAATTGAATATGTCTAAAAATGTGATACTAATGTCTAAGAAGTAATTATGCACTTCTAAAAATCATTTTCTTTATAGCTATTCTATTTTAGCTTTATGAAGGAAACTGAACCAACACTCAAGGCCAAAGTTGTACTCAGAAGTAAGAAAAATGGGACAGATGGCGAGAGAACAAGAACATGAACACTACAAAGCTTGGAGTAAATACCAAAGCAAATATTCATGCTCCTAATATTTTTGCTAGAGATAAACTGGTTTCTGAGTATTGCAACAGCTGAAAGATGAGGAAAGAAAATTGTAGTGAGCGGTATAATTGTTCCTATTTATGTCATTTATTTCATGAATTTACTTCACAGGAGTAAGAAAGAGTAATAGAAAGAATGAGAGAGAGAGATTTTGCATGCCTTAGCACAATAGCCAACAAAAGTCCATGATTAAATTTCAAGAATGAAACAGTCCTTTACAAAGCCCCACCAGTTTCATACAACAGTAAATAAATAATAAAAACAAGGCATTATAAGCCAATCAAAATGAAGAGGATCTATTTGTACTATATCACGCGTATAGAGCAATTATTATTTTGCTCTTTTCAAACCCCCTTTCCCCTAGGTAAATTCCAATCAAAACTATTTATTAAGAATACTCCTAATAAGGAAATTTCAAAACCATAAGTCTAGTTGTTTTTTAGTGATGCGATTACATGTGTACAGACGTCATGTCAAAACTAGTCAATGGGTGCAGGGAGGGTCAAAATCTGAAAATCAAAAATTCCCCTCCCCTCTTAACCCCTCTCCCCCTCCTCATCCAATATCAGCTGTTAATGAACTTGATCTTTCAGTATTACATGAAACGCTTATATGTCGAGTTTGGTTACAATCAAACAAAAAATGCAACCTATATATATATATATATATATATATATATATATATATATATATATATATATATATATTAACTATTTCATCATCTCCTAGGTAGGATTGATGGATATTAGACAACATTTTTCAAAAGCCACATCATGAACACAACCTCAATAGCTGGTTTCCCTTAAAAATGTCCTAAAATTAAATTGGGGGTTAAACAGCTTCTTAAGGGCTGCCCTAAAATTAAGCAGAGGAAGGACAGAGGGAGACGTTGTCCATGCTTGCTCCAATCCAAGTCATGTTGGCTTAAATAGAGGAATAAAAATCATGAATTGTCCTTTAAATTGCTGCAAAATGCTTCATCAAAATAATGTTAAAGGTAAGGCAAAAATAAATAAAGATATTTAAAAGAACTGATATTTTTTGAGAATTTATAAAACAAAACAGCAAATGCATGTAAATAGTATCATTTTTTTTTTATTTTTACATTCAAATATAATTTTGATGAGGGTGTGCTCTCAAAACCCTTATAAAAAAATGAACTCAGAGCCTCAGAAGTAAATGTTAAGGTTTTGTAATTAAAACAATAATTTTGGTAGTTAATTTTCTTTTGACATCATTAATTTCATTCTCTTGTAAAAAGTGAAAAATACAGTTCTTAATCAATCAATCTTCAAAAATATGAGAGTTATAGCTTTCAAACTATAAAATAAAATTCATTATTCTCAATACCTCGCAATAAACGCCCCATTAAAAAAAAATAAAAAAAAAATAGATCTTTTCTTCTGAAATTTACAATAACAATGATTTAAAACGTTTTGCCTGCAATAGCAAATGTTTGAGAACAAAGTTACAAAAATGTCAGTCACACGATTCTGCGTAAAAGAAGCTGATTTCCCACATGCTGTAATAACATATTGATGTTATTATTCCTCCACATCAATTTTAAAAAAACTTTATTTTGTCACCTCCTAGGTCGTATCAACAGACATTTGAGGTAATTTTATGATAATCACACCCCCACATCCCTTGACACGAAGGGGACAACAGTTTTTGGATTAAATTCAAATAATGTTTGGATATTAATTAATAACATCATACCACACTCAAAAATAACTAAAATGAAATTAATTAAAATTCATATGAAACTGTAGTAGAGTTCTAGTAAAAAATTCCCCTCAGAGAAGGGATGAAATAAAAAGTTATGTTATACTTACTAATTCCTTTACTTTATTAAATTCCTCTTTAATTCTCTTTATTCTTCCTTCAGATATAACCAATTCTGATTTCATTTGTTTTTCCTTGAATATGTGTTCCCAAAAGAATTTACCATACTCAGTAGCTAAAATAAATAAAAAGCACCATTCATAACTGAAAACATTGTGAGTTATATATTAAATTTCATATTGGCCACATTAACAATTTTACAATAAAGCAAATAATGTTGGAAGCTGAATGAAAAGTGAATTTATGTAAATCCATACCACAATCTCTTGGCAATCTCACATACAATGATAATTATTTTATACATTATGTTGCTTTCACTTTTCTTATAATAATTCATATACACAGTTTTTATAAATATATCTAAAATAACTATAGCAAAACAAATGTTAAAATTCATTATAAAAACCTCCATACTGTTTTTTAGTTTTATAACATAAGTAACATTAGTCACTTGATGACATTGGAAACTGAATCTCGACTTTCATAACCTATAGCATATTACTCGACTTACAAACATTTACTGTAACCAGATTTTCCTCAAAGGAATCAGCCAATGGGATTTTCACTTTAAGCATCTATATCACTTAACATTTCATGTCTAGCTATTCAAGTCTTGTTTACATCGGGAATTAAGATAGGGAGAAATAGAAACTACAATATGCAGATGATATCGCTTGTACTGGTATAGCTCTCTCTGTCATTCCTCCAAATGGATGATAACCTTGTAAGTCTATACAACCCATTTATGAAGGATTTTTAGTAGTGCTACAGTCATTATAGAATGTATGTCACTTTTAGACCACCAAGTTTAGATACTCAACTTTCTAAGGCCTCTTATTACAATAATAATAGATTGTTTATTATTATTTACGTCCACTTTATGCTACTAGCCTAATCGGGATGGGCTATCTACAGGTTACCACCCGTTTCTAGCCAGAGTGGGCCTAAGGAGTTTATTTAATGAGTCTGTCACTAAATAAATTTCTACTGCCCAGGGTGGGAATTGAACCCGCCACTCTATGTCTACCACGCAAGATTAGGACCAATGCCCTAACTCGCACGACCAACCTGAGCCCCTAACCCTAATAAGAATACAGAAAATTAAATAAAAGTTTTAAAAAACAACATAAGGTATGGAACAAATAAAATGTAGTTAAAGAATTCTTTTATGTTAATTATTAATGTCCCTATTATACAACTGCAGCTTATCGGGTCAGGGTTATGAACACATTGCCCCTCCCCTCTTTATAGCCAGGATGGAAATAAAGATGTAAATCAGGAGTTTGTCACTAAATAAATCCCTGTTACCCATATTTTCATATGGATATGAAATATGTTTATTAAATATCCACACGTCATAAATAAATGCTAAAAACGTCCTCCCTGATGAAGGCATCTGCTGTATTCTTGAGTAATTCAGATGGTATTTCATCTACCCCAGGGGCTTTGTTATTTTTCAAAGACAGGACAATTTTCTCGATCTCAATTTTCTATCAGATGACTCAGCTTATTCAATATTATCATCATTGAATAGCTCCATCCAATGGGTGATGACCAGTCTGTCCCACAATTTAACACATCCATGAACTGGGCCACCTTGATTTGATCTCTTTCTGCGAGAAGGGTTCTTGTTCATGGAGTCCAGTCTGACTGAATCCCTGCTTTGGGCTTTTGACCCCTTTATAGACTTCCAAATATTGTGAACCTGAATGTGCTCCTGTGTCTCTAAAAGTTTTCTAGCTTCATAAAGGGTTTTTTTAATATGAAGCAGACTTTTCATGCTTCTCTTTTAAGACTATACATTGGAAGTAATTTTTGTTTTCCTTTGAAGCATTCCCAGTAATGATTCATTACTTTCCTTTATTGTCTCCTCACATTCATTATCAAACCAAGGGTTCCTTTCCTCATTTAACCCTGGACATCATGCACCACCAGTATCATCACTTTTCTTAACCTCCCTCTACTCTTTCTTCTGCTCTAAGGTTCACACAGCTCCATGATTAATCCAAAATCTTGTCCACTCAAAAAGGGAACCACCAAATGGTCTGAACCACGGTCAGTTCTCTGGGAGCTTCAGGGATCAGACTGAAAGCTGTGTTTGTGGTCAGCTCAGCAGTATAAAACTTTGCATATTCAAGCAGATACCCCCCCCCCCTTCTCTCATCTGCATTCTCAATGCATGAGTATTTTAATGAATGTGTTTGAAATAAAATATACATTTAAAAAATAAAATCATAAGTAATTTGTACCATATGGTGGTTTTACCTTACATTTGAGTTAACTAACATGAATGAGAAGCTTTTATTTTTTCTTAGTTACCAACATTACATACTTCCGCTGTTTGGTACTTTTAGGGCTAGGCTGTGAAATTATGGCTCTCTGTCATTGATGTATTCTATACATTGTTTACTTTTAGTGGTAATGCTTTTTTGTATAAATGTTTATTATTTGTTTAAAAGAGGCTTATAAAAAACTATTAATTATAAATTAATTTAACTATATAGTTACATTCATCTAATACTTTAGTGGGTGAGAAAGGATTCAGTCCCATCTTTGGCTCCATCTTGTCAAAAGCTTTTCTTCTCAGAGACGGGTTTCCATTCCCTAAGCTAATATGTGTGTTGTTATTTTCACTGATGATTGCATTAAATCATATGTGTTAGAGATAGCGTCTTCAGAACCTGGATCTCATTTCCAGTATGGCTCAACCTCATTTGAAGAACCTCAGACAATCCCCCAGGTGCCTATAGCTTTTTTGATATATTACACAAGGGAACAAATTTTTATTAATTTTTTGTTGCATGGAGTTTTAGGCCTGTTGTTTACTAATTAGAGGTTGGTGAATACAAATCTAGCCTCAGTTTTTCTCCAGCAGCTTTTGTTTTTGGCAAACAGCTGATAGACATATATTTGTACTAGTCACATTCAAACTTCAATTCAACTGAGTTGTTTAGTGAAAAAGTTTGTACTCTTGTGTTAAATAACAACGTCCAAGTTAAGAAATATCTGTAGAAACGATCCAAACTATTTCTGTAACATTTGTGGTGAATATACAGTCAAAAATTGTAGGCTAAGTGTGTCAGAGTTTATAAAACAGGTATATTTTGATTACTTTGGATTCGCTTTGGACATCCGTGACAAGTACTGGATCCCTCATATGGTATGTAAAACATGTGTTGAGTCTTTGAGATTATGGGCAAATAAGAAAAGACCCCATTTTAAGTATCAAACACCAATGATTTGGCGGGTACCTTATAATCATAAAGATGATTGTTATTTTTGTGTGGTTGATATAAATGGAATTAATAAAAATAACCGGTCGAAATGGTCTTATCCTAACTTGTTATCTGTTACTCGACCAGTCTTGTTCTCTGGCGATGCACCAGTACTCCAAGCTTCTTCATCTGTACAAAATGATCATGACATAGAAAAAAAAAACTATTCTTCAAGTGATGAAGTCGGACAAGTGATTTTTACCCTGATTTTACTTCTGAACCCCAGCTCTTTAATCAGGAAGACCTCAATGCATTAATCAGAGATCTTGGTCTTTCTAAAAAGACATCGGAGATTCTAGCTTCTCTATTAAAGCAAAGAAATCTTTTAACCCCAGAAACAAGAATTTCATACTATCGTGACAGAGAGGCAGAATTGCTGTCATTCTTTTCTAAAGATGACGACTTTGCTTTTTGTTCAGAAGTTCCTGGTTTATTGAAAGCAATGGGAGTACAGAAGTATGATCCAAATGAATGCCTTTATTTATTGACTCCTCTAAACGTAGCCTGAAATGTGTACTTATGCATAACGGCAATAAGCTGGGTTCGATACCGATTGCACATTCAACTACAGTCAAAGAAGAATATGCTACTGTAGCTTCTGTAATGGATAGAATCAAATACAACGAACAAAAGTGGTTGATAAGTGTTGATCTAAAAATGGTGAATTTTCTTCTTGGACAACAAGGTGGATATACAAAATATCCATTTAGATCGATCCGTTTTGTTTATGGGACAGCAGAGCTAGGTCTGAGCACTGGATTAGAAAAGATTGGCCTTCCAGGCAATCTATGGTTCCGGGACAACTGAATGTAATAAATGAGCCCCTTGTGCCCAGGGATCGAATAATACTGCCACCTTTGCATATCAAACTAGGGCTCATGAAACAATTTGTCAAAGCTTTGAACAAGGGTGGTGATTGCTATGAATACATCTCTAAGAAGTTCTTTAATTTGAGCCAAGAAAAAATTAAAGCTGGAATTTTTGATGGTCCCCAAATAAGAAGGTTGATAAAGGATGAAAACTTTTTCCCTGAAAATCTTGGTGATCTGAGTGAAGAACAAGGGGAACGGTTCCATCAGGACATTCGAACTATGGAGGAACGTTACCAAGGTCACTGGAATGCTCACATGATGGCGGACTATTGTTGGAGCATTAAAAACAGCCCCCGTGAACCGAAACAAGCAAGAAAATCTTACAAAAGAAAATTTTTTGATATGTAGTGGTAATTTTTTTAATAGTTTTCTCAATAAAAAATATTTTCATCTCAAAAAAACAGTTTATAATTATAACCCCAAAAGTAAAGCTGATACAAACGAACTGACTTCAGATCTTAAATCAGTACCTCGAGGAAGTAGAATATTAGTCAAAATATTTCATGCAACAAAAATGTTGTTCCCTTGTGTTATTACTTTTTAAATGATATTATTTTTTAGTCCATTAGCCTCTTTTTGAGTTAATTGTTATTATTACTATTTTCTCAATGCCCTCCTTTCTCAAATCTGTTCAAGATTCATATGCATACTTAAATTTTGATATACTTTTCAATAAGAACAGATTCATTATAACCCCTTCTAGATTAATATCAAATAACTAGGTATCTAACAAGCAACAACTTTTAAAAGTGACTTACCATATTTAAGATGTACAATATCAATTTGATCATGTGGAGCTTGTTTTGGAATATGAAATTGGTGTTTGCATCGATATTTCGTCCTAAGAAAAAATAAACCAATAATTCAACTTTCTTTTCTCATTTTACAAAAATTACCATTAAATAGATCTAATAATCCTTATATATATTTGTTATTTGTTAAAGTCCAGTTTGTGCTACTGTGGCTAATTGGGTGGGGCGGTTGTCTACAGAGTACCAGCATTTCCTAACCAGAATGTGATTAAGGATTTTACTTGATAAGTTCATCATTAAATAAATTTCTATAGCATGAGCCCATATATGTATTGTAATGTGTACAATTTCTAGTACCACAGTGCTAAGTGAAAAAGGTATAACAGGGATGGTAAAATATATAAAATGTTTTAAAATAGCCGTGGTTGACATCCAGTTGAATAAGTCACAGTTAAGAGCGCTACACCAAAAGTTCAACATATTAATATGCATTAAATATCAGATACCAGATTTAAAGAAAATGCCACATCAACTACAGAAATTTATTGTTAATGCAATGAACACATATATTTCCAAGAATTCAGAAATCTACAAAATATGTTTGTCTACAAGTAGCAATAGTCCAAAGTTGAACACAGGCTACGTCTTGAAGAACTCTCTGGGTTGTGAGCGCAAACTGGCTTCATGCTTTGCTGTCTCTCGTGTTAAAAATTTGAGCCATGAAAAGCTCCTTTATCACTTTATGCACTAGGAAGGACGAAAAATGAAGCCTATATTGTCAACAAGAATCCTCTTTGCCTTTTTGTCAATGAAGCCAACGAATGAAGTCCAGATCTGGCATAATTAAATCCGAATGCTCTAAGGTTGAGATTTTTTCTTTGTATATTAATTTATATTAAATACTTATTAATAGCTTTAAAACTAATGTATGTTTTGTTTTCATCACTATCTGTTGTCCACACATATTAACTTCAGATCATTTAAAAAAATATATTGAATATTATATTGTTGCATATACCTTTTTTGATTTAAAATAAATACCAACCTTCCTGTACTAAGATACTCAATTTCCCTTATTAAATCAATCTTGATTAATTAACAATCTGATGATAATAGAAATTAACAGGCATAGATTATGTTCATTCATGAATTATTTAATTTATTTAATGATAATAATATTATAAGTGGTACAATCCACTTCTTAAGTGCCTGGAATTACAATTTCATAATAATTTATTTAATTATTATTTTTTGTACTATGAGCATAAGCAAAGTGCTTGTTTGGTCACAAGAAGTGAACCTTATTTTTTGTCTATAATGACATTTTACTAGTTCTAAGACTCTATAGAATACATTAGCCCAGAAAGGGAATATATATATATATATATATATATATATATATATATATATATATATATAAATTATTTAATTAATGTAAATTTTTCAATTTTATTACAATATATAAATGCTATCTCCTTGTTTCATTTAAACACAATATGCATTACTCTCAATGTGATCCCACAACTCATTAATTCTCATGTAACTTTTATAATGTTTGCAAAGTAATTTCCCATAATTATAGACCCATACATTTTCTCAACCTCAAATATTAATTAACTATGTGCAATATCAACCTTCAGACTACTGCTCTTTTAAATTTCAGTTTTAGAAATATCATTAAACATCTCATGTCTAGCTTAAGTTTCAACTCTCATTTACATAATATTATGTAATTATATATTAAGGAATAAATAGATAATAGGCAGTGCAAATAACATACGTGCCCATATGACAGACTTGTGACTTCTTGAGTCATGTTTATATTAAGGATACCTAAATGAAAGATCCTTCGTTAATGGAACCCACATGTGATGGACTTTTTAATTTTTCTATTGGATAATTAAATGAATTAGTTGTATTACTAAATTTAGTTTGAAAAAGGCAAAAATGATTACATTAGAGTACAATCAATGATTTTGAAATAATATATATGTCCCACAAATTTTCACCAAAAGAAAAGGTTATTATTAATAAGAGATGTATTAATATCAAAGTAGATACATCCAAAAATAATCCACATGTGATGTGTTTTTTTTCTTTAAGATTTATTAAAACAGATACTTACTTGATTCTTGAACATACTACAAACCCATCATGCCCTCTTGTGATTATGTATTGCCCTTTGTAATCAATTACTGATTCTTGAATTCCCATATCGAACCGGTGGTGAGGAAACAGTACACAATAAGGTTTACTATTCTCATCGAACATTTCTGAAGTTGTGTAACATGTTACAATTCCATCAAAACCATATGTCATGAAATGTTGGTCATAAAGGAACATTTCAAAAGTACCAACTTGATGGCCAACTTTGACACAACCTATATACTGCCAACCCCCAGCCTGTAAGGATAGCCATAAATTATACTAAAATTTTAATGTTGCAAACATGTAGGTCAGATTTTGTGTCAACACACTAAAATCTCTAAAAGTGCCAAACGTTTTTTAGAATACTGCAAAAAAATGCACTACTGCTAAAACAAATAAGTTTATTTTACAATGTGTCCTCTGAAAACGGAATATATGTTGGCAAAGCATATGGAATGAATGGACGACAGAAGGCCTATAAAGTAACAAAACCACACTATCTTCTTTCACTCCACTTTATTAAAAAATTATCATGTTTCCGTAGGCACAATAGCTTATTCAGGAGTACGAGTCTCTTGCATAGTAACCTAGTGCTTTACCACTGGGGCTACTGAGCCTTTAAATTTTTAAAATATTATTAATTGAAATAAAAAACATTTTAATATGAAGAAATACCTCAATAGCTTGTGGGAAAGATTATTTGAAGAGATCTCGAATTACTATTATTATTCGAAAAAAATAAGAATATGAATGCAATTTTCAAAATTTAAATATTTGGACACTTCTATTTGATCTGAAATATCAGTGTTTCAGATCAGGTCCATTAATGGTTAATATGGGATGGGGGGAGGGAGTTGATATGAAGGTAAAAAAATTAAAAATATCTCCATTATTAAGAGTTGGATCAAAACTTTGTATATATCAATGTTATAGAACCAATCTTGTTAAACTATTGACGCCCTATAATTGTTGTTCAATACATTTTCTCATAACTCAAATATTGAGTGAGTGATCCATACTTTCTTTATTTCACCCTTCAGTAAACCCCACTTCTACTCATCGGATTCTACTTAGAAATAGAGAATATATGGTGAGATGAGATCACCAGCATGTCATCCAGTGTATGGGAAACCTGCTAAGATTACGCAGCCTCTGAATGATGGACTTTATAGCTTGTTCAGGTATGCTTAACAACTCGCAAATACAAATGTTTAGTTTAGAGTCTTGAAAAAACAAAAATGATTGATATAAAAATAGATTTTTAAAAATTACAATAAAAATAATATCTACTTTACCATTTTTAAACTGATTGAAAAATGATGGATCTCCCACTTCTTATCAGCTGGGATAGCCAAAACATGACCAATTCCTGGTCCACAAGCAATAGATCTATAAAAGTTAGAACTTGCCCAGGTTTTTTCGACTATCATACTCGGAAACCTCAACATATCAAACAACTTCCCAGCAACATATCCTTTTGGTACTTTTTTTTCATCCTTCGGTACTGCATGAAATAGAGCTACTCCTCGAGTCATACCATCATCTGACAAAATTGTGGTCAAACATATTAGTTTGTGCTGAACAGTTAAGGATGAAAAAACTTCAAATCCTTTATCAATAGCTCCCTAAAAAAAAAATTGATTTCAAGTACACGATAATAAATAAAGTTACATGATGAAATCAATTGTGATCTTTTATTCAGAAAAGTTCTTTTTGGCAAAGAGGAAGGTGATAAGGATTAAAAATCCTGACCAGAAGTGTTTTGCTTTTGATAGGTCTCAAAGAGAAAGAGAGGGGGAATTCTGCTTAAATTAAGATTTTCTTTCTTTTTATGATTGCCCACCAGCTTCCAACCTTTTTTCAAGTAAAGTATTACCTGTAGTTCTGTAACCCAGCCTTTTATTTTGATTACCTACTTTTAAAATCGTTTAGTTTGCAACTTACTGTCATCTCTTTTTTTGTCACCTAAAAGTAACTTATTCAAACCTTGGGCCATCGTTTTTTCTGCAATCAGCACATTCCACATAGTTTGTTTCCATGCATTTCTGCTTCACTACCTAGCTCTAGAGCCAATCAGGTCTCCCCCTCCCCAGGTGTGTATCTCAGTAGTAATGATAACTTGATGAATTTTTACTCTACACCCAGAGAATTACTGGAAATGTTAGTAGCACACAGAGAATTTAGGGACCTCACTCATGAGAATATAATCCGGAGCTATAGCAGTAGCCTTAATCTCCCTATCTTACTTATCTACCAAAGCACTAGTCTATACCAAACTGGAGTAAATCCAGTAAATTCTCGACTAGAGATGCCACATGAAGACAAAGTTCGTCCTTGACTTCCTTCAGCCAACAAAGTCTAAGTCCTTTCTTTAATATTTTTTTACCTACAGGATAACAACTCATAATTATTTTGGCACTCTATCAGATGTTATCTTTCAAGAAGTCTACACCACCACAAACTTCTCTTCTTAATAAAGAGAATTATGTGCAGCTCTTTAAAAATATTTTTTTTTCTTTATCCATAATAGTCTCACATCCTTACTGGGCAGTAAATATGTCTTGGTAATTCCTCTCTGAACAATCAGGACACATATGAATTTCAAATTATGGAGAGTGTTCTCAAAACCTTAATTATGAACTTGGTTCCCACTTATAGTAATCCTAGGTAACTCCACTAATTTTCTTGGTACACCAAATATTATTTTGCCATGAAGTACCTAATGCTCCATTCTGTTGTACACCTCCTTGAGAAACACAAAAAAGAGGTGGTGATCCAAAAAATGGAATCAGAACATTTTTTACTCTTAGAAATGTTTATTTGAAACATGTTTCGAGGACACTCTTGAGGACTATTGCAGTTACATAATTGGGATGTAAATAACAGCTGAGAAAATGAAATATAAAAACATAAGCTAACAACGAAATATAGTCAGCCATTTATTAAGGTTATTGAATTTCTTTCTTCTTAGAACAACTTTCATTTCAAGAAGTATCTAAATACCAAAATTCCCACCACACAGGGAAATGAATATATTGTAATTAGTAAATCAAAAACATTCCTAAAAATATGACAGTCTTTGCACTTAGTGGAGCATCCGACCTAAGCCGAAAAATGGCAATAATTTTCATTCTTGAACAAGTGGCATTATATTTGATAAGCTTGTCTTGAAAGGAAGGGTTTTTTTACTAGCCAGCACTCGTGCCTGTGGCTTAGTTGATAAAGTAATGGCTTAAAAACACAAGAGACCAAGAAAAAAAATCAATTACTAAAAATACAATACTTCAAAATTGGAATAGTTGCATTTTAAACATTGGGAATATATGGTTCAGAAGCAATGTAAAAACTGATAACTTGATTATATTGTTACGTTTATTACAAAATCAGTAATAAATGCTGTTTATTAGAGTTCTTTTGGATTGTAAAATTAAACACACAGGCTTTAGAGTTTTTATCACTGCACAATTTATTTAACAATGCACTACACACTTGATTAATTATCCTTAACTACTACTCACAGTACGCACTGATCTTCACTGTTCTTCTTATTGCACAGTCCAATAACTCACGATCACTGAAGTTCACAACATAACCTACATTGTTCTTTACATAAACGAGGCACAACACTGTTCTTCACATAAACCATTTTACCAACTGCAACTAAAACGCACTGTTCACTAAAGCTTCACTGGACACACTGTTATTCACTTCAAGAGAGGTGAGAACAAACTCTTGGGACGAGCTGAGCTGCTTTTATAGCCGGACAGTAGACATCAAAAGGGAATTGTCTAGACACTTCTAGATCCCGGGACGGTTATTGCCGAGGACGGGCTAAATCATCGGTCGGCTCCTTTGATCTACTTCGTACTTCTTAAATATGTGATTAACTCTCTTTAATTTTTCATATAAGTAGTTTTCACAACAATATGTTGGTCACATTGTTTTAATTGAAACTAAAAATTGAATTAACTAACACATTTTTTAGTTCATTTATTTGATGATTCCCAATAATATATCCATCAGTGAAATATGTTAAATCATGGACTTTCTCCAGTGAAAATAATCTATATTGGTCTGTTAATAGATTAATTTATCTAACATATAAGTTATATCTATTTAATGAATTTAAGTCCACTAGTATCTAAAACACTTAAATATATATTACCTTAACCAAAATAAATTTATCTTCTCCTTTACAGCAGGCAACAAGAATATCTGAGTTCTGAAGAAATGAAATCCATGAAAATGGTTCTCTTACTAGTTTTATTGGTGGCCAAGATTTTGGAGCACGAGGATTTGTAAAATCAAATGCATAAAGAGAACCTTCTTTCTCAGGCTTCAAAATAACTAAAGGAGCATTAGTGTGACAAAGAACTTTATCCATCTTGCAATCTAATTTCACAATATTCAACTGGAAAAAACAAAGAGATTTGTTTTGTTTTTTTGTATAAGGAATGAATATATACATATGTGTGTGTGTGTGTGCTTTTTTGTGCGTGTGTTTACATATTTATTTCTTATAAATGGGCATTTTACTGAAAGAAAAATGAATGAATTCTTTTGAATCACTGTCTTAACAAGAGACAGACAAGAGTCAATATATTATTTTAGCAAACTACAAGGACACTGAAAACAGTGGGAGGGTTGTGGCTCAAAGCTGAAATATATTGCCAAATTATTTACCGTCTACAAAATTCTCTAATTATGCAGCTCATGGTGATAAAACTTCTGAGTTAGTCAGAATGATGCTTCCATACTAAATGAATGTTGTGATGTTTATATTTTATTGATTGATTTTGAAACTGTTGGTCTAACATTATGGTAAAAATTACTAACAACTATAAAAAATGAAACATCTTATTTAATTTTAAATTCCTATTATATATTAAAATATTATAAAAGAGAGAGAGAGAGAAAGAGAGAGAGAGGGGAAAGATGCTTACCAATTTTCCACTCTTTTTTTTCCAGACACTGAGTTCTGGAAACTGACTTAATGTGATAAGGAAAGAATCTGAAGGATGCAGTAAACACATGCTTCTAACATTGCTTCCAAAAAATTGTATTGGCTCATTTTGAATTTCACCAGGGTTTATTTGAACCAATCCATACTGAAAATAAATAATGAGTATTTAATTTTTTCTTGTGATACAAATAAAAGAGAGAAAAAAAAAGTACTTCATGTACCTATGACAGCACTAGACTACTTAGAAACTTATTGCTTTTCAATTTAATAAAAAATATTGTGCTTCACTAATATTTAAATGATGAACAGATAGGAAATGTGCACTCAAATAAACTGATGTTTTCTTGTGAATAATATGATGTTTCAAGTCGCTACTGCCAAACGAACTACCTGTACTTGTATGTCCTTTTGGTGTGCCCTATAACTTGATTGCCTGCTGGATTCTATTCTTTCTACATGCCCCACTATAACAGTCTGCCCTCAATAATAGCAATGATGATATCCGGTATATCAGACTAATACATTAGTTTGGGAAGACAAGTGATTCTATGTGAGGAGAGTATGGCCAGACTTGTCCATTTTAAACTTAAATTGATTTTTTTCCCAGTTGTATACTCTTAAGTATAATCTCTAGGGCTGGCTTATAACAAAATAAGGTAGACCCTATATTACTTAAACTTACAGTGCTCAATCAAAACAGGACATCCAATTATTTCATTTGTAAGTGATAAACAATATCTCCATTGCAATGCATCAGATCAAAAAGTGTCATAAACATTATTTATAGGTATTTGTAAGATAAACAAAAATGATTATAAACAAAACTGTACCACCAATTTCCAGGCAAATTTGCAATTTTTTATTTTATTTTTGCTCATCTTTACTTTGTACAAGAATATAAAAATAAATAATGTTGCATATTTATCTTTAATCAGTATTCTAAAATTAATATTTTATTGAAGATATCCTTATAAACAGAATTATCAAGGCTTATCCACAGTGGTTACAGTGAGGTGATCACTGATAAGATTACTAGGCTTCCTTCTATTACCTTAAGTTGTCAAGTGATTCACATATGCTGTGAATAAATAAGGAATATGAATAATTAACATTTAGATTATAAGAGTAACCAGTGGGACAGATGGAGTTCCTTTTATGCTAAGGATTCTCAAAATATATCCACTGTTTACCAACAGTTCAATAGAGAAATTACTTTCTTTTGTAGCCGATGAGTAGCATTTTGAGAGTGAGTTTTCTTGCTATCGTTCATTCCGATCATGTAAAACCTGTTTCCCAAAATGGAGATGGCCTTGTACGTTATATTTAATCCACAAGGTGTTATGTTTAAGCATTATGCTCATTCAATGAGACATAAAATTCACTATCATCAAATTTTTTCAGTAGTGTTCCCCGTTCAGAATCGTTACTCTTAAATTTTTTGAACCTCTCAAAAGCACTATTGTGAGTTGAAAATCATTGTCAGCTGTCAAAGAAAGAAAATTTCACCAATGGGGTAACATAATGACAACTAGAGCCCTCTATGGGCAAAGTTTGGTCTCGTATTTACACACCTGTTACATAATTCACATATACTAAATATAGGTAAAATATGTTAATTCTGTGTCATATCTTATATGTTCATTATTATGTTTTGAAAAGTCTCATAAAACATACATGGTCAAGGGTTGAAGAGTGGATAATGGAGCACATTGGGCAGGAAATAAGAGCTATTAGGTTTCTTCTACATCTTTTCTTATGTCTTTGTCTCTATTATTACTAATTTAGAAATATGTTAAAGAAGAGATATTTATTCAAACACAAACAATTCCTGTTTCTTGGAAGTCTAAGGAAAACCTTTAATGATATTTAACACTGCTAATATATTTTAATGTAAGCTATGATCGCCTACAATATGAATAGTTGAACAAAAAATAATACCAATGTAAATAAAATTATTTTATGAGTTAACGAAATACTTTAAAAGGAAAGTGTGTTTAACAAGATAATTAGAAAAGACTCACTCTGTTTGACCAACCCAATAGAATGTCTTGCATCTGATTAGTGACTAACTTATGAATTTCACTTGCAGGAATCAACCCCCATTTTTTCACCCATTCTTCTTTATCTCTATCAAATTCAAAATACTGAAAAATAACAAATCATTAATTCAATTAATTTTTATGAATATTAATAATTATTTAGTGAATACAAAATGCTAAGTAAACAAAGTTCTATAGACTAGATCTATGTATTCAGTTAAGCTTATACATGCCCGGCAATCTCATTGGAAAATTTGGGATTTCAACGATATACAAAACCCTTAGGTAATAATAATAATTAATTCCCTGGTAAAATATGCATTTTCCATTTGATAAATAAATTATACCATACTTACACTTTTTAAAGCCAAAGAATAAGAGCAGCCAACGTAAATGTTGGTAACCAAAGAAAGAGATACAAATAAAAGTGGAAGCATGTGTGAAATTTGCTTAGTTCATACAATACTTGCATGCACTTTTTAAAACAATTTTGGTCCACAAATAACAGAAACCAGAATAAATTATTGATTGAAGTATTTTTAAGATGTTTACCCTTGAATTGAAGAGTTAAATTTTAGTACTAGTAATATTATGTGAACATCAAAACAGAGCAGATAGGTTTTACAATTTTAACTTTCAAAAATCTGAGACAAATAGCTTTTGTAGTTAACTCTCGTAATTAGATTTCCATACCATTGAACTTAGAATAGTGTATACCTTTATTCGGCCATCAGGACCTGATGCAACTATTCCTGATTTGTACCAAATCATGTGGCATTTTTGCTCATATTTTTTATTTGGTTTCTTATGTTCATAGTCCAAAGTCTCTTCATCTTGTTCATCTTCATATTCATCAGAAGGATATTCATGGTATGAAAATTCTGGTACACTAATATGTGTAGTTTCAGGAGAAATAATACCTTTTTCTTCTGTAATGTAAATAGGCTCATAATCATCACCAGCATGAACATGAGTAGACTTTGGAAGACCCTAGAAAATTAATAAAACATAATCATATCTAATTATGTTACTCACTAATTAGGTACGGAATTTGCCAAAAAATATTTTTGTCTTCACAGAAGTAGAAGTATTCTTCTAAGCTTCTCCTATGTATTCTTCTAAGTCTCTCTCCCTCTCCCTTGCTCCTCTATATTTTTTAATATTATATAAACTTTAGTAGAATATTTATTTTAAATAAAATGTTTTATAAAAATAAAAAGTTTATTTTTTTTACTTTTCTATTTTTGAGAAAGTAAATTATAATCAGAAGAATCACTACCAATGTCTCTTCATACATATAGTATTTTTAGGTGACAAACTTTATTGAGAAAATAAATTATGCTTTAAAACAAACGAATCTTAACTTATGGTTGAAAAGTAAATAATATTGCATTCAGAAAGAGAGGTCTAATTCAAGTACCACAATAGCAATTCTAACAGCCTCTAATGTCCCTATTGTTAACCAAAAACTAGGAGCGACTTGGATCCCCTGAACAAATAGTAAATAACTGCCTTGTTTTTACGACTCATATATTTCCCTCCAACAGGTTTCTAACCCTACTAATATAAACTACAAAGATTTCTAAGCTGAAAGAATAAAATTATAAAATCGTTACCATCAACAGAATCAAAAATATTGTGGTCTCACTCACTATTGCTCAGTTTTCACAAAACTAAAAGCACTTGCTACAACAAATTTATTACTTTTTGGTCCATTATGTTTTGAAAGGTATGCATTTTAAGTGTTAAACAAAGTATCGCACACTTTGACTTTTATTAAACATCAAGGAACATTTTACACATATAATGCAGTTCTTACGTATAAAGAACAGGAGATTCCGCACCATACTATTCAGTTATATTATAGAGAGGTATGTACAAAAATTACTCTCCTAACAAGAACATCATTGCTTACAATATTCACAACTGGCAGTGGTAGGCACGCCAGTTACCAATAAAAAAACTATTCTCTAATCATTGAGAACTGAGCAATGGAGAGAACTTGCCTAGAAAATAAAGAACATGTTTAGAAAATATTTTGAAGGAAAACCTGTGGTTAGCATTGCATGGAGAATAAAACTAAAGAACAACTCACCTGAGAAAGCTCAATTAGCCTCTGGTATGAGTACACTCTTTCCTTTATGTCTTTGACAGGATGATAATAATGAATCCATGAGATAATTAGATTAATTTTACCACTTTGATATTCATACTAGAAAACAAAAGAAAAAAATTTAACTTTTAACACTTCTAAAAGAAGTGTAGAGGTTCTGGGGAGCTATACATAGTTACTTCTGGTATTTATTAACCCTATTTAGACTGGATTTTATACTGAACTGAACCTACTACGCACCATTATGAACATAAAGTTTACTTTCCAGACGCATGGGACTATTTTCAATAATGGCTATTATGTACATAAAATAGCTACCATTCTAGTACATTGAACCACTTTTGTTTTGTTGGTTAATAAATAAAGCAAGATTCGAGAGATAAAATAAGATTTAATACTCAAACATAATCTCAGTGCACCCTCAACTCATGACTCAGTCTAACTCACAAAGTACAATATGGCGGGGAACATACACGTCGCCTACGCCTTATATATTATTTAGTAAATTAGAATTACAATATTAATACCCCCCCCCATAATTCTAAATTTTAAAACACAATTTATAATTCTAAATTTTAAAACACAATTTAAGACAAACAAACAAAATTTAAAACGTCAATCCAATATTTTTAACATTAATTTTATGCTTAAGGCCACTTAAGGGCTTAGTTAAGAAGTCTGAAATATTTTTATCAGAAGCAATATACTCTACACAAACATCATTATTTTTAATATGTTCTCTAATAAAATGATGCCTAACATCTATATGTTTAGATCGATCATTTATTATAGAGTTTTTAGACAATTCTAATGCACCAATGTTGTCACAAAAGAGTTTAGTAGGTCCACTCACTACACTAGGATTGATTTCGGATATCAAATTCCTGATCCAAAGGAGCTCTTGAAGAGTTGATGAAATACTCATATACTCCGCCTCACAACTCGACAAGACAACAGTCTTCTGCTTCTTGCTATTCCAAATAATTGCACCACCTTGGATTAAAAAGCAATAGCCTGTAACTGAGTATCTTTCATTGATCTTATTCCCCCAGTCAGCATCACAGTACACGTTCAAATTATCTCCTCCATCTCTAAAAAAAGTCAATTTATAATCTACTGTACCTTTGATGTATCTCAGTAATCGCTTCACAGCATTCCAATGTACATTTCTATAGTTATTGTTGTACCTGCTGAGAAGATGAACAGCAAACTTGATGTCCTGTCGGTCGAGAAACTTGAGATAGGTAGAGCAGGCTACCTATTGCTTCTTGATAAGGAATGTTCTTGCATTTATCTTCCTCTCCTTTCTCTCTCTCTCTCTCTCTCTCTCTCTCTCTCTCTCTCTCTCTCTCTCTATATATATATATATATATATATATATATATATATATATATATCTTCTCCGGTGATATAACCCCACAAGTCCTCACCAGTTAAACACATCTCCATCCCGAACTTCCAAGAGTTGTAATTTTCCCTTACTTTTTAACGCTAGGTGACCAACTAGAGCTGTTTTCCATGTTTTTCTTCGAATCCATAGCAAAAATAACCGATTGCAGTTAACACGCGTCGGCCCGATTCACACTACTTACTTCGATTTACGCACAAATTTAAAAACACGAACTTTTAATGTCTCTCGAATATCGTGTCTGGGCCCATAACCATTGTTGGTTAATAAATAAAGCAAGATTCGAGAGATAAAATAAGATTTAATACTCAAACATAATCTCAGTGCACCCTCAACTCATGACTCAGTCTAACTCACAAAGTACAATATGGCGGGGAACATACACGTCGCCTACGCCTTATATATTATTTAGTAAATTAGAATTACAATATTAATAACTTTTGGAGAAAGAAGTTTTCATTTATATGTGGTTCAGAACACTATCTAGGATTATGAATTACATGGCCCATCATGTTTTAGAAAAAGATACAGGAGATGGGAAATATAAAAATATTGTGGATAGTGAGGCCTTACATAATGAATATTTTTATTACCAAGATATCTCTAGTTATACTGGGTCCATAATTAGTATCTGTAATAAATATGTTAGATTAAAAAATGGGTTCATTTGGGCTATGATTGTTGATAAATTGGTCTGAAAACTTAGATAATTTTGATTCATAGATTCATGTCCAGCATGGACAAATAATATGTGATAGAGTAGCTAAATAAAATCCTTATTTCCCAGCAGTAATTCTTGAAAAGGTTGTCAACCTGCCTAACAGATGAGCCATCCTGATTAACAGTAGTTAAATATGTTGGATGTTAATTTAATAAACTTAACTCAATTTTAAAGAAATATAATTCCAATAGGTCTAAAGCCATTAATTACAAAATATTCAACATGGAATTCTCTTATTTATTTATTTTTTTAATCAATGTTATTTCAATTAAAAATTTAACATTATTTGATGGTGTTTTATTCACTTAGGTGGAACCATAGGCATGTTATTTAATGTGAAAATACTTACAATGTTATTTCAACGGACTATAGTTATGAGATTCCCACCTGGGCAATAGCAATTTATTTAGTGGCGGAATTCATTAAATAAAATCCTTAGTCCCACCCTGGCTAGAAAAGGGTGGTGACCTGTAGATAACCTGTCCCAATTAGCCTTAGTTGCAAAAAGTGGACGTTAATAAATAATTTAAATTTTATAGTTATAGGAGTAAAGAGAACTGGAAACTCCATAAAATCAAGTGAATACTTTTTATTAAATTTTCCTAAAAAAAGAGTGAGATATAGAAAAAAAAATGAAATACTTGAGTCTATGATTTTAACAGCTATATAATTTGGATAACAATAAAATATAAATAAAATTACCTCATATATATTTCCATTTGCATCAATCAAATATAAATCACCAAGAGTAAAAAACATATCATGGACATTAATGCCATCCAAACTAATAACTGAGCTACGCCTATTGACCAGAACAGAGTCTTCACCACAAAAGTTAATATTCCAAAATTGAAGAACTTGTTTTAATCTATCATAAGCCAACAACGCACACATTGCTCCATCAAGACTAGTCCTAAATCAGAATAATAGTTTATAAATTCTAATGAATAAACTGATTAATTAATACTAATCAATTCTAATTTAGACAAACAAATGCATCAGGTATACTTTATAAAATGATTGACAAAATACAATTTTTTGTTTTAACAACACTTAGCAGCTGGACTGGCTCTATTTTACAGCCCATTCATATTTTCAATAGCCTGTACCATTTCTTTTCTTTCAAATGTTCTTGGTACAATGAATACAAAGAAATAAGGTCAAGTGAGTTAGCCAATCAATTGGTCCTTGTCTCTCACCTTCCAGTTAAATCTTGATATAAATTATATTAAGGGTTAGTAGTCAATCATTTTTTACTACAGGCATGTTTCTAAGCTGAACTCATTTATGAAAATCATCTAGATGACTCTTTATTCATCTATCAAAGCACTAATAAATGGTTTTGCTAAAAATTTCCTTAATATTTGAGTTTTTCTTATTGTTAATTTTTTGGCAAACCCAGCTTTATCGCCTTCTTGGTTATGTTCCAAAGCTGGTTAGGTTCATCTGATCCCTTCCACAATCAGCTATTGCAAGGAGGGTTTCTTACGATGGTGTCTGTTCTGATCCTGTTCACCATCTAGTTTGGCCAAACTTTTTGTTCGGGCTTTGAGCCAAGTCACTCAGGAGAAGTGTTATTGCAGATATTTCCTTTGACTAATCTATTTTTGCTTTAATGTGTAGACATTCTCATGTAGGACCAGAATCTGTTTTGTTTCTTTGGTTTGATCTACGTACACTTTATGTTACTATGGCTAATCAGGACAGGTTATCTCCAGGTTACGGCCCTTTTCTAGCCAGGGTGGGGCCAAGGAGTTTATTTAATGAGCCAGTCACTAAATAAATTTCTACTACCCAGGCTGGGAATCGAACCTCTAGATCTACCACGCGAGATTAAGACCAACGCCTTAACTCACACAGCCAACCTGAGGCAAACCCTGGACCAGGATCTGCTACATGATTTTCAGAACAAAATCAAGTGGTCAGCCACATGATTTTCAGTACAAAATCAAGTGGTCAGCTTGATGCATTTCTTAGATATGGTGTGGCATTACAGGCTAAAGATTGCTACTTCTTTATTCAAATAGCTACTCAATTTAAAGTGCTTCACAGCTGCCGTGAAACCTTATTTAAAAATTCCTGCATGTTCGGTCAAGGTCTCTCTATCATTCTCGAGTAAAATGAAACCTGGGACATATTTCTGTGACATCAATTTCTCAAGATTCTGGATTTTAAAAAAAATTTTGTAATTCTGGACTCTGCTAAAATTGTGAAAGACGGAGCATAAGGTCATTCAGTTATATATTCCAAAACTTCCTTCTTGCAGTTCACACTAATTTTTGCAAATCCTTGAATACAGAAATGATACAAACAGAGTAAGGAAAGAGAGAACACCATGAAGTCAGAATAACTTTCATTTTTTTTATTTGGCTAATGCCCACAGTCCATTTTTACTTTCAGTTTAAATTAAACAGATACTAGCATAATGTGTAGTAAGCAAATTTTGCATTATCGCATAACTACCATAACAGTACCTGCAAATCACCGAGAGAAACAATCCCAAATCATAAAGCAAAGATCAAAACAAATAGTTCATTCATACTTTAGAGGGTGTAATAATAGTCGGAATACATCATTAGGAATTAAAAAAAAAATTAAATTTGTTTTAATTTCTAATTTAAGTTTTAATGACCAGCATGAGTGCTCCTTGATCATTGAAAAATAATTTTTCACAGGTGCTCAGGTTAGCAATGAAGTTAAAGTATTGCCCTTAATCTCACATGGTGAACCTAGAGTGCGATTCTCACCTGGGCAATAGGAATTTATTTAGTGACAAACTCATCAAATAAAATCCTTAGTCCCATCCTGGCCAGAAAAGAGTGGTAACCTGTAAATGACCTGTCCCAATTAGCCGTAGTTGCACAAAGAGGACATAAATAACAAATAATTTTTCATAAATAAAGAAAGCTTTAATTGCTTTCAAACATCCTATTAAATTGTTTTCTCAAAGGACTAGTAAAATTTTTTGAAAAATGGAATATTTGATGCACAAATCATGAACCAAGGTTATATATTCCATAAAAATTAAAAACTTAGGATTTTGGTGCTAGCATAATTGCCAACTTTCTACTCCATGTTTTATGCATAAGAGAATTATTCGTAGAGTATCATTTGCGATAACATGGAACCAAAAAAAAAAAAAATCAGTTTGAAGAATTTTTTCATGGTCATGTTTAAAGTTACCAAAAGTCCTAAATAGAAAAAGGTTTGAAAAGTCTTCAATATAGCGGTTAAGAATATAACTTACAAAAATACTCAACAAAAAATGTCTTTATACTATAAATAAAAATCATCTCATTTGATTATGGTGGTTCAAAAGTTACCCAATCACATTTTGAAAGTGTTTATTCAAGCCCAAAAGTTAATACACTAATTTTGTATGACACAAGAGTATTTGGAAACCAAATATTGTTCTAACATAATCAAATGACTTCAAACAATTATGCCCAGGTATTAGAATTATCTATCTTAAATTTATTTTAACTTACCTAAAGACATCTGGGTGAAGATATGGTTTCGACAAAACATAACTAAAAATCACAGTAGAGCTACGCCAGGACCAAATCACAATTCGATGTTCATAAAAAGAGCATTTCAAAGCCAAAAGAGTTTCGTTATCACTAAAGCCTAGGCCCATCACTTTACCTCCATATTTATCTAAAAAAATATGTAATATTTGAATAGAAGGATATCTTTTTAGTCAAGTTTACATAATTAAATTTTACAAAAATGTAAGACTACAAAAATTTGAAATTTATTTTTTTGTATCAAAACAAAGAACTATCAGAAAATAAATAAAACTTACAGAAATTAAGATTTACAAAACTATATATTTGACTTCTTCAAGAAATGTAAAGCCTTGTTATTCTGAATGGGTTGCTTATATAATATAGACAGATAATATTCTCATTTATTCAATACACAACAATATAAAACAGAAACATCCGTAATATAATAACAAAAAAATTATCAAAAGTATGAGTTAAGAAAAAGAACATCTCAGAAATAACAAAATGTTAGAAATTATATTATAATTCCCATTCTTACTAACATTTGAATCCCTTTCTCGGAAAACATATTACAAATAGAATGATTATCTGAACAGCTCAGTTAATTCAATTTGAAATACAATTCAATAAATACAAACACAGTTAAATATTCAAAACTTTCTCCTCAACCTTTTAGTATATATACTGTTTCAAGTTCAGGGTAATTTACAATTGCTATCCTTGACCCTTGGCATTTCTCCGAAAAGGCAAAAAAACTTTCATCTCTTGCTCCTTCTAGACAGCCAATGCCTTCCATTCCATTGAAATCATAAACTGAATAAAATTTCCACTTTGATTCCTTGATATCATAGATAAGAATAAAATACCCAGCCCCCATTAAAACAGCTTCATTACTGATAAAAGTCATTGTTTGTTGAGAGAAACATTTGATCCATCTGAAAATAGAAAAAAAAACAGTTAATTTTTACTTAAACAAATGCAGAAGTGGAAAGATAAGCCAAAGTAGTATTGAAGCTAAGGGCTAAGCAGTCAAATCTATACTCCAATGACACTGCAAGGCTGATTTCACTGGGTCTAGGATAGTTGTAGAGGCCCTAGTCCTACTCAGAGTGTACTACTAGAACCCAGTAGCTATTTAACATGCACTGAAAGGATCTTGATTATCATTTTATTTATTCTTAAATGAATGTAGTTAATTGTCTGGATGTAATTAGTTGCATAGAAATGAAAATATTTATGAAAAAACATATTCTTAATGAGGGAAAGAAATCTATATACATATATAAAAATGAATGTATGTTTGTATGTCCTTTATAGAATCGTAAACGGCTGAACCGAATTTTATGAAACTTGGTATGTATATTACTACTAAAACAGGTTAGGTTTCTGGCTACATTAATATTCTCTGAGACGAACAGGAGTGGGGGTTATAAGGGAGGCCTGAAATTAAAAATAGCGATATTTCTTCTCCTATTGGGTTTTCAGCAAATACGCACATAACAAAAGTTGTTTATTTTGTTATTTAAAGTAACTTTTGTAATATACCCTTTTGTCATATACCGATGTATAAATGAGTTATACGCTAAAAACAATAGTGGGAGTCAACAATTTTATTTGGCACAAAAGACTCAACCGAATTAAACAAAACTCCATATGTGATTTGAAATTAACACCTCCCTGATTATAAGCTATATTAAAATTTCGAGGAGTGGGGGCTATAAGGGAGGTCTGAAATATAAAATCGCGATATTTCTTTACCTATTCATTTTTTGATAAACGTGCATATAACAAAAGTTGTTTGTTTTGTTATTTAAAGTAACTTTTGTTATATAAACTTTTGCCATAAAATGAAGTATAAATGAGGTATACATGAAAAACTATAGAAGGAGTCAACAATGTTATAGGACACGAAAGACTAAATCGAAATCAACGAAACTCCAAGCTATTTTAACATTTTTGGGAACCAACAGGAGTTGTTAGAAAGGCATGAATTGAAAAATTGTCATATTTCGTTCCCTGTTGTTTTTTTGGCAAACGTGCACATGAAAAAAAGATGTTTAATTTGATATTTACTGTAACTTTTATTATATACACCTTAACCGTAATTTAGTATTTTAGTTGGTGGCATAGCAACGCGAGCAGGGTACAGCTAGTCATACAATAAAAGCAAATAATTGTGTAGCACAAATACACTCAAAATTCTAGGTATTTTTTTATACTAAAACATTCTTAGTAAATACACATGCATGCATAAACAGATGGAAAGTACAGATCAATTTCCTTAAAATCTGAAATCAGCACTGGGAAGGGGGAGGGATTAGAGGGGGGATTAAAAACTCAAAATATCTATGTTATTATGAGTTGGATCGAAAAAAAAAAAAAGTATATTACCGATATGGTTAAAACATTGACATTACAATGCAGTTCTCAGATAACATATAAAAAATAAATGGTATAAGAACAATTTTCTTGTGGTTTGAATAAGATGAGAAGGTGTAGGAATTTACTGAGACTGAAAATTAAAAAAAATACAAATAACTCAAATATTTCAGTATAAATACAGAACAAAATTTATTGGGAATAAATTTATCAACAAGATTATTTTAATAACGTTTTTGAAGTTTATTTATTATTTATCTCTTTTTTATAAATCCTCTCTGCCCCCCCTCCAATTAATCCCGGTCCAATTTCAATTATTAAAAAATCCAGCCTTTCTGAGTCCAGTAATTGTAAGGAAAATGTTACCCGATTACACATTTCAAGGAAAAATCTTTTACTATTTCTCACTATTAATGAGGGCTTGGCATAAAAAATATTTAGTCCTAACAGAAGCTCTTGAATAAGGACAAAATTAAATACAATTTAATTATGAAAATAATCTCATTTGCAGATTACAAGATTTATAAGTTATAAATTATACTCATTTCTACTCTGTTGGGAGTTTCAACAGACACCCTCGGTCATACCTTATATGACTTTGTTTGTCATCTAAAGCAACTGCTTGAAATTGATTGTCCAGTTTCTTTTTAGCCATGAGCATATTCCTTCTAGAATGGCTTAAATGCCTGTATTCTTTTAACCATTCTTGGTATCGCTCTTCTAATAAATTTAACTTGTAGAGATGGCTCAAACCTTTTCCTGTAAATGAGTCAAAGAACGTTTAGAATTATATATATTAATCCTATCAGCTATAGCTTAAATGAAGTTGAAGCCAACTCGTTGATTAAAACCATCTCAAGCATAAGTCACTTCTCCAGTGAATTAGAGACTCTAAAGATAGATTATACTAAACGGCAGAAAGTTTCAAGGATCTAACAAATCAAGCACATATTAAAAAATATTTTTTTTTTTTGTCATTTTGATAAGTAAAATATTTAGGGCATAAAGGACTACAGGACTTCCACTAATACTCCCCCTCCTTATCTAACTGATAACTGGCTGAAAAACATTTTTATACAATAACATAATTCCAGAATCAAATACTAGCCATCCTCTCTAGAGGGTAACTCGAACCAGTTTAGCTCACCTTCCTTCTGGCATGGCCAGATATTGACAAAAGATGCTTTAATCACCAGAAGTACTAGCAGAAAGATTTTCAATTTAAAGGAACCTGCTCATACCTATACAGAATGAGCCTGGCAGTAAGTAGAGAAGCATTTTTGACTTATCAGGTCCCTTCAGGTCTTAACAAGTTTTAAACAGTAGTTATTCTAAAGTAGAATCTAAAATTTGGAAACCTAGAGTGGCGTGTTTGATTCCTGCCTGGGCAAAGGAATTTATTAAGTGACGGAATTCAATAAATAAAATCCTTAGTCCCACCATAAATAGAAAAGGGTGGTAACCTGTAGATAACTCGTCCCAATTAGTCTTAGTTGCAAAACGTGGGTGTTAATAAATAATAATAATTAAAAAAAAATCTAAAATCCTGCAGCTTCTTATAAATGGAGACATAATATTACTCCAAAGTAGACTAATTAGTAAAAATGATGTTGTCCTATGTTCCTCAGCAAGCAAGTTGAAGAACAGTTTTCAAAAAAAAAAAAAAAAAAAAAACCCTGTAAACAAATACATTCCATTCATTGACAACAATGAATGATTGAAGATGATCAGAAAGATTACTTCTATTTATTCATCCATAGCTAGGGCTCAATAACACAGTCTATCTCTGGCACACTCTGAAGAAACACTTTAATGGTTAATAATTTAAGATTCAATTTAAAACCTGAGGAGCTAAAGGAATCCACCATAATACAAATAGCCTTCATTAACACTAATTTATTTTATATAAAATCCGTCATGTAGAGGCTGCATAAACTAAGAAGATTTTGTACATGATTAGGAAATCTACTAAATGTGTGGAGAAATATAACATATTCACTTGCCTCTATTTGTAAACTCGAGATAGTTGTCAGATATCATATCATCTGTAATTCTTTCTTTAAACATGCTTTTACCTGAAATATTTAAACATGTTAATACATTTTGAAATAATTAAAAAATATATAGTACCAAGAACTATGCTTGTAACTAGAACAGCTATTAGAAGCTCCTAAATGCCTTAATGTGAATTATTGATATTCTGATCCTTTCTTATATCACATTTCTATTTCTGTCTCCCTCTATAGTTATGTCGCCTGTCAGATATGTATAATGCTTCCTTCCTGGTTTCTCATTCTCTCATTTTTTCCTCTTTCTCTAAGCAAGTGCCTAAGGCACCCAGCATTATCACCATGTACTAGACTGATTATTCTTATTAACTAATTATTCTATTTATTTTGGTTTGTACTGATATGTTAATAACTTCCATCAATATCCAGAATCTCATTTTAGATAAATTACTAGTTCTCGGAAAAAATTGCTAGTAAGGAATCTTTAAAATAAAGTATGAAATGTAATGTATGTCCCTTTATTTGAGTACAAATTTTCAATAATAAATTGTAACTTAACAATTTTAAAAAGAAAAACCGCAAAATTGGCTAAAGGCTGGAGTAAAAATAAATGAGGTAAATGTTCTTTAACTCACAAAATTAGAATACAATGTACTTATTTAATATCAAATATAGCACTTCTGTACACTTTTAAACAATGCTCCACTTTCTTCAAGCTATATAACTCTGTTTACACCACATGAATGAGGATAGCGAACACCCTTCAGTCTCTTCTATTCTTCTCTTTCTCTGGCAACTTTAGTCCAAGTTTTTCCTTTACAGGTTACCTGCGTTTCCTGATCCCATTTGTAAAGACAGCTGTCAGAAAAGCTTTAGTACTCAGTATATCAAAAGCTGCTCTAAGCAAAAATCTTAGGAGTAGAAGTGGTGAAAGGATGGCAGAAATGAAAACTACAAATAACTCAGTTAATATTTGAGTTAGAGAAAAATGTGTAGCACAAAAAATGTAGTGCATTATTTTGTTAATAATTTTAATTATGTTACCCCAAAATAAGAGGCTAACAAAGCAAGTGTCCAATGAACATAAACTAATTACATATTTACTTTGGCAGAAATTTTTGAATTATGTTCTGGGCATTTAAAATAGACTACCTTCACTCATGTAAAATGTAAATAAATCATTCAACATTACAAACGTAATTTTTTTTGTCAATTTGAAAACTTTATGGACATTTTTTGAAATAAAAGTTTCATTGTTTTGTTCCTGTGCCAGAGAGTAACTAATCAAGTAACTATTCCATTACTTATGGAATATGAAATTCATTTCAATGCAAACACTACTCAAGGAAGAAATGACTTCAAAGATGGATATTACATGTAAATACATGGTTGTATCATTTTATTCATGTCCAGTTTTTCCAAAAAATGAGAAGACCAGACTTAGGGCACCATGAACAATGTTTTACGGAAACTTGAGTGCCTTAGAACTTATAAACATTATAGAAGGTTTAATAACAATTCTACAAAAACTAATTAATACGTATCAAAACTTCTTAATCATTGTATAATGCACCTTAATTTCCTACTGGATATTGACCTAAATATTGTCCAACTTCTTAAGACATAATGATAAACATTCATCAAGTATTGTAGTATGTGTATCAATACTCTTAAGATGTGCAAGTTGTAAATAACTTATCAAAATAATTACATGAGCTTCTAATATCTTCAAAAATAATATCGACAGTAAAAACTGTGTTGTAAAATATAAAATAATTAAGCCTCCCAATACTGGAACCTGAAGAGGCCATGTTCAAATTATTATCCATGTAAGAAAGGTAAGTTCATATATAACAGACAGAATGAAGTCGGGTCACATATTAATTTATTTTAATAAGAAAAGTAAAGTTTAATCATTTTCAGAACAAAATAAATGTTCTATGAGATTTTTAAGTTACCAAGCATGGTTAAATGGCAAAAGAATAAAAATGTTTTATATATATATATATATATATATATATATATATATCATAAATTCTGAATTAAAATAAGGTAAATATGGAGAAAAAAAATTATACACACATATGGAATACTTAACACTTTATATTGCCCTTAAAAACAAAAAAAAATGTCCTTTAGTAATTCAATTGCCTATGTTTAAAATTAAAACCATGCAATCTTTCCACCCACATTAAGATTTGTTAATGATATTGGAAGAACAAAATAACAGCTTCCTAATAAGTGTATAGAAGTGATCCACAGTACCTACTGTGCTCATGGATTTTTTTTTTTTTTTATCTGAGACCCAGCAATCTGTTCTGATGGTATTAAGGTGGTGTAACCCACCGGGGGTGAGAAAGATAGTTCCCCTTCTACTGAACTTGGTTCCATTTTAAGGGAGGTGGTAATATGTATGGGGTGTAATGGAACTGAACGAGGGTGGGTTACCCGGTAGCTGGCGATACCGGGTGGGTTGTAATGGATAGGAGGAAAACGAAATAAGAAAGGATAGGGATACATGGAGAGGAGGTAAGAAGAGAAAGAAGAAAGACGGCCGCTACAGCCAGAAAATAAACCTAGGAAGCCGTTTGTAAGTTGTTAAAGGGGGTAAGGGGCGCCCAAGCTATCTACTAACCTAAACTAAACTAAACTAAGATAAACTAAACTAAACTAAGATAAACTAAACTAACCTAACTATACTACAGGGCTATCTGGTATGTGGGACATGGGGGTTAGCCCTGTTTGTAGTTTATTGTCCGGACCTCGGGCACTATGAGGGAGGGTGTCAGCAGAGGGTGAGATCGACTAGGGGCTCATCAAGACCAACCTGTCGCCATCTCACCGGCTGCTGAGGAGGGGGTATGGAGCGGTATAGGGGGTTGTCAATGTAATGGAGGGAATCAAAAAATTTAATATGTCTGCGGGAGATGGTGTGGGAAATGGGTTCAAGGGAGAGGGTATCATGGATTGTGCGGTTATTGGCTCTTTGTAGGGATGTGTGCCGGACTATTTTCCGGACTATTCCGTTTTGGAATTGCTGGAGGATATCAAGGGAGTTTTTGGTGAAATCCCCACAGAAATCTACAAGATACCGGAGGATTATACGTTCCAGTATCTTGGAGATGTGTGGGAGGAGGCTGATGGGACGGGAATGGTCGGGAGAGGAGCCGTTTCTGGCAGGTTTTAGGAGGGGGACAACAATAGCGTGTTTCCACATGCTGGGGAAATGATGTAGGCGGAGACAGGAGTTGAGGAGGTGGTTTAGGTAGGACAGAGCCTTCCGTGGAAGCTGATGGAGTAGCACGTACTGCACCCTGTCCATCCCAGGGGACTTTCCTCCCTTGGTCCGGCGCAGGATGGCATAGAGCACCCTGGGGGAGGAGAACATGAAATTATCATCGCTATCCGTCCCAGGCGCCTCATCAGTCTGACGGTACCTTGACCGATCTACTGCGGCCATATGTGCCGCTAGTACTTCGGCCTGGTCTGAGGTACTCATCACACCTCTGCCGGTTTGGATAAGAACAGATCGCATTTTGGTGATCCTGGTCTTCACCAGCCGCCAGAACTTGCGGTGGTCACCGTGTGTCTGTCTGATGGTTTCGTGCCACTCCGCCGTCTTCCACTGGCTTATGAGGGTACGGATTTGGGCAGTGAGATTGTTAAGGACGGGACGTAGGGCGGGGTTCCTGGTGCGATACCAGGAATTTTTAATGGTGTTCCTCTGCCTGATCAACTGTAGAACCTGAGGGGGAGGCGGTTTGAGTCCCGGGGGTCTTCTGACGGTCTTCGCGATCGCCTGGTCAGCAGCCTCCAGGATGATGTTGGTAAACTCGTCCAGCTTCTCTTCCAGGGTTTGGGCGTCACTGATAGTGGTGAACGCCGGCGTATTTGCGTACATAAGGGACTTGTACAGTTTCCAGTCACCGTTATGAAACGCGTACGTGGTTGTAGTGGGTTTGGGAGGACGACCTCGCAGCACATACAGTACTGGTCGGTGATCACTAGTGATAAAGTCCAGGGCGAGACATTTAGTCACTATGTGAGGGGTGCGGGTAAGCATTAGGTCCACAGTGGACGATCTATAGGGCGTTACGAAAGTGTGTGAATTGGGGTGTATGACGGTGAAATTAGAGTTCACGATCGCCTCACCAAGGTCATTGGTTGAACTGTTATTCGAGGAGGTGTGTCTGGCGTTCAAATCTCCAATTACAAGATGATTTCTGTCTGTCTGAGCTAGACTTATGAGGGCTTGAAAATATTCGGGTTCGGCCCTAGGCCGACGATACAGGCCGGTGATGGTGTACGTGTGGTTGGCTATAAGGACCTTCACTGATGCGATGTGGTGTTTCTTCGGTACGGGGGGAACGACGGGTTCCACCTCTTTAAAAGGTATGTCGTGCTTGATGGCAACTCCCCGTACTTGTCATCCCTTCCATCGATGTCATCTCGTACTATGTTATAGCCAACCACCGTAAGGTCTTTAGAGGGGGTTAGGCGGGTATCGCATAACACCGCTACTGTGGGGTCATATCGTTGCAAAAGAGCATCAAGCTCGGACTTTCGTTTGGTGGCTAAATTTATGTTGAAATTCAGTATGGAGTAGGGCCTGACCATTATTTGGTCTGGGATGCCTTGAGAGTCTGGACGAGTTCTGTAACTGTTGCTAGTAGGGTGTTAATCATTCCCTTCATTTCATTCACCCAAGGTGGTGTGTGGTAAGCCATCTGTGGGTTGTAGGCTGGTACCGGCTCCGGAGCGTAGCAGGCAGAGGGGGGTGTGGGGTATGTTGTGGGTGGGGAGGGTTGTTTTGGATGGAGAGGGGTTGGATGCTTGGGCTTGGCGAGCAGTCCATGGGTTGTGGGTCGGGGCGGGAGCGGGGATATAGGTGGGCACAGGGGCACTTTTCTTTGCGTGGAATCTCCAGCCTGTAAGGGCATTGGCGGAAGGAGGCGGGATGTTCTCCGTGGCAGTTCGCACATTTAAGTTTGAACTGCTGTCTATTGCCACAGCGTGCTCGCCAGAGCAGCGCACGCATCTGAGGGGCAAATGGCAATACGCCTTTGTGTGGCCAAATTTTTGGCAGGAGTGACATTGAGGTATGTCCTGGGTAGGTTTATACTCCCTGACCCGTATGACAATGTTGCTAATGGCCTTTATGTCCCTCAGATGCTTTGCGTCGTAATCAGGCTTGAACGTGGCCAAGATGGGCTCTATGTCCCTCTTGGTCCCGTCTTCGGCCGTTCGGCGCATGCGGACTACGCTGACAAGCTTGGGGTGTACTAATGCTTCCTCAACTTCTGAAAGGGGGTGCTCCTTCTCCAGCCCTAATATTAGGAACTTCTTGTTCCTCTTAGTGCCCCTAGGTGCGAAGGTGTGGTGGGGGACCGGGTTGGAGGGTTGTCGGTATAAGGAGAGGATGGTGTTATAGGTGGTGGAATCCTCGGACAATATGCGAAGCTCAAACCTGGTTGGTTGAATTTTAAAGGCGGTGATGTTGTTCCGCCTGAGGTGCGAAGAGACCTCTGAAGCCTCGTATATTGAGCGAGGGAGGATTATTGGAGGAGGGTGGGTTCTTTGGGCTTTTTGTCCGTTTGTTTGTCATCAGTCAGGGGGGAGAAGGAAGTGGCGGTGGGGGTGGGTGTGTTATTGGTTTTGGTAAGGACTTTGCCTTTCCTGCCTTTTTTGGCTTGGACTGGTGTAAAACCGTCGGCGTCGGCGGTAATCGTCCTCTTCTTGAGAGGCTCGAGACCGCCGGCTCCGGCGATGTCCATTGCCTCTGAAGGCAGTTGGGCCGAGGTGGAAGGTGGGGGAGTAGGCGGGCGGGCGCTCTGGTCGGTGATTGGAGGGGGCGGGGTGACGTCATTCGTAGGTAGGGGGAAAAGTCGGAGAAGAGGGGAGGCATAGTGCTCGAGGTTCGGGCTTGAAACTTTAAAATCACTTTCTCCTGCTGTTTTGTATTCATACGCCTCTCATTGAGGGCGTCCACCAAGGTATGAATACCGGGGGTCTTTTTAACATTGGAGGGCTTCCTACGTCGATTCTGATTGGCTGTAGCGGGGAGAAGTGGGGGTATGCCTTGAGAAGGCTGGCCCTGAGAAGGGCCGTTAGGGGGGAGAGGGGGTGGTCTTTAGAAAGACCGTCCGGGTCCATGCCCGAATCGTGGGAGGAGAGAGAGGGGAGGTTCGTAGAAGGGGAACTACCAGTCCTTACCTTAACCGGTAGGTTGACCTTAAGGGTCCGCAAATGAATCTCGGCCAAAATCCAATTCTCTTGGACTCCGGAGCCCGGCTAGGGAAACTGCCCAAGGTAGAGGGCGACTGCTACTCTCTTCTGTTCCAGTCCACGTCGGGAGGTAGGGCAGATGAGCGGGCTGCAGCGGGGACACAATGCACTCTACTCATGTAAGGAGTAGAATCTGTTTATATATGCCAGAAATCTACATATGTAAAATATGTGGTGAAAGTGTATTTTAGTCCCCCCCCCCTTGGTGGCGCACGAAGACAACGGCGGCCATTTTGTTTTTCTAACTTTATATTTTTTTAACACTTTAAAATTTCCAAAATACGCCATCGGTGGTTTACACCGAGGGTGGGGGTTTTGTTGTTCCAACTTTATATTTTTTAACACTTTAAAATTTCCAAAATACGCCATCGGTGGTTTACACCGAGGGTGGGGGTTTTGTTGTTCTATCTTTATATTTTTAACACTTTAAAATTTCCAAAATACGCCATCGGTGGTTTACACCGAGGGTGGGGCTTTTGTTGTTCTATCTTTATATTTTTTGACACTTTAAAATTTCCAAAATACGCCATCGGTGGTTTACAGCGAGGGTGGGGCTTTTGTTGTTCTATCTTTATATTTTTTAACACTTTAAAATTTCCAAAATATGCCACCGGTGGTTTACACCGAGGGTGGGGGTTTTGTTGTCCTAACTTTATATTTTTTAACACTTTAAAAGTTCCAAATTACGCCATCAGTGGTTTACACCGAGGGTGGGGGTTTTTTTGTTCTAACTTTATATTTTTTAACACTTTTAAATTTCCAAAATACGCCATCATTGGTTTACACCGAGGGTGGGGGTTTTGTTGTTCTAACTTTATATGTTTTAACACTTTAAAATTTCCAATTGCATATGTAAAATATAGACAGGAGTTGCCATTTATTTCTCGTGTAGCGTTAAAACTAATGACTCCTTACTTTCTATAGGGCAAACCAATTTTGAAATAATATTATTCAAAAGAATATTAAATGAAATATTCCTGATCATTAAGCAATTAATTTAAATTATATTATATTATTATTTATTAACGTCCACTTTTTGCAACTCAGGCTAATTGGGACGGGTTATCTACATGTTACCAACCTTTTCTAGCCAGGGTGGGATTTAGGATGTTATTTAATGAATTTCGTCACTAAATAATTTCCTTTGCCCAGGCAAGAATCGAACTCGCCACTCTAGGATTACCATGTAAGATTAAAGGCAACGCTTTAACTCACATGGCTAACCTGAGCCCCAGCAATTAATTTAATAAAATATAACTTAAGAAACATTGAAAACATATATTTTAATGAATTCAAATATTACTACTGTAAAAGAAAAAATATATATAAACAATAAAACTAAACAGATTTTTTTTAAATTTCCAAATAAAAACTCATATATTATGTTCTTTAATTAATGTACATATCTAAAGTTATATTACGCCATATGACATCCAGGGGGTGGGGCTTCTTCCCTAGCTAAGTTTCGTTTTCAAATGATCTCTGTAAACCTCATAATGACCTTGGCTATACACCAATAAATATAAGCTGCGAACGCTAGGTAACCATTAGTTCCTAAACATAGGTCTGCTACATCATGTGTTTTCAAGGATCGGCTGTTGAGCCAAAAATTTCAATCGAGAATAATTTCATGTGTCTCTCCTAAATATTGAATGGTTTCCGAAAACAAAGTCTGGGATAGGCAATCTATAACCACTTTCTTTTAATTTTAAAGAAAAACCTGGCAGAAATACACACAAAGTGACTTCCTAGTAGTTATTAAACACGGCAATGTATTGATTCACTTCATTCGTTACCAAACGTGATATATAAGCGTTTCATGGAAAACTATAGGTCAAGTTCGTTAATGGCTGAAATCGGTTCAGAGGGAGGGATGGGAGTTTCGAAAATTCTAAATATCTCGGTTATTGTACGTAGGTTCGAAAAAGCGTATGGAGTAAATCTTATTGCAAATTAAATGTTGCTATGTACGTTTTTCATTATCTTGATTATTTACCGAGATATTTGCATTTTTAGCAGACTTCCCTTAAAAGAAATCAGCTATTTAGTTTCGGCCTTCAGTAATCTCCCTGCCATTTTAACAATAAGCTGTTATATTATGAAGCACTTTATTTGAAACCTAAATACCAAATAATGTTCTCACTGTATTTTTACGTTTTGAGATAAATGCTAATAAGAGGGAAATCTGCTTAGTTAACAAACCCCCTGCGTGAATGACTTTTGATTTCAAGAGACTTATTATGCGAGATAAATGCAAATTCGTTGTGTGATGGCGCCACCAATCAAGACTACGTTCTTGTTTCGAAAATGTCAATTTGATCTATACCATAATCAACATTTAACCGTGTCAGTCATCTTTGACACTATCACACTAAATATCATATTTGTTATTGGCAGAAATCGGACGTGGAATAGTGGGGGTGTAGAGAGGGAGAATTATAAAATTCGAAATATTTCCGCTATTATGAGTAGGATCATAAAATGTTATAGAACCAATCTTATTAAACTATTGATGGTTTACAATTGTTGTTCTATGGATTTTTCGTAACTCAAGTATTAAGTGAGCTATTCCTGTTTTCTTGTTTTCAGAGCATCCAGTACCCCCCCCCTACTACCTTCTATTCACGGGTTGTTTTACATAGAAATAGGGAATATGTGGTGAGATGAGATCACAATTGTGTCGTACCAGAATGGGGGAAATCTGCTTCTGCATGACGGTCAATTTAGGGATTAATATGTACTGACGTCACGCCTATAGGACAAATCTGTCTATCCCGTTAAAATGTGAGAAACAAATTACAGTTCTTGCTTTACTCCCTAAAAAGGAAGTACATTGCAACGTAAATGTGGTTTATAAAAATAGTATGAAATGCATTTAAAGCATTTCCCCCTAAAGTACAAAATTAATGTGATAATGACGAAAAGCAATTATACAAGAAATTATTTGGAAAGGAACAATTACAATGATACAAAATTAAAAAAAAAAATGCAGTTCAGTAAAATTACATGACCAAGCATTAATTCAATGTAAAAAGAATTTAAAAAAAAAATAAAATCTACTTCTTTTGCTCACCGGATGCCTTTTCCGAATTAATATCCATTAGGGGGAAAATCGTCTTCTCAACTATGTATAACGAAGGTAATAAAGTTTATCCTCAAATAAGACCAGCAACTGATATACTATAGACTAATGCGAACATCTGATCGATCATTTCGTTTTCTTGTTACCTTAGATACATCGTCTCTCACATTAGATCTGTCGAGTATACACTTTCCTAGCAAATTCAAGTTAAAACATTTCAATGAAGATGCATCTAACACCCACCCAGGCCAGAAGCATTATGATGTCCAGAGTATTGGAAAAATGTTTAAATCATTGTTTTAATTTCATTTAATATTTTTTTTTCATATTGGTACCATGGATAAGCAATAAGGCTGGCCATACTTAAGTGGTTCACAGTGCTTAACTCCACATGCTGATCTCATGCAAGGTCTACAAGACTTAGAATCTGTCCCTATGTCCAGAGATTTATAGGAGATAAGCCACACATAAAATAAGAAATATATCTTGTGATATGGAAAAAAACACTCCATATTTCAAGAGTGGAATTTAGAAAAGGAATTCATTTTTGAAAAAAATCAAAAAGTTTCAGACTGGTGCGCTGCATAAACTAAGCAATTATCGCACCTTCTGTAATGCTAGGCTGGTGGAGTCATAATACAATCTTTCTGTTTCTCCCATGTTAAGAAGCCTATGCTCCTATCTTAAGAAGCTGACATTTTTTTTTTTGCTAATTTGAATGTTGAGACAAAACGTGTTTGCATGATCATGATGTGGTAGATCCTCAATTATATAAGTTAATGCAGGGCATGGCAATCTCAGATAACATGGGTGCTTTATACTTTATTTTCTAATTACACTAATTTCAAGGCTGTCTACCTACCTACTCTCCTGTACAGAAATGAAAGCTTGGTCCTAGGGACAAACATTGGAACAGAGTTATAACCACAGAGATGAAGTGCTTTGGAAGAATGGCAGGCGGAGCAAAGAGATGCTATGTCAGAATTGAGATTATAATAGCAGACCTTGGACTAGCTGATTTGAGAAGTTCAATCGTAAAGAAAAAACTGAAGTGGTTCAGTTATCTATGTTGTATGAATGACGGATCAGGATCAACAGAAGTTCTTTGAAGCCAGGCCCACTGGATGTTGCCTTCGAGGAAGTGCTAGACATGTGGATGGACCACACTCCAGTCTGGGACAGTAAAAGTGAAAGAATCTTAACTCCATGAAGGTGCTGGCTCAGGATCATGAGCCTGGATCCAGGCACCTCAACGCTGAGAAGCACTAGGGAGGGAAGATAAAGAATTAGAAGTATTAGTATTTTTATTATTTATATTTGATAACCAGATGTGTATATACAGATCCTCTTACTTTCGATTTATATATTCTGTTTAACTTCTTGCACCACCATATCCTTCATCAATGCTTCCTTTTTCCTTTTCTACCTGCCTCCCCCATCCTCCTCCCTAGTTTCCCTTTCACTAGTCCTTCTGGAAGACTCATTGCTTAAGTAAAATTTTATATTTAGGGCTGTTATAATATCCACCTGTTGACTTCTCATTTTGATTGAAATCGAATAAGGGGGAGAGGGATTTAGAGGAGGGGGGTTTCAAGTCTTGTTTACATAGAGCTCATCATAAGGAAAGGGGAGAAATAGATAATAAAATGGTATCAGCTTTTCACTTTTGAAATCTACTTGCAGCGATACTCTAAATCCTATTTATTGTATGCAAAGTTTCTGGTTAAATGGTAAATGTCACATTGGCAAAAGGGTTAGCTGCCCCCCCCCCCAAGTTCTTCAATAAACCCTGGGTGGTTTTTCAACTAAAGTAATTCTTGATATATTATTTACCATTGTTTATGAATTAAAGCAAAACTGAAAATAGTTTTGTATGTAAGCAGTACATTTCTCCTCTTTTTAGTTAATAAGTGCTTGTTGTAAATAACCTCTTATGACCATCAGTGCTTTCATTCGCTAGTTAGTACCCTCTTTAAAAATAATGAAAACAAAAGGCAAAATAAAACATCAAATAACAGGTAAAATCTTTAATATTTACAAATATGAACAAGAAAACAATACATTATGAAGTGACTAACAAGATATTTTCATAAGTTATCAATAAAAAAAAAAAGTTAATTTATTCTTTAATATGTGTATAACCCTACGAAGGGCAAGAAAGAGAAGAAGATCAAAATTAAAGAAATTCACAAAAATACAGAGTAATCTTATAAAAAAGAAAATGAAATTTATATACTCAAAAGAGTATTTATCACAGACAATAAAAAGTATAAATTTTTAAGGGAATTATTTCTTTGACCTTTTTAATTTTACGTTGCTATATTCATTTGCTTTTGCAACAGCATGCCCTGTGTCTCGAAGATGCTTAAAGAGTTCATTTTTTGATTTGTATTGACTATTGCAAACTTCACAGTTTATCTCAGCCCTAGCTTCAGAAACACCTAATAAATCAGTTTCTGCTGTTGAATTATTTGTTGTCTTATCACTTTCAATCCTCTTAGTTTTTAAATCTTTCTTTTTGTTTTTCTTTTTTGATTTTCCACTGAGCTCATCATCACCGTCATCATCAAATACCTTTTTGTTTCTCCTTTTCCCTTGAATATCAACTCCCAACAAGTCCAGCTCTGGTGATTCAAATGAATCAAACACTTTTTTTTGTTTAGATTTTTTCTTCTTTTCAGTTCTAACTTTTCCGGTTCTTAAATCTTCTTGTATAGAGTCGCTAATTTCATTTTCAGTTATATCTGACTCTACTATATCTTCAGGAACTTTCTTTGGAATTTTCTCTCTAATAGGAGCCAATGTTTCATCATCACTATTACGGTTTACGTTCCTTTGCAAGCTATCATCTGATAAATCAGATTCTGGTGGTCTCATAAGCCTTCTCTTTTGTTTTTGCTTCTTTTTCTTCTTAGGTTTTACAATTTCAACTTCAGAATCTTCAAGGATAGAACCTCCAGATGACCTCATACTTACTCCTTCTGTACAAACTGAGTCAAGAGTATCGCCATTCTCATTACCCAGACCTTTTTCTTTTAGCTCTTCTTTCCAATCTTCATCATCATCTGATTCTAGTGAGAGCTCATCATCGTCCACCTCTACTCGTAGTGCTTCAACGTTTTCACGATGCTTTTTTGAATTTTCATGATTAGAAAATGCTTTGGCTGTTTTAAAAATTTTACTACATGCAACACAAAAGAAATTATTATACAACTCTTCATCTTCATTTGATGAAGAATCCTCATTTTCATCATCATGAAATTCTGCTGCAAGACTTGCTTCTATTTCTTTTAATTCTCCTTCTAAATTGGAGAATTTTGCCCAGTCACTTTCAACATAAGATTTCAGTTCTGTCTGTCTTCTTAAAATCTGTTGTCTACGAACTTCTTGAGATTTTTTTTCTTTTTCTAAAGCTTCCTGCTCAAGCCTCTTAATGTGTTCAATCACTCGTTTATCTCTCTTTCTAACAAATGCCACAAGAGCTCGTACTTCTTCATTGCGCTCTTTTCTTGCTTTGTCTCTAATTTTCTTATTTTCTTTCTCCATAAGACGAAGTACTCTCCTGTTTGGAGCTTGTCTGATGTCATACTCATCAAGCCAGGAATATGTTTTCTTTGTAGAGTAGCTCTGCCAGTAGGCATAGAATGGATGAACAACCTCTTCATAAGAGCTCTTAGAGTCACCAAAAACAGGAATTTCAAAGTCACTGTCTAAGTTTTTGTCAAATTCTGAATCTTCAGCAGCTATTTTTTTGAAAACTTCAGCATAAACACAATAGAAACTCTTAGGGTCATCGCCAAAACCAGTGAAGCATGTGGTAGTGAAATATTCATACACATTTAAACTGTCATCTTTGTAATCTGACCCTTTGCCACCTCTCAAAATAGTATCTCTATGTTTGTCATACCATGCTCTTTCCTGAGGATCACTAAGGACTTCATAAGCTTGTTGAATCAACTGAAATTGCTCTTTAGCCACATCTGCATTACTTAAATTTTTATCAGGATGCCATTTCAATGCTAATTTCCTATAAGATTTCCTAATTTCATCATCAGTCGCTGTTATACTTACTTCTAGCACCTCGTAATAACACTTCATATTAAACAATGTAGAAATCCAGCCAAGAAAACTGTTTGTGTCAGTTTATAACAATTTGAAACCTCTCTTTTGTTATCTTTAGATAATGTCAGGCATGGTGGCCTGGAATCGTGTATAATTACAACTTACCTCTTGTTAAATTTTGGAAACCTATATATTTTGCAGAATGCAATTACTTAAATAGCAAAAGCATATTAACTAGCATTATTTCAACAATTTATTGCAAAGAATGTTTCTCCTCATTCATATTGATATCCTTGTTTACCCACTCAGCTGATTAGTAGTTTCAAGGTTAAATTTAATTTAGTTTTATTGTGCCGTTGTTTAAGGTTTTGGTTAATTGAAGTTTCTTACTTTGTTTTTGGCTAATTAGATTCAGATTCTGTCAGAATCTAATTATATATTAACCATGAGCTGCTTAAAAGTCGATATTGACGCATTTTTCCTACTCATCAGAAATAAACGTCTTTCGAAGCCAGATCCTCTTTAGTCATATTGTTTGTCTTTTATATAGTATGAATTCTGAAGAGAGCAGATTAAGAACATTTGCCAACTGGCCCGAAAATGCTGTTGTTGATGCCAGAAGGATTGCCACTGCAGGATTTTATTACATGGGGCAGGGTCAAGAAGTACAATGCTTCAGTTGTGGTGGAAGAATTTCTGAGTGGAATTTTGGTGACAGTGTAATGGCAAGGCATAGAGCTTTGGACCCATGTTGTCCTTTTGTTGCCAATCCTATTCTTTCTGGAAACATTCCTCTTCTTAGTGATAGAAGAAGTTCTCCGAATACTAGTCATGAAAACCATCGGTCAGTTTATCACAGTGAAAGAGCGAGACTTGATACTTTTTCTGCTTGGCCTATTCGATCTATTATTTCACCTGAGCTGCTTGCCAAATCAGGATTTTACTATACTCAAGTAAAAGACAAGGTGCAGTATTTTTTCTTTATCTGTTCATAATGCATTCACAATCATTGCTTGATTTTTATGGGTTTTTTTTTTTATACATTAGGTACGGTGTGCTTACTGTAATGGTTATGTTGAAAAGTGGGAATCAGGTGATGATCCTGATTCGGAACACAGGCGTCATTTTCCAAATTGCTCATTTATAAAAAATAAATTTCTCACTGATATGAATGTAACTCACCATTCTGGAGTTGCTATTCGGCATTCAAATGTAGATAGTGTTGATGGTAAGTTTATTCATTTTTAAAATTTCTGTACTTTGTATTCTTTTATAAATTAAAATTTAAAATGAATAATTGTACTAGCATTCATTATTTTTGGCAAACATATGGCATTCAAATTCAATTATTGATTGCTATATTTTGTGCATGTATTATTGAATAACCACAGAGAATAAATTTACAAATTTTTATGTCCACTCAGTAGGGCCTGATTTGGAAATGAGAAATGTCTACATTTTCATGTAGCTAAAACTAGCAGAATCATTATGATTTTATTTTTTAGTGGTAGGTAACACCAATATTCATTTTGTTCTGCTTGTAATAGTTGAAGACAATTTTAATGCTGATTTCTGTATTAAAAGTTCATATATGTTTTTACTCATTGATTGGTCTTAATATTCCTCAATAAAATTAAGGTATGATTTAGATACCACTTAAGCATTCAAATTTATTTAGTATCAGGCTCAAATAATAAAATTGTAATCCCATCTTGGAAAGGAGAGGGTGATAGTAACCTATAAATAATCCATCTTTACTATTAGCCTCAGTAATATGAAATGAACCATTTTAGCTGATTTCCTTTCTAGTTTTTTGCCTCTCATTTTTATGTAAATTGACTAAGGGATGGAGAGGGTTTAGAGGAGAGAAAAATGAAGACTTGTGAATCCTTTGTGTCTTAGTGATATATCAAATTTGTATAGAACCATTTTGGTTTCTGATGAAGAGATCTATAAATTGTGCTTTGAAATTTTTAGGTCTGTTGTATGTTAAACAGAGATATTGTATATTACATTCAAATTAAATATTTTTCACAGTAAAATGCACATTGTTTTGGGAAATGTATGTCTGGGTAGTTTACATATATACTTGAAATATCCAAAAATGCATGTCTGTGATGAGGCCAACATTAAGAAATTATTCTTTGCTCTAGCTTTACAAGTCCCTGTTTCTCTAGGGACAGTACAGTCCCGCTAATCCAAATTAATTGGGACCGGACCTTGTTCGGATTAGCCAGAATAGAATGAAATATGCCAAATAGATAAGCAGGAATGCCATGATAACCATTGGGAACCTTACTGTGAGGGGACAGTAATTCACTCTCAGCCCCTCCACTTGTTATTCCGGCCGGCGTATAAGTTGATTGGTTAATATAGCCACCGATCGCTTGCATGTTCTGTCAGTTATATTTTATTCATTCAGGTGTATTGTCATCATGAGTAAAAGAAAACTTACAGTGTTAAATCTCAAAGAAAAATATGAATGTTTGAAGCAGTTAGACAGCAGTGAGAATGTGTCAAAACTGGATGTTGCAAAGCGACCATTCGTGCTTGAAAGAAAAACCGAGTGAAGCTTGCACCATCTTGTGCAATGTCTTTGGGAAAAACACTTGAAATTTGGCAGACTTTGAAACAGTCCGAGAGCAGGAAATTACTCTCCCCAACACATTTATAATGCTGATGAAACAGAGCTTAATTACGAACAAAAAACCTAGGATCAAAAGCAGAAGTCCATGCTCCTGATTTTAACCCTTTATAGGGCAAGGGCTGCTAATAGGGCCTCCTAGTACGTTAATACAAACTCGGACTGAGATGACTAGTTACAAGGGGCCCGCTAGATGTCAGGAGAAAACAAGAAACTATTCCTGAATGTTCTGTCGTCGGGATCTGAGAAACCCCCTTCCCGGCCCCTCAATCTTGAGTTTGAATGAGCTTGGAAAAGGCTACGCTAGCAGCCCTTTCCTTATAAAAGGTTAAAGTAAGCAAAGATTGAGTGACTTTGCTTGCTGAAATGCTGCTTGCAAAAGTGCTCAGCATATCTGTAGGCCTAGAGATTTGAAAAACTACAATATGAAGTCCATACCTGTATATTGTTGCAAACGGAAAAAAAAAGCAAGGATGGAAGGTAAGTGTTTCAAAGAATGGTTTCACAACCAGTTCGTTCCCTAAGTCTGATAATTTTGTATAGAAAATTATTTTCCTCCAGGTTCTAACCTTATGATTGATCTCATACCATCATTGAGGAATTAGGTGATGGAGAAATTATAGTGAAGTTTCTATAACCAAATGCTCACCACTTCTACAGCCAAAGGACCAGGGTGTACTGTAAACACTGATTGACAGAAAAAAAATTTAAGAATGCTGGTCCAAGACGATAGCATTTCATTAGTTGAAAAAATAAAAAAAGTAAATGATATAGTTTATTGGGTTATTGAGGCATGGCAGAATATTTCTGACAACACTTCCGGGAGAAAGCTTGAATTTCAGGGCAACCTCTGGATGTGACGAATGGAAGGCAGAGGATGGGGCAAGTTTGGAGAGTTCTCCAAGAGACGTTAAATTAGTGACTGCTGTTGATCAAGACTAAATTGTTCTAATTATTTTCATGAACTTTGTTTTAATTCTTAAACCATATTTTATACTTAAACTAATTTTTTGTAATGTTTGGATTACTGGGTCTCTGCTATTGAACATAAAAAGTTATGAGACCTTTTTATTTGTTGAATGTTTCCCACTTTTAACAGAGGCGAGTAAATTGCCACTGTATATGAAACAATGAGGTACACACAAACAAATACTTTATGTATCTTAAGATTCTACAAAACAGTTAGCCATTAGTCTTTCAAATTAAACATGATTATGGATCTATAAACTTATTTATAGCTTATATCTAACTTTGCTTTATGTTCAATTTCAGCTAGTCTTGAGTCCCTCAAAGAACTTGGAGTTCAGGATCATAGGATCCCGAGACATCCAAAGTTCTCTACTTATGATGCTCGACTTAACACATTTGGTCAGTGGCCACCTTCATTAGCACAAAAACCTCATGATCTAGCAGAAGCTGGTTTTTATTTTACCAGTACGTATCAAATTATACTTTCTTTTTTTATTATTATAGAAGTCTCTCTGTATATCCACAGCTTTTTATATGAAAGAGAATGTCAGAAAATGTGTTTAGTTTTGAAAATAAAATAAGGCCTTACGATTATCTGAATATTCTTATTAATTAACCAATTTGGAAACAAAATTATATTAATTCATTTTAACAGATTCCTCTTAAATATAACTTGATTTTTAGAAAATTTCTTCATATCTCCATGTATGCCACGAAGGAGAAGACAGATTGAATAACAGTGCATTCACTGCAGCTTTTAATGAACAGTGCTTGTTAGTTTCAGTGCAGTGCAGTGTTTTGTGGACTTCAGTGATTCACGTGATCATGAGTTATTGTACTGTGCATTAAAAAGTGAAAATATTTTAGCAAGTATGTAGAGCATCGTCAAATAAGTTGTGTAGTGATAAAAACGTTCATATGTTTTTGCAATCCAAAAGAACCCTAATAATCAACCTTTATTATTTTTGTAATAAACGTAACAGTATTTATTTTATACCAAAATTGATCTATACTTCATAATAATATTCAACTAGCTCACGCCAGCAAGGTGGCTGGCTACACCTCTTAACCCCACCGCAATCGATGCCTTCGGTGGTGAGGTGATCGCTTTAGGATTGCCATGTGTCTACTCGGGCTTTGCTCTCGTGATGAATGATATATATTATAATAAACAGTTCAAAATTAATTATTAAAATAGGGGAATTAGAGAATCAACATTTCAGATGATATTAAAATGGCCACAATTTTAATAAATAAAAATATAATATACATTAAACGAAGAAATTCAAATTTTTACCAAATAAAAAATATTGAAAAAAGAGAGTCTAAAAAGAAGTCGTATTAGTTCTGTGATTATCTGGTAGAATGCGCATTACAAGTCGTTTTCAAACGAACACTTGTAAACCAATAACATTAATCATTCAAAACGCTGCGTAATAATAATAGGAATAAATAAATATGTATAAAAAAACAAAACAATTTCAACATTCAATCAGATTAAAGAAAATTTAGGTAATATATATCAGTGGCTAAACATGTGAAACTCTCGCCGCTGGAAATAGATTTATTTAGATGACATACTTAAACTCTTAAGACATACATTAGGTAAAAATACTAACATTTCTATTACCCTTGCCCTTCCCACTTTGACCAGAGACCGACAGGGTCTTTGAGCATTAGTAGCGGAGTGATTGTCGGAAAAGAGGCTGAAATTGCCTTTGGGGTAGGCTTATTGGGGAAGTGATGGAAAGAGGAGAGTTTAAGGAGGGCCCTTATAGGGTGATACTGGGGGGTACGGGAAATTGCCTCAGTGGGTACCTAAAACGTTTGCTGAGTTGAAAAATAAGCTAGGAAAAAAAAAATAGACAATAGAATGGGCATGGGCATTTCATGGCACACAAAAAAAAATATACTTTCGAGTTGATCATCATTAGTCAGGACGGCAGATGGGATCGCCAATTGTGTACAATTGGGATGGCCTACAGTGGTTATTCCAGTTGAAGGTACCGACCGAACATGGATGTAAGCAGATTGGTAAATAGATACTCGAAACGGTCAGAGAAATACCAAATTTAATGTCTCGTGATGGAGGTTCGGCATTCAGAATAAACAATTTCATTAGCGCTTATCTCGCCGCCAGTGTGGGAGGTACCTCAAATTCGACAATTTTTCAAAGGAAAAAGCAACCATGAGGAACAAAACGATACCTTAATCTTGAAAATCCGGTACCTCAATCTCGAAAATCTACCTAGCAGTTTGAGCTACACAGCTTTCAAAGAATCAGTTTACAGCTTTAAGTAATGAAATATACTTTTTAATTATCTCAAGTTAATATGTGGGGAACAACAGATAGTAGTAAAAAGAATATAGAATAGGTTTAAAGTTATTAATAAATATCTAATATAAATTGTTATACATAGTTCAATCTCACCCTAGAGCATTTGGATTAAATATGGGCAGAACTGAACGGTGAAGAAATATATGTATAAAAATTTTAAACGGATCTCATTTTTGTCATCTCCTAGTTAGGGTTGATTGACATTTGTTGAAATTTTTCGAAAATCTTGTCATGAGTACAACCTAAGGGGAATCTGCTAAAAATAAAATATATTATACAATTTGTCAGACAGAGAATCTTGATAATTATTATTTAATTTTAGTGATAATGTATTACGGTTGTTTATTGGTTTCAGAGAGGGGAGATCAAGTGAGATGTTTTCATTGTGATGGTGGACTGAGACTTTGGGAACGAGAAGATGATCCTTGGTTAGAACATGCTCGTTGGTTTCCATCTTGTGGATTCATTCTCCTCATCAAGGGTCAAGAGTTTGTGGATGAAGCTAATGCCATTGGGGCACGTTTAGCAAAAGTAGGTTTTCTTTTTTTCTATTTATAGACTTCCTTTTCTTGTGAATTGCTGCCATATATACTATTTTCTAAGGCTATATTATAGCCTTTAGATCCAACAACTACTTATTGCATTCAGATAAATTTACTGTCATTGTTTATTTTTCTTCAAATCTTATTAAGTAGTGTTCTGATTTACATTGTCTTTTGAAATTCCACTATTTTATTAAAATCTCAAATTGTAAAAACAAATACTGATCTCTGAAATGACAGTAGCATGCAAAATATAAGTTATTCATAAGAAAATATTTGAGTCTCTACTTGCTAGTTAATATTGTAATTTTATGTTATTATTTATTTACATCCAGTTTGTGAAAGTATGACTAATTGGAACAGGGAAATCTCTTCTTGTTATATCAGGGACTCAGATTAGCCATGTGAGTTATATAAGCATTGGTCCTTATCCCTCTATAGGGCACATTTCGGTGTTGCAGTTAGAACCAAATTCTGAATGTATATGGTTTCCTGGGCACCCTAATTTACCATTTATAACGTCACCATCATAACAATTTTTTTCACTAGAAAAAATCCCTGACAGGAATAATAGCTGATTTCATCTATAATAGCTGAAATGTGCTAAAAACAAGGCGGAAAAGGGTTTGGAGGCCTTTTACCTGAAGCTCTCCCTCAGGAGCTGTTCGTCACGCGCAATGTATTTTGCTGGACACGCACAAATGTATTTTTATATATTACGTGTTTCAATAAATAGCTTGATGTTCTCAAATTGTAATGTAACTTTTTTAAGAATTATTTTCTCATTGCTTAGCTAGAAAAAATTTAAAAAATCTTAATACTTCATGTATTTACATAAAAAAGGTTTATTTATTTGTATTGTTGATAGGACAACTGTCATAAAAATAAAATTGTAGTAACTGAAACTTTTGTGAGTGGACTTATTATTCTCTAATGATATTATGCAGATATTGTATTTATGTTCCTATTAAAGGTTTTTAGGTATATTTACACATTTATATAAACTTTTTTCATTTTGATACTAAAATCCAATCTGTATGTTTAGGCACCACAACTGATGATTCCTAAGGCAAGGAGTGAATCTCCTTTACAAAGAATAAATTCGGTCTCAGAACAAGAACTGCAGGAGCTTATGAACACCCCAAATGTTATTGTAAGAAACAGTTTTATTTACCTATGATATTTGCTGTTTTCTTGTTCTTTATTTAGGATTTATCAGTATGTAACAGTTTTTCAAAACATAGAGGGTTAATCTAAAGGATATTAATTGATCTATTTCCTGTATTAAAATATTCATTTGAAATTTGGGTAGTAAAACTAAATAAATGAGAAGAGCCCAGCCATTGAAATAAAATTTCTGAGGGACAGAATTGATATTACTGGATGTATAAGATCAAGACTTTGTATGCGAGTGGACTACTGAATAAATAATTTTAACACAAATGAACCGTCTTGGAGCAGAAAGATAAAGAATACTATACGAACATTTCATAAGATTGTTTGTACTTTATAAAAAGCAATACTCATAAAACATTTATATTGATAGTAATGAATAACAATCAAAACTTATGAAAAGTGATTCTTAGGAAATATGTCATCTAATCATGTTACCATTTGGCATATACAGTAGAGCGTCGATTATCCGAACTAATGTCAGAGGTGGTTCGGATAATCAAAAGTTCGGATAATAAAATTTTTTATTTATTTTGTGTTTATTTATTTTCTTATAAATAATAAGGAAAAGGAAGATCTAAAATAACTTCGTAAAAAGCAAGTTTGTTTATTTATTTAAACATAGTATGTATGAGCATAGTGAAGAAGCGAGTGTTATGAAATACATACATACATATGTATAAGTTGTCTAATTGAGCTACATGTACAATACAAATACAGTGTACACCTCAAAAAGAACGGTTTGAAACTGAAAGTAAGCTATCCATAACCAGTTATATGAAGGAAAGGGTTTCACAGAATCTAATGGAATGAACAAATTAGATAGTGTATACAGTTTTAATTAAACCAATGCACATTCAACCTAATTCCATTGAACCAGATACAAATCCGTAAGGAATCAGTTTCTGAGAAATAATTAATGATGGCTTCCTAAGGAATCAGTTTCTGAGAAATAATTAATGATGGCTTCCTTTATAGACATTCTGAGAAAAATAATTTTATTTTCGTTTAATTTTATTCAAAGTAACAATAATTATAACATACAAATAAGTAAATTAAATGGTCAGTTTAATTAAAATTACACATTAAAAAAAAAAAAAAAAAAAAAAAAAATGGTTCCGATAATCAAACTTTCCAATAATTTGACTTTCGAGACACTCCACTGTATTAAATTATATTTGGATTTTTGAACTATAGGCAATCTAGTTATTCAAAACATTCTCTCTCGCTGTCTAGAGATTATTAGAGTTGGTTATTTATCATTGTCTGAAAATTGTACAAACCATGTACAAAACATTATTAGTCTTCATCCCCCCCCCCATATAAATAAATGTTCGGTCTCTAGTCTTCATATTAGAAGAGAAATGTGACACAACTTACTTGTACAGGCATGTCTAAAAACAATACATGAAATATAGCATCAAATAATGAGATCTTAGAAATAATGAATTTAAATGACCATATTATGTATTACTGTGATGAGAACAAAAAAATCCATCTTGCAGGGTTGCATAAACTAAGCATTATTTTAGGTTCTCTAACATTTTTTGAAAAAATGGAGATGTTTTGAATTTCTGAATTCCTACCTCACTTCTAAAACCCCCCTCCCCCAGTGACTTCCCCTGTTAGTATACTTAATCTTCAGTTTTACATGAAACATGCTTGCGTGCACTTTCATACTGCCCCTCAATCTTTTATACCTCTCATAGTGAAATCTGTAGAGGTATCATTTTTCTCCTGGAGTGTAAAGCAACTGTTTATTACCAGGGTGGTTTAGAAGTCTGTGAGTCTGTATCAGTGTGAAATTTTTTTTAAAAAATATTATTGTTCCGTAACAGACACCTTCTCTTTATAATATAAACTATAATTATCTATCACCAGAGGCCACATTTGTGCCAAATGTTTGATAATATTCCAGTACCATGATGAACCTATTTATGTAAAAAAACTCAACTAAGGATTAGCACTACCAATATAAATGAATTTTACAGTGAAGACCTATGTGACTGTAAAATAGAGCCGTCGCCCGAAAAAGTGAATAAACATATATAACATAATTTATAAAAAATTAAGTTCGCAATAAGATTGATGCTATAAACTTTTCTGATCTGACGTAGATTTTTCAAAATTTCACCCCTCTAAACCTTCTTCCTATACTGGCCCGATTTCAGCTGTTAACAAACTTGATCTTTATTTTTACATAAAGTGTTTACTTATTGAGTAAGGATCAAACAAAAATTTCAACCGCAGGAGAGTTAACAGACTAATATATATATATATATATATATATATATATATATATATATATATATATATACACACACACACACACACACACACACACACATACATACTTGAAAGGACCTCATTTTCATCATCTCCTTGGTAGAATCGATGAATATTTGATAAATACACGGCATGAATACAACCTCTATAGCTGATTTCCCTTAAGGCAAATCTGCTAAAAATGAAACCCACTTTTATTTCAATTAAATATATAGGTATTAACATTGAAATAAGGACTTATATGCTCCAGATTACTGTCCAGTATGTGAGAAATTTAATTTAATCTACCTTGAACTTGAACAACTTTTAATATTCCTATAAATGAAATTTATATTACTCAAAATTTGATTTACTTTTTAGCCAAAAGTTGATTTTACTTTGTTCTAGGCAGCTCTGCAAATGGGAATAGAGGCTTCTCGAATAAAACAGGCATTGAGACATAGGCTAGAGTATGTTGGAGTACCATTTCCAACTCCTGATTCTCTCGTGGTTGCAGCACTTGAAGCCCAGACTGAGCAAATTGCTGAAATTGAAAGCTGGTATTTATTTAAATATTTTTCACATTTATTTTTTTATATTTTTATAGGTGATATTCTTCAGTTTTCTGGGATTAAATATTCCTGGGGATATTTCTAACCAGCATATTGAGTTATTTTTAGAAAATTATCCATATTCTCAATCTCAAAGACCAATGCTTGCAAACGACTACAAATCATGAGAGTCCTAGCAAACACTTCATGGGGAGCAGATCCTAAATCCATGATTACACTCTACACCAGCCTAATCAGATCTAAAATGAACTACGGAAGAGTGGTATACTCTTCGGCAAGCAATAGAAATCTTCTACTTCTGGACTCAACTCACGACACAGGTATTAGACTTGCAACAGGAGTCTTCAGAACAAGCCCTATTGTCAGTTTATGTGCAGAAGCCTCTGTGCCACCATTTGTGTTTCGGCACCATGCAATGATCAACACATATATATCCAAAATGAAGCTGCAATTTAGAAATCCGGCACATAATTACATCTTCTACCCGCACCATGTCTGATTGTATAACAATAAAGAAAAACATGCTGCTCCACTTGGTATTCGACATCAACAAGTAGCAGCCGAGATATATGACATCCAAGTGGAGTATAATGATGTAATTCGAGGAATCCCTCCATGGAACCACCACCCTCTAAAATAGATAGCAAACTGCGAACAAAGATACTAATACTCACATGCATGAAATATATGACTACTTAAATACACACCAAGAAAAAAAAAAAAAAAATGTACGCAGATGGTTCAACAAATGGGAAAAATGTAGGATATGCAGTGGTCCTAGGAGATATAACAAAGAAATGCAAGTTGCCACCATATACCTCCACACATACCGTTAAGCTCCAAGCAATAGCTACAGCACTCTGTCTCACCATAGACAGCAATCATACACTTTTTTGGTGTGGTCTGACTCCATGTCATGTCTGCAAAGCATGCAGAACCCTCATAAAGCCGAACTAACAATAACTAAAATGTATAATTACTTGTAAATCCTGAAGAATCTAAAAAAACTAATCAAACAGCTATGGATACCCGCACACTCTGGAAATGAGACTGCTGATAAAGCAGCAAAAGAAGCAGCTCATATGAGAGGGACCCAATTTTGTGTCTATGAAGCTAATGATATGATCACCTGACTAAATAGGAAAGTCCATGTAATCTGGGATGCAATGTGGAAGGAAGTACCCCTCCCAAACAAATTACAAAATATAAAAGATTCTCCAGGGACATGGCACAGTGCCTTCACAAACAACCCACCTACCTACCTACACTTGCACAAACAAACATCCTACCCAGGGGGGGGGGCCGTTTGGCAGGTGCGCAGATTGTAACTTTTTTGCAACTTTGAACATTGTTGTCTTTTAGTGAATTGTTTTATTTTCTATTGTAATAACTAATTTTTTTGCAAAATGCCGAGTGAGTGTGCTGTAGCAACATGTTCCAACAACTCAAGGAAATCAGGCAAGTCTGTATCTTTTCACCGGTTCCCGAAAAACCCAGAAATTAAGAAACAGTGTGTAGACGAGGAGATTTGTACATTAATCCTGATATTTCTCGGGTTGTTCAGAACATTGCAGCGATAGTGATTATGGAAGGAATATACAAGCAGAATTGTTAGGCTATGTTCCTAATAGATTGAAATTTAAAGAAGAAGCTGTTCCCCATCTATATTTACCAGTGTCATCCGTAAGTAAACAAACACCTACTACCTCTACTTCTGACTCAAAAAAAGTCCGTCACGCAGGGGCTGCGTAAACTAAGCAGATTTCCCATGTGAAGTTATACAATAGAGAAATCTCCATAGGAGAGCCGAACGGTTACGGCAAAGGGCCGAACTAGCTTTTCGCGGGAAATTCAAAAATCCGGTATCGGCCCAAATTTCATAAAAATGCAAATATCTCGGTTAATATTCAAGATACAGAATAAATGTATAGAACAATATTTATAGTAAATTTAATTTGCAATAAGATTGATTTTATACAATTTGTCGATCCGACGCATAATAACGGAGATATTTTGAATTTTCCGAAAATCCCCCCCTCTAAACCCCCCCATCCCACTGGTCCGATTTCAGCCATTAACGAACTTGATCTTCCTTTTTACATAAAACGATTAAATTCCGAGTTTGGTAACGATCAAACAAAAATTGCGACCGCTAGAGCATTAACAGACAAATATATATATATATATATATATATATATATATATATATATATATATATATATATATATAAAATTTTGAACGGACCTCATTTTTGTCATCTCCTGGGTAGGATCGATGGACATTTGAAGAAATTTTTCAAAAATCGCGTCATGAGTACGACCTCAATAGCTGATTTCCCTTAAGGGAAATCTGCTAAAAAGTGAAACATCTAGACAATGTAGGAGTAATAAACGTACCCGTGTCACATTAATGAGATTTCTCCCAAAAAGATGAAAAGCAATTTTTCATGTAATACAGAAGAATTTGATTGTAATGAATGTATTCTCTTGAAGAATAAAGTTTCTGAATATGAATCAAAATTAAAGTCCTTGCTGATCCAAGTAAAAAATTTAAAAATTAAAAACGTTAATTTGGAAAAGAAGTTAATAGACTGCTATCATAATCACCAGTTAATAATTAATGCAATAAGAAGAAATGGAATTGCAGTGAAAGAAGAAATGGAAAGGATTGTTCATCCAATATTATCCAAAGCTCTAATTCAGTGCTTACTAAACAAAAACGTAAAAGGCCGTTGGACAAATGAGGATATTAGAAAGGCTCTAACTTTTTGCTCTATTTCAAAAAGAGCATATGAATACCGCAGAAATATTGGTGAACGTCTTCCAGGACTTTCAACTTTACGTTGCTGGACCAAATCATTTACATGCAATCCAGGAATTTTAAATAATGTGATACATTTAATGGATAGTAAAGGAAAATGTATCACTGAAAACGAACGACACATTATCTTGTTTGATGAAATGAATATATACAGCAGACTGAAATGATGTTTAAAATAATTTACTCATTTATATTCTGGTAACTGGATATTGTTGATTATTGCTTGGTCAGTTTCAATGTTATTAAGTCAATTTTGTTTGCATAATATTGAATACTGTTTTCATATTTTGAAAATTTCATCTTATTATAGTAAAGTTTTTCTTTGTATTGTGTTAATTATGTAGAAAAACTATGATTTTTAAATGTAAATGAACACATCTCAATTTTCAAGAACAATTATGTAATCTAATTTGTACATAGTTTATTTGAAATAAAATATATTTAACTAACGTAATTTGTATCATTTACAGACATATACCATTTTAACAATTTTTTATTCGCCAAATTAATCAGAAAACTGCTTATATTGATCGTATTTCAGCTGGTCCGCTCAGAGGCTTGCTCCATTGTGATTGGCTATTCGCCAAATGGCCCTACCTTATATTACATGTACCTTACATCCTACCTACCTACCTACACTTGCTTAATGTAATAATGGCTAATGCCATACCAGAGAGAGGGAGGGGAATGGTGGAGGGGGGTCGAAAATTCAAAATCCTCAGTTATTAAGAGTCAGGCCAAAAACTGTTGTTAATCACTTTATAGTGTACTATTGTTGTTGTATACATTTTTTCATAACTTGAATAGCAAGTTATTTGTATTTTATTGTTTTCAGCCTTTTGTAAATCCTCAGTTTTTACTTTGAGTAACTAAGTCACAGAACATATTGTGTGCAGCTTACATTTATTTCCTGTTTACATTGGATTCTTATTGAGAGATAAATAGAGAATAGATGGTGATGTGCGATCACCAGTGTGTCATTTCCAATCGTGTGGACTTGTTTAGTTTATGCAGCCCCTGCTTGATTTTAGTTTTCAGTCTTCTGCAAACCCTATTCCTACTAATGCATCAAACACCTGAGCAACTAAGCATGTTATTTTCGGCCTACATTTTAAGTCAGATTGGTAGCGTGTTCAGGTTAGCTCTGCTTAGTTTGCAATGCTTGACAGACTTTTTAAATGTACATGAATTTGCCATAATATTCTCCATTTTTCACTTGATTTTAAATTTTAGAATTGTGTGATAAAACAACATTCTTCATAATTTATTTATTTATTTGAGCTTCGCAGCTTTGGCGATTTTGCTCTAAAATAAAGCTTAAAAAACAAAACAAAACTTAAATGAAAACAAAACAATACAATAAAAATAACAAAATTAAACAAAACACAAAAGGAACACAAAACATAAAAGGAACATAGAACACAAAAGGAACACAAAACATAAAAGGAACATAAAACACAAAACGAACACAAAACATAAAAGGAACATAGAACACAAAAGGAACACAACACAAAAGGAACACAAAACATAAAAGGAACATAGAACACAAAACGAACACAAAACATAAAAGGAACATAGAACACAAAACATAAAAGGAACATAGAATACAAAACGAACACAAAACATAAAAGGAACATAGAACATAAAAGGATCACAAAACAGAGAGAAAATACGAAAAATAGAGATGAAATCAGAACAGAAATGGGAAAGAAATTGAAACGCAACACAAAACGGAAATGGAACTCAAAGAACCAAGTAGAACTCGACAAAAAAAGAAAAAAAAAAGATGGAAATCAAAAAATTAAAATGGAACACAACAAAGAACAAATTTAATGAACGAGGGAACAAATAAAAACAAAATTCAAAACTAGGTACAAAACTGAAAAACGAAACTAATGATATAGGGCAATAGGGAAATCAGTAATAAAATATTTAAATATTCAATAAATAAATAAGTAAATCAATAATTAAAATAAAATTGGTATATAAAATGAATAAAAGAAATTTAAAATTATTAAGGTTTTGATAAAATATAATTGGTCCAGGTGACTATTTACATAAAACTCTGTAACTCTCTAATACACACTCAAGTGAGTGAAAACTTGAAAACAAAAAAAATTGGGGTTTAGATAAAATGTTTATTTTTGCATCCAAAAATGTTGTAAAAATAAAAATGTAAAACTTAAATTTAAAATAAATCAGATTTATGAATAGATATGTATAGTCTTTAAATGTTTGAGAATTGTATCTATGTATGGACTCCCCTTTGTCAGTAGTTCGTGTAAATTATGTGGTATCTGTAAGTAATTGCGTTGCCTGCAGTCAGTCAGTATATGTTTAACTGTCAGAGCTTCATTACAACATCTACAAATCGGTTTGTCTTGTTTGTTCATCAAGTATGAGTGTGTTAGTAGAGTGTGTCCAATTCGTAAGCGTGTAAGTATTACTTCATCTCTTCTTGCTTTAAAGTCATAAGGCCACGGCTTCACTGAATGTTTAATTTCTCTAAGCTTACTAGTCGAGCTCAGCCAGTGGCCTTGCCATATGTGAAGTATTTCTGTCTTTGTTACTTTGCATAAGTCCTGTGTAGTTAGTAAGTTCGTGTCAGTAGTGTTTTTCCTTGTGGCTAGTTTTGCATGCTTGTCTACTATAGTATTCTGTTTAATGTCTTCGTGTCCGGGAATCCATAACATAGTTATTTTTATATGTTTAAGTCTGTTAATGTGAGAGACAATTTGTGTGATTACAGGATGTGAATTGTAAATGTTTCTTAGTGAGAGTAATGAGCTTATTGAATCTGAGCAGAGTAGGACATTTTTCTGAATGTTTGTGTCTATATTGGAAAGAGCGAGTAATATTGCATGTAGCTCTGCAGTGTATATGCTTGTGTCATCGGGTAGTTTAATGCTGTGAATATGATTGTCAATGACTGCCGCTGCACCTGTACCACTTGCAGTTTTGGAACCGTCTGTATATACGTGTAGTGTGTTATTTGCGTCGTTTGCTACAATGTATTTAAAAGTGTTTTGATAAAAGATGTTTGAAAATAAATCGCTCTTTTTATATTTGGTTAAAATTAAGTTCACTTGTAGGTTCTTTATGGTCCAAGGAGGAAATGATGGTTGCATGTTAAGATACATTTCTCTATTTAAAACCTTTGATCCATAAGAACCTCTTTTAAACTTTATTTAAATTAGAACTAGAGAGCAGAAATTTATATTTTAAAGCTGAGAATTAGCTATAAATAAAATAAATATAGTAGTTATAGTAATTCACCAATTTTATACTAACTAATAAGTGAAAAAAGAATTATCATAAATGACTCAACTGAGTTACTCCCCCGACTGGCTGGGAATGTATGTTATTATTTTCTTGATCTGAAATATTGTTTTATAATGAAATCTTAAAATGTGTTTGCTATTTGTTATAGGGCAACTCCTCCAGATTCACCAAATCCTATGCGATGGCGAAGAACGAGTCCAGTGGTTGTTGAGGATGTATCTGATAATGAGGAACATTCGGCTTCTTCTGAATCTGTAGATGAAGACATTCATAATGAAGAGTTTGTATAACTTATTATATTACTTTATTTTTCCTGTATATGAATTAATGAAGTAAACATGAAAAAATTAAAGAGGTAAGTTGTTCCTTTGAACTGAGTGGTATTATCAAGGTTTGCAATCAATAAATCAGGTGTTTTAAGAAAGACAGTTGTGTGCTTAGAAAGACCTTCTTTGATCAAAAGTGCTCAATAAAATCTTGTTCTCTGATAGTTTTGGCCCTGTGAGAAAAATAAGTACATTGTTTATGTAATTATTTAGCAGGGAATGTGTCGTCCTGACCACTTGACCTCCCACCAATTTAATGCTTGAAGCTAATTGAAGAATATGGGGAAAAAGTGCAGGCAATTTTAAAATTAGAACTACAATTTTGTAATAAAATTAAATAAAGGAGATAGATACAGCATTGCTGATTTCAGAGAGCTTTGTTAGTAGGAGTGGCAAAATATGATCCTTAACAAATGGATTGATGTGTAATAGCTATACCACAATGTGTTGCAGTTCTCACGCCACTAAATTTAAAAATACCATACTGAATATACTAAAAGTAAATTCAAATACTGAGAATAAAAAGAGTTCTTTGGTCACTCTATCCGAGTTACAAGTCATAAGGACTATGAATTACAGGAAGCATGTATTTAGGACACAGGTATAGCATCAGTTATGTTTCTCAAGGCAGTAAGATATAAACAAGCAACTGTTCCAGTAGATCTTTTAATTGGTGGATATGCAATTGTAGCACCACTGATTATAAGGAAAGGGATATTTAAATTGTCAAGATAGTCCATATGAAACTAAGGATTAAATATAATCCAGTAAAAGAAATGCAAATATTTCCTTTAATGACAAAGGAAGGTATTAGCAGATTTCCCTTAAGGGAAATCAGCTATTGAGGGACATTTGAAGAAAATTTTCGAAACTCACGTCATGAGTACGACCTCAATAGCTGATTTCCCTTAAGGGAAATCTGCTAAAACAGTTTAGGTAATTTTCTTTTTCTTTATTATTTTGTATAGATTAGAAAGGGAAGTTATTGTGCTCTAATACTCAGGGTTATGAGGATCCTGTTTTGGAGAAAGAAAGTATGTAATACCTTTAGCCAGCAACTGAGCAAAAGTAGTTCCCTGCCCATGTGTTAATTACTTTCAGGAGATGTTTATGAATTCATGTAAACTTTTTGTACTATAAATACTGAATTAAATCAGACCCCTTAACTTTCCAATTGTTTGCTTTATGAATGATGTTTTGTAACACCTATGGTGTAATATAGTTTTCAAAGGGCATTAAGGGTATTTTGTTGAACAGCTTCAAACAATATTTTTGGAAATATGTCTTATTAATATTAATATTATTTTTTTTTTTTTTTTACTCTTTTGACTCAATTGACGGTAAAATCATTTTTATTACTTATTGCCTTTTTCATTTTATTATCTTTCTGCCAAGATTGTAGCTTTTTGGTATCTACTTCTAAAAAGCAATTTCACTTTATAATACCCTATCACTAATCAATCAATTACTTTATTTCTCTTTACATAGATAGAGGATATTCCTGGTTTCATCTATCTAATTTTTTTTCATCCAAGTAACTAGTTAGTCCTCCGTAGATAGATATGAAACATAATATCCTATTATTCAAGCATATTTGCTATATCAAGATTATTCATTTGAATTGGATTACTATGCATTTCGACCCACAGCTTGAAATGTATGATTCACATATAAGTGAATTACTTCCAAGCTTTGGTACTCTTTTTTCCTCTTATAATATAAATATAATTTTATAATAATTTTCATTTTTATCTATTTTAAGAATGTTCAAAAGTAGCTACACTTAATATGGTTATCATTTTAATACTCTATGATGCCAGAACATTTGATAGGAGGAGAACAACATCTATCTCTGTTAGGTGATCTCTACCAATCTATGCTGAGTGGCCTCTACCACTATCCGTTGCATGAATATAGAAAATTATAACTATTAATATTCTAATTATTGTTACATCTATTGCTCATTATGTATTTATACTATTTTATATTAAGAATTATTTAATACAAATTTAAAAATATTTACAATGTGTACTGCGAGCATTCTATTATAATAAAAAAAAAGAACTTAAGAGGAACAGGAAAAGTATATTTAATTAGCTCTATTTGTCTTTTTTTTTCTTTTTTTTTAATGGTATTATTTTGACCATTACAGGTTTACTGAAACCCATCCCAAAGAAGAACATCAGCCTATTTTGAATGCACAGACTGAAACCAGTAGTGATACCACTGAAATAAACGCTCCTTGTAAGTCAATTTTATTTGTTTATTATTATTGTTTCTGATTTACCTGGCATTATCTAATAATACAAATTTTTGAGAATGCAAAGTTATTTCTTCTGGTAAATTTAAATCTTTTGTGCTTTTGACAGTGTTTTGAGGTGCAATTCTATTTGTCAAAATAACAATGAAAGTAACTCTGACTGATTCCAGTTTATAGAGATCTTTCAATTCTGCTGCTAAGATTGGTATTTTCTTAATTTCCCAGCTATTGCTTTATGAGCACTCTCTTTGTTTGGTATAGAAATATCAATGATATCAGCTGATTTATTTTCTTTATTATGATGAAAATTGGCTGGCGAATCAGCCAGCACTCACATTCTGCCATTATATGTAGAATAAACTCGTAAGGTGTGTTGCAAAGTCTATTTTGGTCAGAAATATTTTCTGACACATGCCATCTCTAGGATACACTTGCAATGAAAGATGAAGTAAGGACAAGTATAATTAAGTGCCCTTTTTTAATTTTAGCTTTTCAATTAATTTTAATAATTATTTGGTTTTTTTTTTTTTTTTAAATTTAGTGACATTAGAAGAAGAAAATCGGCGATTAAAGGAGGCTAGACTATGTAAGATTTGCATGGATTCTGAAGTTGGAGTAGTATTTCTACCTTGCCGTCATCTTGTCACCTGCTGCAATTGTGCCCACAGCCTTGCAGATTGTCCTCTTTGTAGACAGCCAATCAAAGCAACTGTTCGAACATTTCTTTCCTAAGAAAAGTGACTACTGTAATTTTCACATTTGTAGTTTTTTAATTGAAATTAATGAAAACAAAAAAAAAAAAAGTGTTACCATGTATTAATAATGGAAATATACAAATTAAATATAGTTCGCTAGCTATTATAATGTTGATGATTGTGAATCATTTGATTTAGAGACTTTATTTTGTTTTTATGAAGCATTTTTATTTTCTAGTATTTGTATTTTTCCTCAAATACTTTAAATGTGCGTGATCTGAGTTCATTTTGTACATTATTCATTTTTTTCCTTCTGCTATAGTCTAATACACGTTTTTGATACTTTACTTCCTTAATTTACTTTTATTTTTTCCATGGTAATCAACCACAGAATTATTTTAGTTTCTTGAAATTGTTACAAGCAACTAGTGCTTGAGAATTGCTTAAATCACGAGTATGGAGTTGCTATTTTTAAAAAATTTTAAATCTCTTTTATCACCAATTATGAATTAAATTAGATTTTGTGATTTAATTATTTGTTTATACCTCAAAGTGACATACTCTTAATACAGTCTAAAATTTAAGACATATAATGCCAACGGCCTCCCTCACATGGATAGTTTAGGAAAATCTTGGAGCCCCCAGGTGTGTTCAGAACCTACGCCCTCTTTCTAATGTACTGGGTAGGGCTAGGCACTATCCTCAATCTGGCCCAGGGTACCCTACACAGTCAACATATTTTGTGATTCAAGCGTTCGTTTCCAGTTGTTGATTTTTTGTGACATTGTTGTTTTACAAGTAAGTGCTCTACACGATATTTCTATTATGCATGATAAGCTTATATTGAATTTCTATTGCTTATTTATTTTCTTGATAGGAAAATGGCAGGAAGAAAATCTAGTGGCAAAAAAAAAAAAATTAGACCCATTCAAAGTGAAGGTAACAAATACTTTATACTTATATCCCTAGATATATGACATTTATCTCCTCTAATTAGAGCCTATTAGGAAATTCATATGAAAGTTTATATCAATTTATATACTCTCTCTTATATCTCTTATATACTGCTAGGTTCCTGATTATAGGGGGGGACCTGATTGTTAGATGGTGATTTTATTTTGCAAAAATAATTTTGTCGGATTCTTGTACATTTTTTTAATTGCTTAATTATTATTATTTTATTATATTTATTAAAGTTGGAATATACCAGTGACCCCAATCCAGCTAGCCTTCGAGTCCTCCAGACTGTTTCCTCAACCCAGACCGTCATCAGGATAGGTAGAATTTCTGTAAAGAAATATTTATATAAATACATTGGATTTCATAATTTCTATTTCTTTTTAATCATTTTTTATTTCCTGATTGATGAAGGGAATTTCCTTTTATACCAGATTTTCTTAAGCCCTCAAGTGGACACGGTTTGAAAGTTACTTGAACAAACATGGGAATCTCGGCATGGATTTCATGGATTACAAAGTTTAGGAACTCATTTTAAGGGTTTGAATGTTTATTTCAACCAGAAAGAAACATTTATTTATTTCATTTTTTTTAAATAGTAAAGAATTTTGTTAATTTTATACAAACAAAATGGATCTGTGAGATCCTATGCTCACCAGAGGATTAAGGGAAATAAGCTTAGGTTGTACTCATAACACAATTTTTAAAATATGCATTCAAATGTCTATGAAATGTCAAGAGATGAGGAAAATGAGGTCTGATAAAAACTATATATATATATATATATATATATATATATATATATATATATATATATATAAAATTGTAACCTCTGTCTGTACATTGATTTTTTTCGTGAAATTTCACGATAACTTTTCGTTTCACATGTCATAGACACCATAACTGCATTTTATTGAAGCCAGAAATTAAAAATAGCGATATTTCGTTTCCTATTGGTTTTTCGACAAATATGAACATAACAAAAGTTAAAACTCGGTCCTATAAAAAAAACTTCCACGGTCCTGGTCATTAATACTGTTAAGGTCTTCGGGTATTGACCGTGTCTGCATTTTAGTTGCCAACATTTCGCTAGACATGCTTCTAGCTTCCTCAGGGCTATCTCTGAGACTGAAGTGTGTGTGTTCACCTCAGGTATATATGTAGGCCTTGTCCGGTTTCCTTGGGTGGAGTCGTCCCCTCCAGGTGTCTACAGATACTTCTTCCGGTGGTCGTTCACCCGCTATACCGTCGTTTATGTTTCTTGTCCCTGGTCTCTGTGGAATGACGGGCTTCCAGAGTTTGCTGAGTTTGTATCCATCCTCCCTGTTGATGTTGAATGGGCATTTCGCGATTTCTATGGCTTCTCGAACCAGTCTTTCTTGGTATTGGTCCACCTTGGCCAGCACCTTAACTTCATCGAATTTGATGCTGTGATTAGTTTCCCAGAAGTGTTCTGCTATTGCTGATTCTTCTGTCCAAAACTTTTTGAGACTCTTGCTTTGCTCGGCGACCCTGGTGTTTATCAATCTGCCGGTTTGTCCAATATATTCTAAGCCGCAAGAACAGGATATGCTGTAAATACACAAGGAGGATGTTCCTATGAGGCCAATAGTCAATTCAATTGGGCGTGCTACGGGATCTCGAAGTATATTTCGAGGAAAATACAACCAAGTATTGGCCTGACCCCGCACCACATCAAGGATTCTTCAGACCGTGAGAAAAATTAGAGATATCAAGATCGATGAAAACGATTGTCTCATCAGTTTTGACGTTAAGCCACTCTTTACGAGGATTCCTATTCAAGAAACGTTAAATATCATGAAGGAATTCTTAACGGAAGAGGAAACCCAGCTAGCCAAAATATGCCTACAATCAACATATTTTTTATTCAACGGCAATTTCTACCAACAAATGGAGGGAGCCAGCATGGGGTCGCCATTAAGTCCAAATGCAGCCGATGCTTACATGGAGAAATTTGAAAAGATGGCACTGGAAACAGCAAGACTCAAACCGAAAACATGGTTCAGATATGTGGATGACACGTTCGTCATATGGCCACATGGAGAGGAGACCTTAGAAGAATTTCTGGAGCATCTTAACTCAATACACCCCAACATTGAGTTCACGATGGAGATCGAGCGCAATAGAAAGATACCATTCCTGGATATTCTGGTGGAAAGGAAACCAAACGGACAGCTGGGGCATGCGGTTTACAGAAAACCTACGCATACCAACAGATACCTACACGCTGGATCTCATCACCATCCAGCACAGAAGAATGGGATAATTCGCACTTTGGTCACTAGAGCTGAGAGAATATCAGAGCCACAGAACCTCCCAAAGGAAAGACACCTGATGACTGCTCTGCTAAAGAATGGCTACGGGAAGGAAGAAATTAGAAATCAATTTAAGAAGAAAAAAGAAAAGAAGACAATATCAATTGAAGATGAACCCCAGAAAACAGCCGTAATCCTTTTGTTAAAGGTACAACGGAAAAGATCTCTAGGATACTCAAGAAGCAGGGAATAGAAACAGCATTTGGCACGGACAAGAAAATAGCACACATGTTACCCAGCTGCAAAGATCAACTCCAGACAAAAATCCCAGGAATATACAGCATACCCTGTTCTTGCGGCTTAGAATATATTGGACAAACCGGCAGATTGATAAACACCAGGGTCGCCGAGCATATTTCGCCGGGGGTTATACGGCAAGCCAGAAATTAAAAATAGCGATATTTCGTTTCCTATTGGTTTTTCGGTAAATATGAACATAACAAACGTTGTTTATTTTGTTATTTAGAGTAACTTTTGTTATATACACTTTTTTCGTATACCGAATTATAAACGAGATATACGCTAAAACCTATAGAGGAAGTGAACAATTTTATTTGGGACAAAAGACCCAACCGAAACAAATAAAACTCGGTATGTGTTTTAGCACTAACACTTTCATTATAACAAGCCATACCAACATTTCTAGGGACGGGCAGGAGTGGGGGTTGTAAGGGAGGCCTGAATTTAAATATAGTAGTATTTCGTTTTTCGGCAAATATAAACATAACAAAAGTTGGTTATTTTGTTATTTAGAGTAACTTTTGTCATATTCATTTTTGTCTTTTAACATAGTATAAACGAGATATACACTGTAAGTCAACTATTTCATTGGGTGCTAACGATTAAACCGAACTTAAAAAAACTTGGTATGTCAATTAGCATTAATTCTTCCATGATTAACATAACAAAAGTTGTTTACTTTGTTATTTAGATTAACTTTTGTTTTATACATTTCTCCAGGAACAATGTCTGGAGCAAGTAATTTGCGTAGAAATATTGATATGCTCAAAAACTCTTTCCAATATACACTACAAGGTACCTCACCTGGAAAAATTAATTCAAATCTATGTTAATATTTTCTTCTTAATAATTCAAATCTATGCATGATGCACAGGAGACAGGAAATATGACCATATGGGGGACAGTGAAGTTTTACATAAAAAAATTAATTTTATTATTAAAAAATCCACAGCAACGATTGGTATAAACCCTAAACACTGGGACGGGTAAATGTCAAAATATTGAGGAAAGTAGAGTCTTGTCAAAAAAATACCTTGACCATTAAGACTTAAATCAATTCCCGGGCGAAGCCGGGTATCTGAGCAAGTATATCTATATATATATAAAATTGTAACCTCTGTCTGTACATTGATTTTTTTCGCGAAATTTCACGATAACTTTTCGTTTCACATGTCATAGACACCATAACTGCATTTTGTTTCTTTGGTGTCTGTTTGTTTGTTTGTTTGTTTATTTGTTTGTTTGTTTGTTTGTTACCTTTTCACGCATAAACGGCTGAACCGAATTTTATGAAACGTGGTATGTATATTACTACTAACCCAACTTAGCCTTTAGGCTATATTAATTTTCTCTGAGACGAACAGGAGTGGGGGTTATAAGGGAAGCCTGAAATTAAAAATAGCGATATTTCGTTTTCTATTGGTTTTTCGGCAAATATGCACATAACAAAAGTTGTTTATTTTGTTATTTAGAGTAACTTTTGTTATATACACATTTGTCGTATACCGAAGTTTAAATGCGATATACGCTAAACATTATAGCGGGAGTCAACAATATTATTTGCCAAAAAAGACTCAACCGAACTAAATAAAACTCGATATGTGTATTAGCAATGAGGCCTTCATTATAATAAGCCATACCAACATTTCTATGGATGGGCAGGAGTGGGGGTTATAAGGGAAGTCTGAAATTAAAAATAGCGATATTTCGTTTCCTATTGGTTTTTCGGCAAATATGCACATATCAAAAGTTGTTTATTTGGTTATTTGGAGTAACTTTTTTTATCTACACTTTTGTCGTATACGTAAGTATAAATGAGTTATACGTTAAAACTTTAACGGGAGCCAACAATTTTATTGAGCACTAAAGGCTGAACCGAACATAACAAAACTCGGTATGTTATTTAGCATTAATTCTTCCAAGATTAAGTTATATTAAAATTTTTAGGTTCGAACGGGAGGGGGGTTATAAGGGAGGCCTGAAATAAAAATTCACTATATTTACGTGTATAAGAGACGGGAAATATCGAAGACAGTGAAGCCTTATAGAACAAAAAATTCTATTATTAGCAAAACCACGGCAACGACGGGTATCAATCCTAAACACTGGGACGGGTAAATGTCAAAATATTGTGCAATGTAAAGCCTGCTGAAAAATACCCTCACCATTCAGCATCAAATGAATTCCCGGGCGAAGCCGGGTATCTGAGCTAGTATATATATATATATATATATATATATATATATACTTTTCTTTTCAGTTGTCTGTCAGATTTTGTATATTTCTAGCTGCCATTCTGAGTGTCCTCTGCCTCTGTCTTTCCTGGGCAATGGCTTTCCAGTCCAGTATGTGAAAGTTTGTAGTGTCCCTCTTGACTCTTGTCATCTCATCTCATCTTTGGTCTTCCTCGAGGCCACCCACCACTGTCACATTCACTGTCTTCTATATGAAGCTAGTTAGTTTACTTCCTTAAGGTAAATATGGTAAAAGTGCGCCTGTACAAACATAGTAACACAATTGATATTACATTGTTATATAGGCCCCCAACAGTAATTCCAGGTAATTATTATTAATATACATAACATCCATGTAATATTATCGTGCTAGTGTGGTCACAGGAAATACATCAGGGAAGTACTTTATGATTGGTTTTTTGATGATTTGGTGACTCAGTAGTGTCTGTAACCACCAGATAAAGTATTTGATGGCATGAGGTTATGAGTGCCAGAGTCAGATCTGTGAGGGAGGGGCAGTGAATGTATTGAAATTAATTTTGCAGTCTCCTTAAATTTCAACTCACGACTTCAATGTACAGAGAAGTTTGGGAGGCTTGATAGAAATATTTAAGTATTTTCTGAGTTTTTTTTTTTTTTACCGGAAAATTAAAATCATAAATGTAATCTGTCACTCCCATGGCATGTCCTATCCTCATGGCCTCAGAGTTGTCTTGCACTGACACCATATGCTGTCCATAGCATGCAAGGTTTCCTTCCCAGTGAGGCAATTCAGCACTGTAAGGGTTAATTACTGAAAATCTCTTTAAAATCAAATGGTTGAAATTTTATTGGAATAGAAAAAAAAAAAATGTACATTGGAATCCCGATATATATCACTAATAATCACGAACACTTATTATTACTGGTTGTTTAATTATTTGGTTTAAATTAAAAGTTACTTGAAGTAATTCATGTTTTTTTTTTTATAATTTTTGGGAGCATGAGTTAACCATTTGATTAAGGCATTGCTCATAATCTCCCTTGGTAAACCTAAAGTCTTGAGTTTGATTCTCACCTTGACAATAGAATTTTTTTTAGTGACAAATATTAAATAAAAACCTTAGTCCCACCTGGTGAAAAAAGGGTGGTAACATGTAGATATCCCGTTTGAATTAGCCATAATAACACTAACTTGGATGTTAAAAATTAATAACAAAATTGTTAATTCCGATTTTTGGCTATTTAATTTGTTTAAATGTTAGGGGATGGACTTTCAGTATTTTATACACCGAGTAATTGATAAGCTAATGTACGAAAATAAATGTTAATGTATATTATAAATTTTCTCAAGCTTTAAACTTATAAATCTAGACAATGTTGGTAGTTAAAAATGAAACTTACAACATAAATATAGTAGTATGTGCATAGCAATATATACAAAATTACATATCTCCTACACATTAGGCATTTTTGAAGATTCAGTTCCATCAACAGCTTGTTTTCGAAACATCAATGGCTCAGGATTAGAAGATTAGTTGGTGTAAATGTAAAGTGGTTATGTATGAAATTTCTAGATGGAATCCTGGGATGACAAACTTCATTTCCATACTCCTACTTAGCTGTCTTAACAGTTCAAGAATTGGACTTCAATCTGTTCCTACTTGCATTATGTGGACAAAATGACTTTTGGCCTATGATGTGTGAACCTTTGTGACCTGATTATCTAAATTAACAATGCAGCTGTTTTATGTTTTTCTTTCATAAAATATTTCATGTGATTTTCTTTCTGTGGACCTACATTATCTTTGTTGGTCTATTGACCCCAAACCATTTATCTACACTTTATCTTGGTACATGTGATAGCCAATTATTATAGTACTGACATTTATCTTTCTATTGTTCCCATTAACTTTATACTTTTAACTGAAGCATAATTTTAGAAAAATAATTTCTTGGGTTGTTGCACAATAATGCTTGAATTTAATTCAATACGTTGAAGTAGTTGATTGGTGAATAGCATAAAAGAAAAGCTGATAAGGTAAGGAGTAATATAGAATATTGTCAACATAAGTTAGGGTGCCAATTGGCTTATTAATTGGTGTTATAACATTGTCATGCTATGTAAACTAAGCATATTTCCCATATGTCATATAAGGGGCTTGAAATTTAAACTGGATATGAGATATTTAGTGAATCAGGTGCTCTTAAGTAAAAATTCCATTAGTAGGAGTGGGGGGGGGGGAGGCAGAAGCCTGGAAACTAAAAAAGTCCGTCACGCAGGGGCTGCATAAACTAAGCAGATTTCCCAAGGGAAGTTTTAGAATAGAGAAATTTCACGAGAGCCGAACTAGCTAGCCGGAAACTCACGACTACAACCGAAGTTAGCCGATCTCATCATGTCCGTTCCGCTCAATAAAATGAAAATATCTCGGTTAATATTCAATATAGAGAATAAATGTATATGACAATATTTATAGTAAATTTAATTTGCAATAAAATTGGTTCTATACAATTTTCCGATCTGACGTATAGTAACGGAGATATTTCGAAAATCCCCCCTCCCATTGGTCCGATTTCAGCCATTAACAAACGACCTTTATTTTATAAAACGTTTAAATATCGAGTTTTGTAACGATCAAGTAGAAATTTCGACCGCTAGAGCGTTAACAGACAAGTATATATATCATTTTGAACGGACCTCATTTTCGTCATTTCCTGGGTAGGATCGATGGGCATTTGAAGACAATTTTTGAAAATCGCATCATGACTACGACCTCAAGAGAAATCTGCTAATATCTCTTTGGTTACCCCCTCATTATTTAGAAATTGTGAACTTGGCACATATATCTATATCTATCTATATATATATAAAATTGTAACCTCTGTCTGTACATTGATTTTTTTCGCGAAATTTCACGATAACTTTTCGTTTCACATGTCATAGACACCATAACTGCATTTTGTTTCTTTGGTGTCTGTTTGTTTGTTTGTTTGTTTATTTGTTTGTTTGTTTATTTGTTTGTTTGTTTGTTTGTTACCTTTTCACGCATAAACGGCTGAACCGAATTTTATGAAACTTGGTATGTATATTACTACTAACCCAACTTAGACTTTAGGCTATATTAAAATTCTCTGAGACGAACAGGAGTGGGGGTTATAAGGGAAGCCAGAAATTAAAATTAGCGATATTTCGTTTCCTATTAGTTTTACTTCAAATATGAACATAACAAAAGTTGTTTATTTTGTTATTTAGAGTAACTTTTGTTATATACACTTTTTTCGTATACCGAATTATAAACGAGATATACGCTAAAACCTATAGCGGAAGTGAATAATTTTATTTGGGCCAAATGATCCAACCGAAATAAATAAAACTCGGTATATGTATTATCACTAACACTTTAATTATAACAAGCCATACCAACATTTCTAGGGACGGGCAGGAGTGCGGGTTATGAGGGATGCCAGAAATTAAAAATAGCGATATTTCGTTTCCTATTGGTTTTTTGGCAAATATGAACATAACAAAAGATGTTTATTTTGTTATTTAGAGTAAATGTTGTTATATACACTTTTCTTTTATAACAAAGTATAAACGAGATATACGCTAAAAACTAAAGCGGGGGCAACTATTTTATTGGGCACTAACGGTAGAACCGAACTTAACAACACTCGGTATGTAAATTAGCATTAATTCTTCCATGATTATAAGCTATACTAAAAATTTTAGGTTCAAAGGGGAGATGGGGGTTATAAGGGAGGCCTGAAATAAAAATTCGCGATATTTCATCGTCTATTTGTTTTTTGGCAATCGTGCACATAACATAAGTTGTTTACTTTTTTAATTAGTGTATATTTTGTTTTATATTTTTTTTTTTTTTGTAAAATAAGGTATGAAGCAAGTAATTTGCTTAGAAATATTGATATGCTCAACAATACATTCCAATATGAACTAACCAGGTATCTCACCTGGATAAGTTAATTCAAATCCATGTTAGAATTTTATCCTTAATAATTCAAAACTATGTTATTTTTTAACACCAGTAACAGTTTGCACCAAATAAGGTATACTGCCCCCACCCTTCTCTAAGTGTATTTAATACATTACTTAATTAAAACGTGAAAAATATTTGAAACAGTTTTAGAATTGTGAAGATAATATAATATAATTTTTTAATATATTTGAATGTATTAGAGGATAGCTATCCAAAATGCATTGCAGGTTGGCAGCACTGAGGCTCTGTAGGTGTCCGAGCTACTTCCTTTGTCCTATCAGTTCTGCCGCTTCCCTTCCGTCCTCATATTGGTCTATGTTTACATGTTAATTGATGCTTATAGCAATGTATTATTATTCTCAGGAATGTGAATTTCTTTAATTATCATAAATAAATAATTTACAAGAATGAACGCTAGGGAGGTGCACCCTGGTATTTCTGGTATTTATTAACTCTGCTCCGTTAATGTATTATGATATACTTTACTGAAAACCAATATGAATACACAGTTTACAATCGAGACTTATGAAAGAGTGTTTTAATAGAAGCTATGGCGTACCTAAAACAGCTGTCACCGTTGGACATTGTACTGCATGAAGGGAAAGAAACTTATTCATACATGGTTTGGAAGATAGAATACATTCTAGGATTATGAATTATATGGTCCATCAGTTTATAAAAAAAAAAACTACATACACAGACGACGGGAAATATAAGAATATTGAGGACAATGAAGTCTTAAATAACAAATAATTTTATTATTAACAAATCCACAGTAACGACGGGTATAAATTCTAAACACTGGGACAGGGAAATAAAAAAAATATTGTGGAAAGTAAAGCCTTGCCAAAAACATACCATCTTCATTCAGCCTCAAATGAATTCCCGGGCGAAGCCGGGTACCTTTGCTAGTATATATATAAAATTGTAACCTCTGTCTGTACATTGATTTTTTTCGCGAAATTTCACGATAACTTTTCGTTTCACATGTCATAGACACCATAACTACATTTTGTTTCTTTCGTGTCTGTTTGTTTGTTTGTTTGTTTGTTTGTTTGTTTGTTTATTTGTTTGTTTGTTTGTTACCTTTTCACGCATAAACGGCTGAACCGAATTTTATGAAACTTAGTATGTATATTACTACTAGCCCAACTTAGACTTTAGGCTATATTAATATTCTCTAAGACGAACAGGAGTGGGGGTTATAAGGGAGGCCTGAAATTAAAAATAGCGATATTTCGATTCCTATTGCTTTTTCAGCAAATATGCACATAACAAAAGTTGTTTATTTTGTAATTTAAAGTAACTTTTGTTATATGCACTTTTGACGTATACGGAAGCATAAATGAGTTATACGCTATAAACTAAAGCGGGAGTCCACAATTTTATTTGGCACTAAAGACTAAACCGAATTAAACCAAACTCGGTATGTGAATTAGTACTAACGCCTTCATTATAATAAGCCATACTAACATTTCTAGGGACAGGCAGGAGTGGGGGTTATAAGGGAGGCCTGAAATTAAAAATAGCGATATTTCGATTCCTATTGCTTTTTCAGCAAATATGCACATAACAAAAGTTGTTTATTTTGTAATTTAAAGTAACTTTTGTTATATGCACTTTTGACGTATACGGAAGCATAAATGAGTTATACGCTATAAACTAAAGCGGGAGTCCACAATTTTATTTGGCACTAAAGACTAAACCGAATTAAACCAAACTCGGTATGTGAATTAGTACTAACGCCTTCATTATAATAAGCCATACTAACATTTCTAGGGACAGGCAGGAGTGGGGGTTATAAGGGAGGCCTGAAATTAAAAATAGTGATATTTCGTTTCCTATTGCTTTTTCAGCAAATATGCACATAACAAAAGTTGTTTATTTTGTTATTTAAAGTAACTTTTGTTTTATTCACTTTTGTCGTATAGAAAAGTATAAACGAGATATACACTAAAATCTAAAGCGGGACCCAACAATTTTGTTGGGCACTAACGATTGAACCGAACTTAGCAAAACTCGGTGTGTGAATTAGCATTAATTCTTCCATGATTATAAGCTATATTAAAAATTTTAGGTTCAAAGGGGAGTGGGGATTATAAGAGAGGCTGAAATGAAAAACTCGGTTTTTCTATTTTCTATTTGTTTTTCGGCAAACATGCACATAACAAAAGTGGTTTACTTTGTTATTTAGAGTAACTTATGTGTGCATTCACTTTTGTCGTAAAATGAAGTAAACACGGGATATATGCTAAACGGGAGTCAATAATTATATTAGTACTCATTTAAGGGGTTTTAATAAATGAATACTATGACAAATGATGTTATGTTTTCGTCTTATATGATAGTTCAAAGTATGATTCGGATTAGTGAGGTATAAATCTTCGTCACCCCCTCCTCATTTATTTATTTTTCCTAGAAAATAGCTTTGTTATTTATTTCCAATAGAAATATAAACTATAAGAGCCTTTCCATTATTTAATTTGTATAATGTACCTTGATGTTATTGAAACAAATATGTGCTATCATAATAATTAAACGTTAATGGTAATGTCATTATGACAAAAAACAATATGCGTATATGATATGATATTTTCAGGGTACCTCTATTATTTAATTCCATCCAGTAGATAAATTATTAAAATAATGTTTTGAATCAATAATTTAAGGAGAATAATTTTGAGAAGTCTCATGCGGGAGCGGAAGATGAATGGAGCCTTACTAGATAATTGAGTTTACTAATTTCCCGTCTGGCATTACTGGAAGTAGTTTCCAGTGTGATTCACTATTACAAATATAATCTTACGTGCAAAAACTTGGCCTAATATTATATGAGCTCGGATTGGCTTTTGAAAGGAAATATGTTCATTATAGATGATATTTAATTGTAATAAATGCTACCCATGATTATGGTTTGAATTACGAGTATTGAAAAAAGGTGAGTCAAAAAGTGTAAAGGGATAGATTAGGAACATATTTTCATTTATTCTTCAAAACTAAAATTTCTATTATATCAATCCCCTGAAGGTACCCTTCAGGAATTGGCTATTTCGGAAAACCATTACGTCTTGGATGGAAGTGTAATTGTACACATTGAAGTCTTGCTATCAAAATACCATCATTAGTAAGTCAACAATGATTTCCCGGGCATCGCCGGGTACCTTAGCTAGTATATATATAAAATTGTAACCTCTGTCTGTACATTGATTTTTTTCGCGAAATTTCACGATAACTTTTCGTTTCACAAGTCATAGACACCATATCTGCATTTTGTTTCTTTCGTGTATGTTTGTTTGTTTGTTTGTTACCTTTTCACGCATAAACGGCTGAACAGAATTTTATGAAACTTGGTATGTATATTACTACTAACCCAACTTAGACTTTAGGCTATATTAATTTTCTCTGAGACGAACAGGAGTGGGGGTTATAAGGGAAGCCTGAAATTAAAAATAGCGATATTTCGTTTCCTATTGCTTTCTCAGCAAATATGCCCATAATAAAAGTTGTTTATTTTGTTATTTAGAGTAACTTTTGTTACATACACTTTTGCCGTATACGGAAGTATAAATGAGTTATACGCTAAAAACTATAGCGGGAGCCCACAATTTTATTTGGCACAAAAGACTCAACCAAACTAAACCAAACTCGCTATGTGAATTAATACTAACGATTTCCTTATAATAAGCCATACCAACATTTCAATGGACGGGCAGGAGTGGGGGTTATAAGGGAAGCCTGAAATTAAAAATAGCGATATTTCGTTTCCTCTTGGTTTTTCCGCAAATATAAACTTAACAAAAGTTGTTTATTTTGTTATTTGGAGTAACTTTTGTTATATACACTTTTGTCGTATACCTAAGTATAAATGAGTTATACGTTAAAACTTTAGCGGGCACTAACGGCTGAACCGAACTTAACAAAACTCGGTATGTCAATTAGCATTAATTCTTCCATGATTATAAGTTATATTAAAATTTTTAGGTTCGAACGGGAGGGGAGTTATAAGGGAGGCCTGAAATAAAAATTCACCATATTTACATGTATAAGAAACGGGAAATATAAAAATATCGAAGACTGTGAAGAATTATCGAACGAATAATTCTATTATTAGCAAATCACCGGCAACGACGGGTATCAATCCTAAACACTGGGACGGGTAAATGTCAAAATATTGTGTAATGTAAAGCCTGCTAAAAAATACCATCACCATTCAGCCTCAAATGAATTCCCGGGCGAAGCCGGGTATCTGAGCTAGTATATATATATACTAGCTCAGATACCCGGCTTCGCCCGGGAATTCATCTGAGGCTGAATGGTGATGGTATTTTTTAGCAGGCTTTACATTGCACAATATTTTGACATTTACCCGTCCCAGTTTTTAGGATTGATACCCATCTTTGCCGTGGATTTGCTAATAATAGAATTATTTGTTCGATAAGGCTTCACAGTCTTCGATATTTTTATATTTCCCGTCTCTTATACATGTAAATATGGTGAATTTTTATTTCAGGCCTCCCTTTTAACCCCCCTCCCGTTCGAACCTAAAAATTTTAATATAACTTATAATCATGAATGAATTAATGCTAATTGACATACCGAGTTTTGTTAAGTTCGGTTCAGCCGTTAGTGCCCGCTAAGGTTTTAACGTATAACTCATTTATACTTAGGTATACGACAAAAGTGTATATAACAAAAGTTACTCCAAATAATAAAATAAACAACTTTTGTTATGTTTATATTTGCGGAAAAACCAATAGGAAACGAAATATCGCTATTTTTAATTTCAGGCTTCCCTTATAACCCCCACTCCTGCCCGTCCATAGAAATGTTGGTATGGCTTATTATAATGAAGGCCTCACTGCTAATACACATACCGAGTTTTATTTAGTTCGGTTGAGTCTTTTTTGGCAAATAATATTGTTGACTCCCGCTATAGTTTTTAGCGTATAACTCATTTATACTTCCGTATACGGCAAATGTGCATATAACAAAAGTTACTCTAAATTACAAAATAAACAACTTTTGTTATAGGCATATTTGCTGAAAAAGCAATATGAAACGAAATATCGCTATTTTTAATTTCAGGCCTCCCTTATAACCCCCACTCCTATTTGTCTTAGAGAATAATAATATAGCCTAAAGTCTAAGTTGGGCTAGTAGTAATATACATACCAAGTTTCATAAAATTCGGTTCAGCCGTTTATGCGTGAAAAGGTAACAAACAAACAAACAAATAAACAAACAAACAAACAAACAAACAAACAAACAAACAGACACCAAAGAAACAAAATGCAGTTATGGTATCTATGACATGTGAAACGAAAAGTTATCGTGAAATTTCGCGAAAAAAATCAATGTACAGACAGAGGTTACAATTTTATATATATATAGATTAAATGAATCTGATGTGGGCAAGACATGACTTCCTTGTACTTCTATTAAATGAATTAAGCAACGTATTGGTTCCACCTGATTTAAAATGATTTCCTTTGAGAGTCACGTATAATGTTCAAAGGCAAAAAGGGGGGAAATTTCTAATTTTAGCAGATTTCCCTTAGGGAAAATCCATCCTACGCAGGAGATGACGAAAATGAGGTCCGTTCAAAATTATATATATATATATATATATATATATATTTGTCTGTTATTAACGCTTTAGAGGTCGTAATTTATGTTTGATCGTTTTATGCAAAAAGAAAGATCAAGTTCGTTAATGGCTGAAATCGGACCAGTGGGGTGGGGGATTTTCGAAATATTTCTGTTACTATAAGTGGGATCGAAAAATTGTATAGAACAAATCTTATTGCAAATTAAATGTACTATAAATATTGTTATATTCATTTATTCTCTATCTTGAATATCAACCGAGATATTTGCATTTTTATTAAGTGTGTGAGTATAACGGACGAGATGAGATCGGCGGGGGGTCGGTTTTGAGTTCGGTGATTTCCGCAACTGTTTGGCTCTCATGAAATTCGTTTAGAAACTTGTGTAAGCTTCTACTTTGTGAGATATATGCAATTATTCATTACAAATTACAGTACTAGATATAGAAAATAGTTTGCAACAAAGTTAATATGTTATATTCAGATTTAAATATTGTGTAATTGTGTTTCGTTTCAGTGAAGAATATGTCTATCTATCTATTCAGCTCTGAGTGGTTGTCAGACTTGTCTGTTTAAAATTCAGAAGCCGTTTCCGTTGGGAGCTTATTAAAATTAACTGAAAGATAATATTTATTAACTGATAAGATAAGTTGTATTATAGTGAACGGATCAAGTAAAAACATTTTTCACTCCTATCTTTTGTAGGGAATATGATTCCGATTTTGCACTCTCTCCTTTGCATTTTATTTCCACTTTGGGGAAAGTGATGTCCATACCAGTGGTAATTATAAGTTTTTAATGTCCTTACAGTGGTTTCTTCAAGAAGCCCACCAATTTAAGACTGAGATAGAGTTTACAGAACAACATTTATAGAAAAAAATCCGTCACCCAGGGGCTGCGTAAACTAAGCAGATTTCCCAAGTAAAGTTATACAATAGAGAAATCTCCATACGAGTGCCAAACAGTTACGGAAACGGTCGGACTAGCTTTCGGCGGGAACTATTAGAAGCGACCATAGCTCGTCCGTTACACTTAATAAAAATGCAAATATGTCGGTTACTATTCAAGATACAGAATAAATGTAAACAATATTTATAGTTTATTTAATTTGCAATAAGATTGGTTCTATACAATTTTTCGATCCGACGTATAGTAACAGAGATTTTTCGAAATTCTCCCCTCTACCCCCCCCCCTCCCATTGGTGCGATATCAGCCGTTAACGAACTTGATCTTCCTTTTTACAGAAAACGATTAAATACCGAGTTTGGTGGCGATTAAACAAAAGTTGCGACCGCTAGAGTGTTAACAGACAAATATAAATATATATATATATATATATATATATATATATATATATATATATATATATATATATATATATATAGTTTGAACGGACCTCATTTTCGTCATTTCGATCGATGGACATTTGAAGAAAATTTTCGAAAATCGCGTCATGAGTACGACCTCAATAGCTGATTTCCCTTGAGGGAAATCTGGTAACATGATTAGTTCTTTGCAATGTTTCGATCCGACTCATGGTAACGGAAATATTTTTAATTTTCTCCCCGCCTAAACCAACCTTCCCTTGGGTCCGATTTCAGCAGCTAACGAATTTGATTTTTAGTTTTAGATAAAATGCTACATATGAAATTTGGTATCAAACGAAAATTGCAGCCATTAGAGCAGTAATAGACTAATATATAGGTAGGATCCATGGGCATTTGAGGAAATTTCCCGAAAATCGCGTCCCTAAAGGGGAATCCGCTAAAAACATCGCGCGACAGCACAGCATTGTCCTTTCACTCATAGTGTACTAGATATATTATTCACTGCCACTTGTTATATAGTCATGTCTTTCGCAATATCATCTGTTATCAATTTTCCGTGAACTGCAGTGTTGAAGTAATAATTGACTGATATGAGGGTATTAATTGAACCTCTTTAGAGATAACCAAGCCATTTCAAAAATATTCTTGTTAAAACATCATTGTAATTAAAGTGTTACTCATATTTTGATTTAGTATTTTACTATCGTGGATACAAGCAGACAAAATAATGGTAAGTAGAGTGTACGTACTTTTAAATGTTTCTTGTGGGCTCATAAGTTTCAAGACAGATCATAGACATTTGGGTGATGTGTGTTACATTCCCAAAAGCTTTTGGTTCCACCTCAATTTAAAGGTATATGTAGTTCTTGATGGGCTTTATTTATTATTTGTTAGCCGAGAAAAAAAGTAAATATATATTTACTTAATTTTTGTTTCATTGTTACCAAACTCGATATTTAAACGTTTTATGCAAAAAGACAGATCAAGTTCGTTAATGGCTGAAATCGGACCAGTGGGAGGGGGGGGGGGTTCGAAATATCTCCGTTACCATACGTCGGATCAAGATCAATAAATTGTATAAAACCAATCTTATTGTAAATTAAATTTACTATAAATATTGTTCTATGAATTTATTCTCTAAATTAATTTATTAACCGAGATATTTGCATTTTTATTATTTGTAACGGACGAAATGAGATCGGCTAATTTCGGTTCTAGTCGTGAGTTTCCGTCAAAAGCTAGTTCGGTCGTTTCCGTAACTGTTCGACTCACGTGAAATTTCTCTATTGTATAACTTCACGTGGGAAATCTGGTTAGGTTGCGCAACCCCCGCGTGACTGATTTTTTTTTTTATCTGAGATACATGCAAACTTGTCGTGTGGTCATTAATTGAGCTTCTACGTTCTAGTCCGGTAAATGCTTATTTGATCTATACCATATTCGATCACCGTTGCTGTCAACACTAAAGATCATATTTGTTTTTATCTTCATAGTTTCATGGCGAGGGGCACCAATAAAAAAAACTTCTTTTTGCGCAAACATTATCGTACTCCTTTACATGTTTCGTGGCTTACAGGCCACCTCTTCAGGGGACATCCCTTTTCAAAAACTTAAAGCATTAATAATAAAAAATAATATTAATTTAAAAAAAAAAACTATGTGAATTATTTGCTAGGTACCGTATTAATAAGTGTCTCATACATGATGTATTTATTAAATCAAATTACAGATTGCTACTTACATTCTGAAGTACTCATTCCCTGTTAGTTCGTTGCGACTGGCACAGGCACTTCCTCACTGTGGAGGTCGCTGATACCGAGATTCCCATTGTCGATGGTCAGCTGACTACAGATCGATTATTTAAGATAAAATGTTATAGAATATATGATTGAGGTATTTGATTTCTGTTTTTTTTTTTTTTTCTATTTTTTATTATGTGAATTCATAATAATAGTAATTTACATAATGAAAAAGTATTTAAAAAAAAACAAAACAGAAATTAAGTCTCTCAATCATATAGTCTATAACATTTTAACACTAAAAATCATATATGTTTTTGCCTGAAGTCGGACCTGGAGGTGTTTTTTTTTGGGGGGGGGGATTCGAAAATTCAAAATATTTTAGGTCTTATGATTCGGATCGTAACATGTTATAGAACCAATCTTGTTAAACAATTGTTGTTGTATAGATTTTTTAGTAACTCAAAGGTGGTTCCCTATAGATAACCCGTCCCAATTAGCCAAAGTAGCATAAAGTGGACGTACATAAATAAATAATAAAAATGTTCGTAACCCATGCAATCAGCGAGTTATTCGTACATTCTGGTTTTCAGCCTTCAGTTGAGGGGTTGCATTAAGGTAAATCTGTTAAAAATACGAACCTGAGCCCAAATGGCGCTTTTCTTAGCCCCCTCTCCCCACCCCCCGGATTGCGATCCGGGTTAATTATTAAATTTACAATAAGATTCGATATTAAGTTCTATACTATTTTTCGATCCAACATAACATTGAGTACCCATTTCGAAGTGTGGCTACAATGTAGGAGGCACCTAGCCGTGAGGCCTTAATCCAACCTACACCAATCCAACGGTTCATGGTGACTGAGGATTCGCTACGATGGTTTAGCGATCCTATGGAAGGGACAGTCTCCTACTACCCAGCTCCCACACGAAGAACACATGTACCAGTTTACCTGGCCTGTATGTCCTCGTGCTTTGAACACACGACCACTACGTCTATGACCGGCAGTGAAGGCAAGCCTCCTCTCCAGACACCACCCAGCCCGTAGTTCACATTGAGTAAGCCGCTAGAACTTACCCCATCCATTAAGGCAGGAGTGATCCTCTGCCCGGAACAGCAAAGCCGACTAAGGACCTACTGTTCCTACGGTTCCCCTACACAGCGGGGGCTTACTGCTGCCACTGGGGAGGGCCGGCCCCATGCCGGAGGATCCAACGTAACAGAGATTATCTTGAAGTGTGAAAGAGAATTGCATGAGTCGAAAAAATAGAGATGAGCGATCGCAATAATATCTATTGCATCAAACGCCACTTAAGCAAAAGGTCAATAACAATGAAAACAACTTGGCAATTTTTCGATAATTAGTTTTAACAGATTTCCCTTAACGGAAATCAGCTATTGAGTTCATACTCATGATGAGATTTTTGAAAAATTCTTCAAATGTCCATTGATCCAACCCAAGTGATGACGAAAATGAGGTTCGTTCAAAACTATATATATACTAGCGGACCCGGCAGACGTTGTCCTGCATGATATATCAAGCGATTAGGGTGTTAAATATATAATATTATGTTATAAAAAAATCTTCTTTTAATAACCAAAAAAAAAACATTTGTTATGTGCACGTTTGCCTTAAAATAAATAGTAAAAAAAATATCCCGAAAACTTGGTACGCAAAAAGAAAAGTAAAAATGAGAGACCTCCCTCACAACCCCCACTCCTGCTCCATCTGCCTGGCCGATCTGCGGCGCTAAACCATCACCCGAACGCGTATTCAAAAATTCAATCAAATCGGACCATCCGTCTAGGAGGAGTTCAGTGACATACACACGTACGCTAGAATTATATATATAAAGATAGAGGTGTATTAGCCTGTTAACGCTCTAGCGGTCGCAATTTTCGCTCGATCGTTACCAAACTCCGTATTTAAACGTTTTACGTTAAAAGACCACGTTCTTCAACGGCCGGAATCGGATCATTGGGAGGGGGGATTTAGAGGGGAGGATTTTCGAAAATTCGAAATATCTCCGTTAGTTTGAGTCTGATCGAAATTTTGTATGGAGCCAATCTTTTTGCAAATTAAGAGATCTATAAACGTTGTCATGTACTTATTTTCAATTTCTCTAATATTAACCGAGATATCGGCGTTTCTTAGTTTTCGGCCTTCAGTAAACCCCCACTCCCGTTCGAACTTAACAAATTTAGTACAGCTTATAACCATGGTAGAACTAATGCTAATTCACATACCGAGTTCTGTTCAGTTCGGTTCAATCGTTGGTGCCCAATAAAATTGTTGGCCCCTCTTTACTTTTTTAGTGTATATCTCGTTTATACTTTAATATACGACAAAATTAAATATGACAAAAGTTACTCCAAATAACAACATAAACAACTCTTATCCTGTGCATATTTGCCGAAAAACCAATAGGAAACTTAATACGGCTATTTTTAATTTGAGGCCTCCCTCACAACCCCCACTCCTGCTCCATCTGCCTGGCCGATCTGCGGCGCTAAACCATCCGGGGCGTCACCCGAACGCGTATTCAAAAATTCAATCAAATCGGACCATCCGTCTAGGAGGAGTTCAGTGACATACACACGTACTCTAGAATTATATATATAAAGATATATATATATATATATATATATATATATATATATATATATATTTGTGTGTGTGTGTGTGTGTGTGTGTGTGTGTGTGTGTGTGTGCGTGTTAACGATCAATTTTTGTTTTATCGCTGCCAAATTTGATATTTAAACGTTTTATGAAAAATTAAAGTTAATTTCGTTAACGGCTTAAATTGGACTAGTGGGAGGGAGAATTCGGAAAATTCAAAATATCTATGTTATTATGAGTTGGATCGAATTTATTCTACTTTATTCAAAGCTTAAATATGAATGATTGCTTTCATTGAACTTTTACTTTGAGTTATATATTCATATGCGTTGTGTAATGTTATTATTTAAGAACTTCTGTTCTTATGAACTGTTTTATTTTATCTACACCATACTCGAAATTTAACCTAAAATTCTTAGTCATTAATGGCTGGATTGGGAGCAGAATTAGAGGGACTTAGGATACTTGCAAATTCGTTGGGTGAACACGTCATGAATAAGATTTTTGTTCTTGTTTCGAAAATGTTTACTTGTTTTCTGCCATATTCGATATTTACCCGTTTCAGTCAACACTAAAGATCATATTTGTTTTTGGCTGAATATCCCTGATAAGAGTCGAATTGAATAATCTTACGAAACCAATCTTGTTAAACTATTGTTGTTCTATACATTTTTTTTCGTATTTCAAAAGTTATTCATACTTTCTTGTTATCAGCCTTCAGTAAATCCCAACTACTACTCATGGGATTTTATTTAGAAAAAGATAATATGTGGGGACGAGAGATAAGTATTATGTCATACCAGCACTTGGGAAATCTGCTTAATTTACGCAGCCCCTTTTCACAGTGTGGGGTTGGGTGGGTTAGAATATTAAACGATTTTTTTTTCATGGATGTTATACGGTTATTTTTTTTTCATCTGTTCACAACATAGAATATCAAATAAATATCAAGTAAAAATTTGAGGCGATACAAAATGATTGCGAAACTAGCAAATAGAAATTTATTGATACGTGAGAATCAATCATGGGATATCGTTCAGAACATGTTGCTCCATATTTTTGCCAGTTAATTTATTTACTGGGGTACTAAAAAATTTAAACATTTTAAATTTTTTTAATTTCTCTTATTTTTTTATACTTTTGCAGCCGTTCTCCATTGTGTCAGCTGTCATATAGGTATATATAAAAATGACGAGTACTATTATTTCAAGTACACAATAAACTGAAGTTTTGATAACAAACACTTATATAATGACGAATTAAACGGATGATAAACTTTGGATTGAACATTTAGTTTTTCTCGTTTTTTTAATCGGAGATCCCAGCTATTGAGGTTGTTGTATCGAAAGATTTCTTCAAATACCCATCCATCCTCCCTTGTACTTGAGGAAAATGAGCACCCATTGGTCTACTTAAGGGATTTTGCTACTTCTTGAAAATAACTTATATTTAATCACATATTTAAGAAGTACAAAGGAAATGAGGGGACGAATCCAAACCCATCCAATCAGCGGACGAGTTGACGTCTGGAACCTACTAGAGCCAACGCCGGGTTATAAAAATTCCCCCAGAGTTCAGTGCACTATTTAGTTGTGCATCAGTGATTCGATTAACCGTGAGTTATTGTGCTGTGTAATAAGAACGTGATGTTAACAGTGCATATTGTGGTTAGTAGTGAAAAATAATTTATCAAGTATGTAAATAAAAGAAGTGATAAAAACTTCAAAGTTTCTGTATTTAATTTTGCAATCCAAAAGAACCCTACTAATGAACGTTTATTATGTTTTAATAAGCTTAACTATATATATATATATATATATATATATATATATATATATATATATATATAGTGTCTATGGCATGTGAAAGTAAAAAGTATCGTGAAGTTTCGAGAAAAAAATCTATGTACAGACAAAGGTTTATATATGATATATATGATTGTAATGTTCCATGTTGTTTGTGACGAACATAGCTTTGGTGGAAGGAAGGTCTGATTTTGTAATTTCTTTTTGACATCTGCGTTCTACCGTCCAGGCCATCAAAATCCAGGACCCGAAAACAATAATGCATTAAGAATTTTTTTTGAGTATCTATTAATTAACAACGTTAAATAACATCCCTTTAACTGGTTAGTACATAGGTAAGGCAGTGTATTCAGGATTTAAGTTGGACCGTAACCCCGTGGGTTCATAAGTGAAAGTTTTGATCAGGACCAGGGGTTTTGTGGGCTTCATTGAATTCAAATACAAAAGATGAAAAATGTGCAACACTTCTGGTTTCTCAATTGAATTTATTTATTTACGGTGTATAAGTTATTGTTAGATGAGGTTATTATAGTTTTGAAGTTGTAGGGAGGGACACCATGAACAAGCTTATGGTGAACGGCCAAAACCTTATTGTCGTACAGAAGAGCACGTAGGTATGGAGAAGTCCTCCTCCCCCCCCCCCTTCCATAATGATTAATTGTGAAGACATCATGGTTGTTCTTTGTGATGTTTTTGCATTTTGCCATCTTTACTCAATTTTTGTTCATGCCGGTATCAGAATACCTACAGAAGTGGTTTAGATCAAAAGTAAATCTACTAGGCGTATATACCTATGACTTAAAATTTGAATAAATGAAAATGGTCCCTTAAGCGACCAATGAGCCAATACCTACCTACCTCGCAGCGTTAGTGGAAGATCAAGTGAACAACTAGATATAACTTTGTGGTGGTCTTAGAGACCAAAGATCGCTAATTCCTTATTCAAATACTTAGTCAATTGCATCTTGTTATTAGGTAAACACCAGGGAAGGGTCATCTTCAAATAAAAAGTCAGTCGCGCAGGGGCTGAGTAAACTAAGCAGATTTCCCTCGGGCGCCAAAATTTCCAGTTAACTCAAAAATTAAAAGTTCAATGAACACAATATTTGGTATTTAGGCTTCGAATAAAGTGCTTCATAATATAACAGCTTATTGTTAATATGGCATTAGTAGGAGTGGCGGTTTACTGAAAGCCGAAAACTAAAAAAAGCAAATATCTTGGTTAATAATGAAGATACTGAAAAAACGTATGTGATAATATTTATAGAACATTCAATTTGCAATAAGAACTGCTCTATATACTTTTTCGTTCCTACGTATAATACCGGAGATATTTGCAATTTTCAAAATTCCCCTCTCACACCCCAGTGCGAAATCACTGGTCCGATTTCAGCCGTTAACGAACTTGATCTTCATTTTTACATAAAACTTTTTAATATCGAGTTTGGTAACGATCAGACAAAAACTGCTAGACCGTTAACAGACACACATACACGTATATATATATATATATATATATATATATATATATATATATATATATATATAAATAGTTTTGAACGGACCTCATTGTCGTCATTTCCTGGGTCGGATTGCTGAACATTTGAGGACACTTTTAAAAATCGTGGCATGAGCACGATCTCAATATCTGCTAAAAGTATTTTATTATTCATTTTAAGAGAAGGATTATTGGTAAATGAACTACATAACTTTGGAAATAATCCCATAATGTAACAAGTTGTTTAATTTTTGGATTAAACATGTTTGCTTTACATTCCTTTATAGGATTAGTACTGAAGATTTAAAGGTAGAGGTGGTAGAGAAAGGGACTGTAGTATAGATGGGGGCAGCGTTGGGATCGGGACACCGCTAGGAATGCTATGACTCACTATTGTGTGGGCCCTCATAATAGGCCTAGCCTTTCAAATAGTTACACGTGGAATTGGTCTTCCATGGTACCTCCTAGCTGTGGCTCTGTCGTCTGTGTTCTACCGACAACGACTGCTCAGCTCAGTTTGAGAACATGGATTTAACGTAGTAGTAGGTTAGGATTTATAAACTTGGAAAACTCCAAGCATATTAGACCTTCAAAAAAGGAATTTCGAAATATCTAGACTACCACTACTAGATATAGTAAATAGTTTACAATAAAATTAATATGTTATATTCTGATATATTTCAGTAAATGTTTTTATTTCCAGTGAGAGGTTGGCAGACCTGTTTGTTTACATACTAACGCTTTCATATACCGTTTGTATTTATTCACTTAATATTGACGGTGGTGTTGTGTTACCAGTATGTAGATTTATATATTGTTAAACTTCATGAGGGAAATCGGCTTAGTTTATGCAGCCCCTGCTTTTCTGTGTTATAAGTAAAGTCTAAACCCTGTTTCTACAATGAATGATCGAATGATGAATCTATGTTTCGACAACACAGTACATCTTACTTCTACTTGTTAGTTTCATTGTAGTAATGTAATAAAATTGACTAACATCCATTTCCTTTATACGTGGACAATAACTTTTCCAGTTGTATCTTTTTTTTTTTTTACATTATCTCATTCGACCCATATTTACAGATTACAGCGACACGATAACTGTGATAAGTGGTAAGAGATGCCGTTATTTAGACACTGTATTTCGATTAAACAGTTCAATATTTCACAGGAATCGTATGCCTCCGTATCTGAAGGTGAAATGTTTGAGGACCCTTCAAATTTATGCCTATCCTCTTCTCTCTGCCTGTCTGTTTGTCTGTCTCTCTCTTTCTGTCTGTCTGTCTCTCTCTCTCTCTCTCTCTCTCTCTCTCTCTCTCTCTCTCTCTCTATATATATATATAGATATATATATATATATATATATATATATATATATATATATGTACTAGCTCAGGTACCCGGATTCGCCCGGGAATTCCTTGACGCTGAATGGTGATGGTATTTTTTTGGTGAAACGATGAAATCTAAATAATATTATTATTAAATAAATAATCTTTGTCAAAATTATGAAATTTAGAGGTATTATTAACATTTTAAGAAAGGAAAATATCTTCTAAACACAATTTATTATGTTAAAATTTATAGGATGTTTGGTATAAACCAATATTTACAAAGATTATACGTGTATATGTTTCGATTTCGAGGTGATCTGCACTCTTATTTGAAAATTCGAATTCTTATATGTTTGATTTGGGTTAGTTTAATCACATATGACAGTCCTTTGAAATCTTAGAGCAATGTTTTAGCAGATTTCCCTTAAGGGAAATCAGCTATTGAGGTCGTACTCATGACGCGATTTTCGAAAAATTTCTTCAAATGTTCATCAATCCTACCCAGGAGATGTCGAAAATGAGGTCCGTTCAAAATTATATATTTATATATATATATATATACTAGCTCAGATACCCGGCTTCGCTCGGGAATTCATTTGAGGCTGAATGTTGATGGTATTTTTTTGGCAAGGCTTTATTTTGCACAATATTTTGACATTTACCCGTCCCAGTGTTTACGGTTAATACCCGTCGTTTCTGTGGATTTGTTAATAATAAAATTAATTTTTTATGTAAGACTTCACTGTCCTCCATATTGTCATATTTCCCGCTTCCTGTGCATTATGCATAGATTTGAATTATTAAGGACTAAATATTAACATACATTTGAATTAATTTTTCCAGGTGAGGTACCTGGTAGTTCCACTCCTGCCTGTCCCTAGAAATAGTATGGCTTTTTATAAGGAAGGTGTTAGTGCTAATACACATACTGAGTGTTTTATTTAGTTCCGTTGAGTCTTTTGTGCCAAATAAAATTTTTCACTTCCGCTATAATTTTTAGCGTATATCTCGTTTATAATTCGGTATAAGAAAAAAGTGTATATAACAAAAGTTACTCTAAATAGCAAAATAAACAAATTTTGTTATGTTCATATTTGCCGATAAACCAATAGGAAACGAAATATCGCTATTTTTAATTTCTGGCTTCCCTTAAAATCCCCACTCCTGCCCGTCCCTAGAAATGTTGGTATGGCTTCTTATAATGAAAGCGTTAGTGCTAATACACATACCGAGTTTTATTTATTTCGGTTGGGTCTTTTGTCCCAAATAATATTGTTGACTCCCGCTATAGTTTTTAGCGTATAACTCATTTATACTTCCGTATACAGCAAAAAAGCATATAACAAAAGTTACTCTAAATAACAAAATAAACAACTTTTGTTATGTTCATATTTGCCGATAAACCAATAGGAAACGAAATATCGCTATTTTTAATTTCTGGCTTCCCTTAAAATCCCCACTCCTGCCCGTCCCTAGAAATGTTGGTATGGCTTCTTATAATGAAAGCGTTAGTGCTAATACACATACCGAGTTTTATTTATTTCGGTTGGGTCTTTTGTCTCAAATAATATTGTTGACTCCCGCTATAGTCATAAGCGTATAACTCATTTAAACTTCGGAATACGATGAAAGTGTTTATGACAAAAGTTACTCTAAATAACAAAATAAACAACTTTTGTTATGTGCATATTTGCGAAAAAACCAATAGAAAACGAAATATCACGACTTTTAATTTCAGGACTCCCTTATAACCCCCACTCCTGTTCGTTTCAGAGAAAATTAATATAGCCTATCTCTCAAGTTGGACCAGACTTCTCACGGTGTGCCAATTTAATTTAAAATCGGTTAAATAGTTTAGGAGTCCATCGCGGACAAACATCGTGACAGGAGATTTATATATATATATATATATATATATATATATATATATATATATATATATATATGTCTATTAACGCTCTAGCGGTAGCAATTTTTGTTTGATCGATACGAAACTCGATATTTAACCGTTTTATGTAAAAAGACAGATCAAGTTCGTTAATGGCTGAAATCGGACTAGAGGGAGGGGGGGGGGATTTTCGAAAAATCGAAATATCTCCGTTATTATGCATCAGATTGAAAAACGTATAGAACCAATCTTATTGCAAATTAAATGTACTATAAATATTGCTAATACATTTATTCTCTATCTTGAATATTAACCGAGATATTTGCATTTTTATGAAGTCTGTGGGACATGTGATCGGGTATACCCGTAGTTCGGATTCGGTCGGGCGTTTTCATAACTTCTCGGCTCAGGTGGAAGCTTCTTCTAACCTTACCTGTCGTTTCTAACCTTACCTTACCTTCTTTACTTTGTGATATTTATGCAAATACGTTCTGTTCATCCGCCCCCCCCCCCTTCTTTAGTTCTTGGACTACTAAAATTTGAGTTATTAAAATATAAATTATTCTTACAATTCAGAAGCCGTTTCAGTTGGGAATTTATTTTAATTAACTGAAAGATTACACATTACTATTTCTATTTAATCACGGTGATGTTGTGTTACCAGTATGCAGATTTCTCTATTGTAAAACTTCACATGGGAAATCTGCTTAGTTTAGGCAGCCCCTGCGTGACGGACTTTTTTATCTGAGATTTCAATGGACTTTTATTTGTGATTAAACTAACCTAAATCATTCATTTTCCGACTCCTAGTGTTTGGTTATGTTATAGATCTGCAATCATCTTTAAGGTCTGAGTTAATTTTCTTCTGTTTTGTCGTTCTTTTATATCTTCACCGTCGTCGGGTCACCGTCGTCGGTGTTAAACCTTTCTTGGTAGTTTCTTCAAACATATCGTAAATTTTCTAACCATCCTCTAAAATTGAAGAAACATGTTCTATACACTTACAGCACTAGAAAGAACAACTACTAAATATTTCAATGAGATAAACAAATTAAGAACCATTTTTAAAGAAAACAATTATCCGGAAGAACTAATAGAAAAAGAAATAAGCCGAAAAAAGAATTTCACATAAACCAACAAAGGAGAAAATATGAAGGAAAAAGAAGATAGGGTCACATTTGATTTTTAAGTTTTTAAATTTAATGAAGATATGTTTTAAGAAACAACAAAAAAAGGTTTAAAAAGAAAACTAACTTGAAAGAAGAAGAAAATTAACTTGACGTCAAAGTTGATGGCACCTCTATGACTAAACCAATTAGTTGGAAACGGAAAATTAAAGACTCAGAAGTCGATAATGCAGAAACAAGCCAACTTAAAAACGCAAACTCACACAGCTTAACACTTTTGCTGCGGGTGTCCTTACGGAAGGACACCTGTGACCCTACCCGCTTACGATTGTCCCTTCGGAAGGACACCCCTCTATTACTTTTTCCATTAGACTCAAAAGGCTGGTAAATGGAGGGGATTCACTCTTTCGACTCCCGGTAAAGACAGTTGCCTTCAGTACTGTTTGGGCTTTCCAATGGGTTTTACCGTTTCCAAATCGGCCAACTTAAAGATTTTTTATCGATTTTTAAACTTTGCTCTCTAAAAATTGATTTGGGGCTCAGGTTAGCCATGCGAGTTAAAACGTTGACCTTTATCTCACATGATAAACCTAGAGTGGCGAGTTCGATTCTTGCCTGGGCAAAGGAAATTATTTAGTGACGAAATTCATTAAATAACGTCCTAAAATCCCACCCTGGCTAGAAAAGGGTGGTAACCTGTAGATAACCCGTCCCGATTAGCGTAAGTTGCAAAAAGTGGACGTTAATAAATAACAATAATAATAAAAATTCATTCTAAGTAAGTAAAATTTATTATATAATTTCTATTTATTTCATGATTTAATATATTTGAATACTATTAACTAAATTGTTGAATGATAACTGCAAAAGGTGATTCATGACCTCATTCAATTAGTTTTGAAAAGTAAAGAGGAAAACAGTCTTATACCTGAAAGGGTGAAAAACACATTTTTGCTGAATAATAAGCCTAAACTAAAATATAATGTTCCTAGATGTGAAATTTAGATTTTATAGACATTTTTTATTCGTAAGTTAATAATAACAACTGTGGTTTATTTTTTTTTATGATTTTTGTTGGAAAAAAAACTACAGTTAACGATAAGAAATTAACTTTCAGGAACTTTATCAGTGTAGAATGTATGTAATAAGTAAGTTCAATCAAAGGTCACTTCACTTAAGCTGTCATTCTAATAAGTTAATTTGCTTTTTCCAAGCAAATAATCCTGCAAAAAAGTTGGGATAATTGATCTTATGTTTCTAAATGGCGAACAAAAATAATTAAAAATGTCCAACAAAAAAATATTTGAATCGATAATTAGTTATTGTAAATGATTAGTAATTGTTATTTACTATTCTAATAAAAATAATTGAGTTTTCTTTAAAATAATAAATAAACATTAGGTATAATGAGTAGTGGGTTTAGCATAAAATGACTAAATGCGTCTACTGATACTAAACCGCAAGGCAGGTGGAATTCCTCACTTACGGGTTGTCCCTCTGGAAGGACATTTCCGGAAATGCATTTCCGGTTAATTTTTTTTGTCGCATTTCTATTAAAATCATCAAATATGATTAAAAGTATGTTTATATTAAAAAAAATCAAACAAATAATGCACCCAATTTTTAGGTATTATCAAAAAGTGACAACCGCAGCGAAAGTGTTAAGATCAAGACGTTTTCCCCCTAGATCGATGAATCGAACATCTACGCGAAATGAAGAAATAGTTATTAACAAGCACCTAAACCAACAAGGTAGCAATTAATATGAAAATCAACTAAAATACAAGATAAAAGACCAACTAAAGAAATTTGTTCCTTTTAAATATAATCCAGCAATAGTAGGGCGCATTAAGAAAATCTGTAAGGACGTTAGACCAATAGCCTGGCGATACGGGGATTAAATCAGTAATGGTTTCTGTCTTATACAAGATAAACTAAAAGACAAAGAAACTTAATACAATATTTATAAAATAAACTGTTTAATATTATATAGGGCCTGTGAAATGTTATATAGGGGAGTCGTCGGAGCCCTTAAAGAAAAGATTGAAACGCCATTGCAGAAATGTTGATAATGTAGAAAATAGAACATCATTGACCGACCACTATTTGACATTTAAACATAAATTTAATTTTGAACAGGTGGAAATTTAAGTTATGACAAAAACGTAACCAAGTGGAAGATAAAAGAAAATATCCACATTATTAAAAACAAACATTATTTTGTGACCAAGAAAACTGAGATAAGAAATTTACACACCATATTTATCAAATATTTAAATAAACAGAAGCAAGTAGATTAGATGTAGATATAGATAGGAATCGATTTTTCAAAACTCGAAACATTAAGAGTAATGGATTTTTCAAAACTAGAAACTTTATAGGTAATCGATTTTTACACTGTATATGATTTTAATCTATCGATTTTATCAGCTGAGTGGTGTGGTACATCTCCATTATGGTTAGTCTTGACGTGACCGACGAGGTGTTAAGGTCGCAACTTTTAGCAGATTTCCCTTACGGGAAATCAGCAATTGAGGTCGTACGTTTTTGAAACATTTCGTCAAATGTCCATCGATCCTACCCAGGAGATGACGAAAATGAGGTCCGTTCAAAACCCTCTCTCTCTCTCTCTCTCTATATATATATATATATATATATATATATATATATATATATATATATATATATATATATACTAGCTCAGATACCCGGCTTCGCTCGGGAATTCATTTGAGGCTGAATGGTGATGGTATATTTTTGGCAAGGCTTTACTTTGCACAACATTTTGACATTTACCCGTTCCAGTATTTAGGGTTATTAGGACCGTTGTTGGCATTTGTTAATAATAAAATTATTTTTTTATGTAAGACTTCACTGTCCTGCATATTGTCATATTTCCCGTCTCCTGTGCATTATGCATAGATTTGAATTATTAAGGAGAAAATGTTGACATAAATTTGAATTAATTTTTTGAGGTGAGGTACCTGGTAGTTCATATTGAAAAGAAGTGTTGAGCAAATTTCTCTAAATAACAAAATAAACAACTTTTGTTGCGTGCATATTTGCCGAAACCCCAATAGGAAATCATTATTATTAATTTCAGGCCTCCCTTATAACCCCCACTCCTGCCCGTCCCTATAAATGTTAGTATGGCTTATTATAAGGAAGGCGTTAGTGCTAATACACATACTGAGTGTTTTATTTAGTTCGGTTGAGTCTTTTGTGCCAAATAAAATTGTTGTCTCCCGCTATAATTTTTAGCGTATACTTCCGTATACGGCAATAGTGCATATAACAAAAGTTACTCTAATTTACAAAATAAACAACTTTTGTTATGTGCATATTTGCTGATAAAGCAATAGGAAACGAAATATCGCTATTTTTAATTTCAGGTCTCCCTTATAACCCCCACTCCTGTTCGTCTTAGAGAATATTAATATAGCCTATCTCTCAAGTTGGACCAGACTGCTCACGGTGTGCCAATTTAATTTAAAATCGGTTAAGTAGTTTAGGAGTCCATCGCGGACAAACATCGTGACAGGAGATTTATATATATTAAGATATATATATATATATATATATATATATATATATATATATATATATATATATATATACATATATGTTTGTTAACACTCGGTCACAATTTGTATTTAATCGTCACCAAACTCGGTATTTAATCGTTTTATGTAAAAAGAAATATCAAGTTCCTTAATGGCTCAAATCGGACGAGAGGAAGGGGGGATTTTCTAAAATTCAAAATATCTCCGTTACTATACGTCAGATCAAATTTACTATAAATATTGTTATATACATGTATTCTCTATCTTGAATATTAACCGAGGTATTTGCATTTTTATTAAGTGTAACGGACGAGCTATGGTCGCTTCTGTTCGTTTCCGCCGAAAGTTAGTTCGGACGTTTCCGTAACTGCTTGACACTCGTATGGAGATTTCTCTATTGTATAACTTTACGTGGGAAATCTGCTTTGTTTACGCAGCCCCTGCGTGACGGACTTTTTTTTTATGCTGTATTACTCCTGAATAGGCGTCATAGAGGATGCAAAACATCTTCAGGAAAATAAACCAGTGATATAGTTCACGTGTTTTTCATCTACTTACGGTCTGCCATTTCTCCTTCAAAACCTATAAAGATCATAAGTGACCAGAAGTCACCATAAACAAATTTCTTCTATTACGTAGTTCTCACTTGCATAATTTCAATTCTCGAAAGTATAAAACATTACAGACTCGGTTTAATGTAAAAGAATACCAAGTGACAAAATTATCTACCTCAGTTACGGTCCCATACCCAGACAGGTGGTCTTTCCAGCTCATCTTCCCGATCACCTGGTCCAGCAGCTGTATCATCACCTGCCTAGCTACACGTGCTTTATACAAACGAAAGATTGGAGAAGTAATCATGTCGAGGCACGAGTAGCCAGTCAGCGGCAATGCTCAACGTTATTATTTGACTAAATATATCATAGTCGTGTTGGTAATTGTGCATTGGATATAGGTGATTCCCCTTTGAAATAGCAACTTGATAATATACAGCCTTTGCGGTTCTTGCTTACTATACTTAAGTAGTTTCAAGAAACTGTTTAATCAGCAACATAGCACGACAATGACCTAGCTCATAGGAACCAAGTATTTTATGCGCATTAAACATTTTAAAATTGATTCATGTTAGTTTTAACATATTTCTCTTCAGAGATATATATCAGTAATTGTTTTTCTTTCCAGTCTAGAATATTTCTATCTATCTATTCAGTTCTGAGAAGTTGGTTTACGATTCAGACGCATTCCGTTGCAGAGGTTATTAAAATGAAAATTGTCTGAAAGATTTCCCATTAGCCTTTGTATTTATTCACTTAATATCCACGGCGGTGTTACCAGTATGTAGATTTCTCTATTGTGGAACTTCACGCGAAAAATATGCTTAGTTTACGTAGCCCCTGCGTGACGGACTTTTTTACTTTTGCCTTCTTGTAGGTTTTTTAATTATGTTCTTGCTTTTGTTCTTGGTTTCCTGAAATTAGAGTGATTGAGATAAAAAATATTCAGGTTTATTATAAACTGCATCACTAGATACAGTAAATAGTTTGCAATAAGAAGAGATTTATTACGAGGAAGGCGGCAAATTATACATTTGACTTCTGGTGGCATAACATGACGTGGGGAAAGGGACATTGGTAAAGTTGAATGGAGGAATTATTGGATTTTGTGGGAGTGGGGTTGGTCCTTAGTATCAGGATAAGATTTGACTTAGTTGTCGCTATAAAATGTTAGATTTGTCTTTATCTGAACACGCCCATGTCACCGTCATCTCAGCATGGAGGGGTAGAAGTTGTATGGTATCTTAGGATTTCACGGGTAGCGTTCCAGACGGATTTGCCTTGGAAGGTTAGTGTAGCGAGATTGAAGAGGAATTGTAGGATGTGGTTCGACGCATGCGAAGTTGCTGTTTTACAATTCGACATAGCCTATTGTAAAGACTGTGGTCATCAGGATGATGGGTCCTTGGCCACAAAGCTCAAGGTTTTCGCTTTCTGCTATAAGTTGGAGAATATGACGGGGAAGAGAGTTGGATTGGTTAGGTGTGGTTTATTTTGGAAAGGTAGAACTGCTTTCCAAACGGATTCTTGAATGGAGGTTGTGAAATTATTAACAGCTTAGTCTAAATCAGAGGATGTTTTAAAGGCAATCAGGAGCTCTATAGCTTTTCTAAAAGTGAAGAAACCCGATACCAGTTGACGGGAATATTTGAAAAGGAAGATGGCAGTGATTTTGAAAGAGCATGGAGGGATAGTTCAAGGAAAATGGGCGTTTGATCGGAGTTAAGGTCATTTAGGGAGGAAATTTTATAATCAGTGTGATGAAGGCCAAGGGTAATGAAAAAGTCAATAAGGTCTGGGATGTATTTTGAGTGGAAGGCCAGTAGGCCGGGGTGTTTGGGGAAATTGTGGTGCAGCGCTTTGAGGATAGTACAGCATAGCGTGAACGACCTCGAGAGTTGGTTATTCTGGATCCCATTGTAGAGGCTTTCTGACAAGGAAAGGAGGATTGATTGAATCAGAGAAAATATCCAGGAGGGAATCATGAAAAGGTTTCTTAGAAGGGCAGTAGACGGGTGATAAGGTACAAGAGAAGGAAGGAGTTTAAAACTTACCAGGTGTTGCTTCGCGAGATTCAGGAGGCAGAACATCTCCCATTATCATGTACGGGATATTCTCTATTTCTATGTAAAAACCAATTTGATCAAGGGCGCGGTAGGGGGGGGGGATTACTGAGAAGTGAAAACAAGAATGTACGAATAGCTCGCTTAATACATGATTTACAAAGAAATCCATTGAACGAGAATTGTAGGCCATCAATTATTTAACAAAGTTGGTTCTATAATATTTCACGATCCGACTCATTATAACGGAGATATTTTGATTTTCGAATCCCCTCCCTCTCAACCCCCCCTCCTTATCACTAGCCAGATTTGAACCAATAACGACTACGATCTTGAAGAGTTGCATGAAACGGTTAAATATCGAATATGGTATAATAGGTCAAATAAACATTATCTGGGCAAGAACATAAAATTAATAGTTGATGACGTCAACAAACAACGAATTTGCATACATCTCGCATAATAAAGGTCTCCTGAAAAGAATATTTGGTAAACTAGCTCAGTATGAAGGAGTTCGTGTTATAGCAGCTTATTATTAATAAATATGACATGAGTAGGGATGAGGGTTTACTTCAGGATGGAAACTAAAATATACATGATAGGGAATTTATGTATGTATATAACAACATTGATAGAAAATTAAATTTGCAATAAGACTGGTTTTGGAAACGTTTTAGGTCCAATAATAATAACGGAGATTTCTTTAATTCCCCCTGCCTCCAAACCCCTACTCTCACTGGTCCGATTTCATTAATTAAAGAACTTGAACTTTATTTTTACATAAATGTTTAAATATCGATCGGTAACGCTCATACTGAAGTCCGTCACGCAGCAGCTGCGTAAACTAAGCAGATTTCCAACGTGCTGCTATAACAAGCCTGTGATATTTTCTTTCTACATATTGTCTATTTATATGTAAAACCAGGTTATATAACCAGAAAACAAGGAAGTACAATTAACTCGCTTAATACAAGAGTTCAGAAAAAGGCATAGCTCAACAACTGTGGACCATCAATAGTTTAGCCGCGTCTCTCCGGTTTTCCCAGCATGATGATGAATTCCTGCTAAAAATCTTATTCACAAGATGCGGTTTCTTTATTGGTTTTCCTTGATTCTGCATCTTACTTTTCACATGCTTCAAATAAGAGAAATCATTGCTTAAATTCTGCAAAACGTCTATACATAGTTTTCTAATGCTTCGTGTGGTTGGCTGGATGGAGTTACTGGGTCTGAGGAATTACTGTTCTTCAAAAGAGGTCACAGGTATTATTTCGTTTACTTTTATTATCTTACAATATATTTCCTTTTAGCAGATTTCCCTTAGGGGAAACCAGCTATTGTGGTTGTATTCATGACGCGATTTTTGAAAAATTTCTTCATATGTCCCTACCCATAATTGTCGTACGACGGATTTTTTCGTAACTCAAGTATTAAGCGAGTTATTCGTAGATTCTTGATTTCAGTTCTCAGTAACCCCCCCCCTTCCTACCGCGTCCCTTCTACTCATTGATTTTTACATAGAAACATAGAATACGTGATGAGATGAAGTCACAAGTATGCTATATCAGCACTTGGGAAATATTACAATAGCTTGTTAGAAATTTGCTTACTTTACTCAGACGCTGTGTGACGCATTTTTGTAGCGAATGTCTGTGTTTCTGGCTTTGCAAACATTTGAACTATGAAACTTTTCGTTATAAGTAGCCCATGAGCTTTACGTTTATGTCGTAATGAACTAATGAAACGAGAATATTTTTGATCCTTTTACTGTATGACTGCACAAGGAATAAACTCTTGAATAGCTATAATCATACTGACTGATATTAAGTTTCCAGGAAATAGGTCCCCTTGAGCAGCAGGAAGGCGACGCGTGGGTTTTACCCGGAACTGTCCTCTGATGTATTTTCTCTCATATTTATTGCTTTAAACATCCTGAACAAATTTCGGCACCTTATCAAAGTTGAGTAATGTGTGATAAAAATGTTACAATTATTCATCTTCTATCCCCTGACGTGAAGAAATACGTGCATAGATGAGACATTAGTATACAGTGCATTTAATTGCCTTTCAAGATTATATAAATTGAAGGCTCCAGGGGAAAAAGTCCGTCACGCAGGGGCTACGTAAACTAAGCAGATTTCCCACGTGAAGTTTTACAATAGAGAAATCTGCCTAATAACAACTGTAATAGAAAGAAACCTCTAAACCTAAAACATTATTTAGGGCGTAATAACCCAGTAGTTTCTAGCCCCAAAACACAGTTAACCTAACCTCTAAACCTATTCACGAGGGACGGATAGTTATGGAAAAGGCCGCCAGAGCTCTCGGCGGAAAGTCCGAACATAGCCTACTGGTACCACTCGCAGAATACAAATGCAAATATCTCGGTTAATATTCAAGATACAGAATAAATGTATAGAACAATATTTATAGTAAATTTAATTTGCAATAAGATTGATTATGTACAATTTTTCGATCCGACGAAAAGTAACGGAGATATTTCGAATTTTCGGAAATCCTCCCCTCTAAACCCCCCCTCCCCGTGGTCCGATTTCAGCCGTTAACGAACTGATCTTTCATTTTTACAAAATTTAAACGACTAAAATATCGAGTTTGGTAACGATCAAACAAAAAATTGCGACCGCTAGAGCGGTATTTCATTGACAAAATATATAGATAGATAGATAGATAGATAGATAGATATATATATATATATATATATATATATATATATATTAATAGATATTATATATATACAGTTTTGAACGGACCTCATTTTTGTCATCTACTAGGTAGGATCGATGGACATTTGAAGAAAAATTTCGAAAATTCCGTCATGAGTACAACCTCAATAGCTGATTTCCCTTAAGGGAAATCTGCTAAAAGGGGCAAAGTCAATATTTTTCTGAAATTGAGTTTGAAACGCAGTTTTATTCAGCTTTTGATGCTTAACACGATGGTGTGTTTGTTTTGGGGAAAAACGTGCTCATTGACATAGAAAAGCATGAGTGAAGATTACATGTGCCAGGGAAGTAGGGGCCAAGTCCACAAGGTACTCGGGAAGATGGAGCCAAGTCCATACTAGATGGATTTCGTTGCTGCAAAAGTTGAGTGAATATTTCAACATTATTTAGGGCGACTCAACAGATATAAAATATGCTTGTCGAACAATAAATCTTATTAAATAAGTAACCTCAAAGACCTAACAAAATTCTGCAAACGGCCACCAGAGCTGTAAAATATACTTTTTGGAATTGCCGCACAGTGACATGGAGAAAAAAAGAAGGAATTGTTTAAAGACAAAAATTGATAAAAAGACATTGAAGAAAACTGATTCATTTTCACAAAAATTTAAACATCAAACTTTCATTTTCAAAACCTTTTCCTCTATTTTGCTATTTCATTGCAATTGAATACTTGGCATTTTTATTCATTGACATCAATTCCTCCCTTAAAACTCATTTTAGAATTCTTTCTGATTCCCAATCTTCATATATTATTCATAAATATTCATCTTCCCTGGAGTTTGGTAAACTCGATACTGAAAACCTGGAAAAAAGAGCCAAGTCCAAAATATACACTTTCTATATCACCCAGTAGGTTTTGGTGACTGATTATCAAACGTTTTTTGTACAGAGATATAACAGATGATTTTGAAAATGACAGCAATATGTCATTCGTGTTTCAGAATAGTTTAAAATAATTATATTCAAACAGTAAGAGATTTATTACCGGTAAACATGACAATTACAGAAAATTAAACTTTAAAAAGTGTCTCCTGAAAAATTTGTTCAGGTGGACTTGACCCCTTTTTCCCCTGGAGCCTTCAATTACTATTGGCATAAAATTATTTGTATGAGGTATTAACGTGGATTTACGAGGGACGAATAATGTCAGAAAGTAGAGAGCACAACTTAGAACAATTAAAGGGCCCAAATTGTAGTAATGTAGTTTCAGATTAACTTACAAGTGTTATCAGTCCATTAGAAACAAAAATGGAATATACGAGTAAAATACGAACATTAGGGGGAAAAAATATACTTGATTTTTTAATTTTTTGAATCATATGGTAAACGAAGATTAGCGAGTTCGATTCTCGCCTGGGCAAATAGGAATTTATTTAGTGAAGAACTCATTAAATAAAATCCTTAGTCCCACCTTGGCTAGAAAAGGGTGGTAACCAGTAGATAACCCGTCCTAATTAGCCATAGTTGCAAAAAATGGACGTAAATAAATAATAATAATAAAATTGTTTTTGAATTATGATTTATGAAATAGAATCACTGTACACCATTTGACAATTAACAGACTTTATTGTGACATTGATTTCCATTAGATCTGAAACTGAATAGGAGATTGAAATTTATGATAGTCATCGAACAAAAATTTGCATACGTCATATTCTAAGAAATTCATTGTTGTATTTTACACAAGGCTCAGACACTATTGCAAAACGAATGAACTGGCTTTCGAATGCCATCGTGTGCTATGCCGCATCCATGTCAATAGATGCAATGCTGTATGTATATTGCCATATCTCGAAGTGGCTTCTTCAGTAATTCTGGGGAGCAAACCCAACATCCATTACAAATTACGTAAATTCCTGTAAGTCCTATGAAGGACGCCTGTGATGTACTGCAAAGGATATATTTGTGCTGTCGTTCCCCCGTCCTATTGATCTCTTACATTTAACATCTACTCTAAGTGTTCACCATTATATTTTTTTATTATTATTTATTAACGTCCACTTTTTGCAGCCAAGGCTAATTGAGACGGGTCATCTACACTGGGTAACCCCTGTAGCCTGGGTGGGACTAAGGATTTTATTTAATGAATTCCGTCACTAAATAAATTCCTCTGCCCAGGCGGGAATCGAACACGCCACTCTACGTTTACCACATGTGATTAAAGTCAACGCTTTATCATCGTTATAGTAGCGAACTGGAGTAAGTGTAGCCAAGCTTTGAGATAGAGTTTTTGAATTTTGCTATACTCGAAGAATTCAAAATGCCAGAGTGTGGAATCAATTAAAAGCTTCACACCAATTAGAATGTACCCATGAAGCTGCACTCACATATTCCAATGAACTATTGCCAAAACATTCAATAAATATCACAAATTATCTAAACTTGTTGCTAGGTGCTTTGCACTGCTTAGTGTATCATACCTTAATTGAACCGTTAGTGGTAATATTAGAAATTCCAAGGAGAAAAGTACCCCAGCATAAAACGTTTTACAAGGGGCAAAGTAAAAACTACCCCGAAAATAATTGTAATAACCTTGACAAAAGACCGAAGTTTCTAGATATTCAAACAAACCACTTGCGCTAGTGAAACCATAATCAATTAGATAGGAAAGCGTAACCTCTTTGGTTCCAGATTACAAATAAAAATAAACTACACAACATTTTAATGGACTACATCAGCCACTGGTAGATCGTTGTAAATATGTTATTTTTATGTTCCCACATTAAGAAGAGATTTGAAATAATGTAATAGGAAATAGGTTTATTAAAAGAAAAATAATAATAAATTGATGTAACCAAGTGCGAATGTTGGTTTAATCTTCTTCGTTTTTTTTTAGTTTTTTGCCCTAAAACCCTACGAAACAACAACAATCTTCTTCAGTGGAATAGGTTAGCTTACCTATTCATAAATCTCTTGATAGCCTATTGTTGATAAATCTGCCCTTCAGTAGGAGGGAACCATTTTTACTACTTATTCGAGTTTAGAGTTACCTGTTGTAAATCTATCTTAGTTATTTATTGGCTCTATCTTTACTACTTATTGCAATGAATGGATGTAATCACGACGAATTCCATTTCTCCAAAATTGCTGTTCGTAACTCCTTATGATTGAGAGGACCTGCAAGATGTACTATAATGCATCTCTCACAACCCTTACCCCATTTGGGATGCATGTATATTAACAGATTTCCCTTAAGGGAAATCAGCTATTGAGGTTCTACTCATGACGCGATTTTCAAAATTTTTCTTCAAATGTCCATCGATCCTACCCAAGAGATGACGAAAATGTGGTCCGTTCAAAATTGTATATATATATCTATATCTATATATATATATATATATATATATATATATATATATATATAAAATTGTAACCTCTGTCTGTACATTGATTTTTCTCGCGAAATTTCACGATAACTTTTCGTTTCACATGTCATAGACACCATAACTGCATTTTGTTTCTTTCGTGTATGTTTGTTTGTTTGTTTGTTTCTTACCTTTTCACGCATAAACGGCTGAACAGAATTTTAGGCTATATTAATATCCTCTGAGACGAACAGGAGTGGGGGTTATAGGGGAAGCCAGAAATTAAAAATAGCGATATTTCGTTTCCTATTGCTTTTTCGCCAAATATGAACATAACAAAAGTTGTTTATTTTGTTATTTAGAGTAACTTTTGTTATATACACTTTTTTCGTATACCGAATTATAAACGAGATATACGCTAAAATCTATAGCAGAAGTGAACCATTTTATTTGGGACAAAAGACCCGACCGAAATAAATAAAACTCGGTATATGTATTAGCACTAACGCTTTCATTATAACAAGGCATACCAACATTTGTAGGGACGGGCAGGAGTGGGGGTTATAAGGAAGGCAGAAATTAAAAGTAGTGATATTTCGTTTCCTATTGGTTTTTCGGCAAATATGAACATAACAAAAGTTATTTATTTTGTTATTTAGAGAAATTTGCTCAACGATTCTTTTCAATATGAACTATGTACCAGGTACCTCACCTTGAAAAATTAATTCAATTGTATGTTAATATTTTGTCCTTAATATTTCAAATCTATGCATAATGCACAGGAAACGGGAAATATGACAATATGGAGGACAGTGAATTCTTACATAAAAAAATAATTTTATTATTAACAAATCCACAGAAACGACGGGTATTAACCCTAAACACTGGGACGGGTAAATGTTAAAATATTGTGCAAAGTAAAGCCTTGCCAAAATAAATACTACTCAGATACCCGGCTTCAGCCTCGGGAATTCATTTGGGGCTGAATGTTGGTGGTATTTTTTTGTCTAGCTTTACTTTGGATAATATATATGACTGTTACCACTCTAGCGGTCGCAATTATTGTTTAATCGTTACCAAACTCGATATTTAGTCGTTTTATGTAAAAAGGGGGAGGGGGGGGGGTGGAGATTAGAGGGAAGGATTTTCGAATATTCGAAGTATCTCCGTTACTATAGGTCGGATCGAAAACCTGTATAGGACCAATCTTATTGCAAATTAAATGTACTATAAATATTGTTATATACGTTAATTCACTATCTTGAATATTAACCGCGATATTTGCATTTTTCAGTTTTCAGCCATCAGCAAACCGCCTCTTCTACTAATGCTACATAAACAATACTTTGCTACATAATAAATCGAAGTTTAAATACCAACAATTGTATTCAAGAGACGTTTATTATATGAGATACATCAAATATGTCCTGGTGACCCCCCCCCCCCTCCCCGTCTTAAGGGTTTGGACTAAAATTATTTAGTGCCGGAATTCATTAAATAACATCCTAAGTCCCACCCTGGCTAGAAAACGGCTGTAACCTGTAGATAACCCGTCCCAATTAGCCTTAGTTGAAAACGTTGACGTTAATAAATAATAATAATAATAGAATTCTAAAATATTGTATTGGAATTTATCAAAATATAAATTGACTGAATCATTTCCCATTTTCATTTGTACTTATTCACATAATATTCTCGGTCATGTTAAGTGTTACCAGTATGTAGATTTATTTATTGTAAAACTTTACGTGGGAAATCTGCTTAGTTTACATAGCCCCTTCGTGACGGACTTTTACGTCATTAGACTATTACTTTCATAAACTGAATAGTTTTGAAAAAGTATGGGAGAAATTGTCTATAGGGTGTTTGCAATGATAAAACCAGTTCAAGGCAGCACGAGTTACTGGAACGAATTAGTATTAGAACCTTGTTTTAAAACCAACCTCTACAAAAGGAAACTTTAGTATTCTGCATTTTAGATTTCCAATAAGGGACATCAGCTAATGAGGTTGTACTCATGATGCGATTTTGAAAAAATGTCCTCAATTGTCCATCAAAGTGTAACCTCAGCCTGTATATTGATTTTTTCTCTCGAAATTTCACGATTCTTTTTCGTTTCACATGCCATAGAAACGATATTTGCAAATTGTAGCTTTTGTTTCTGTTTGTTTGTTCCCTTTTAAAGCCCAAACTATCGTACCGATTTTTATGAAACTTGGTATGTTACTACTAACCCAACTTAGAGTATAGGCTATACTAATGTTGTCTGAGAAGAACAGAAGTTGGGGTTATAAGGGAGGCCTGAAATTAAAAATAGTGATATTTCGTTTCCTTTTGGTTTTTTGGCAAATATGCCCATAAGAAAAGTTGTTTATTTTGTTATTTAGAGTAATTTTTGATATATACGACGTATAAACGAGGTATATGCTAAAAACTATAGGGGAGTCAACAATTTTATTGGGCACAATAGACTAAACCGACCTTAAAGAAACTCGGCATGTGAATTAGCATTTACTCTTCCATGATTATAAGCTATATCAAAATTTGTAGTGACGAAGTTTGTATATATTTTGCATTTGACTTATTTATTATTGTCCTTCTGTAGTTTTTTGATCTCTTGTTTCTAAATTCCAGGCTACGTTAAGGACTATGATAGAAAGCTGTCAGCCATTTATAAGAGGTTCTTTACAACACACCGAAGGTCCACGGCCATCTGGTATTTGGTATGTAAACAATGTTTACAATAATTTTATTTTATTAGCTATTGAGGTTCTACTTATAACGGGATTTTCTATTTATATTTGTCTGTTGTCGCTTCTGTGGTCGCAATTTTTGTATTATTGTTACCAAACTTGATAGTATATTCATTAATGGCTGAAATAAGCTGGAATAGGGGGGGGGGGGTTGGGGAGTAGGAATTTTCGGAATTTATTCAAAATATCTGCTATTATGAGTCAGGGTCCTCAATAGCCGATTTCTGTTGTTGGCTAAAACAGGAATGAGCAACGCCCTTTTAAAGATGTTTATGCGGCCTGCCAAGAATTTCTTAAATTTAATTTATTTTCTGGACTTTCTTCACTGAATATATTGTTATTATATATATATATATATATATATATATATATATAATTGCTGTGAAGCCCGGCAAAACAATTTAAAAATTTTGATTAAAAAGGTTGCTCCTCTACTGGGCTAAAAGGTCTCAATTCCTCACAGCCTCTCCTACGATAGTATTAGTGTTCTACTATTCCGGGATCGGAAGTCGAAAATAATTAATTTTGTTAATCAAAACGTCCACTTCGTAATGTAGCCTACTAAAGTTGGTAGGCGGGAAACTAAAAAGTTCGGAGCTTGGATTAAGCTAGGCCATTAGCGATTTCTAGCCTTACTTTTTTTAAATCACAAATATAGACTTGCGACTAAATAATCATAATGGTTAAAAAGTCCGTCACGTATAAACTAAGCAGATTTCCCTTGTGAAGTTTAATAGTAGATAAATGTACATACTGAGCACACAACACCACCGTCAACATTAAGTGGATAAATGCAAACGATAATAAGAAACCTCCTTACGGGAAGCGTCTGAAATGTAAACAAACAGGTGTGTCACCCTCTCATCGGGAAGAAAAACAATTACTGAAATATATCAGAATATAACATATTAATTTTGTTGAAATCTATTTACCAAATCTAGTTCTGTAATTTATAATGAATCAGAATAATTTTTATCTCAATGAAACAAATTTTAGTTGTCCGACAACTTTAGCCGGGGGGGGGGGGGCACCTGAACATATTTGCATGTATCTCGTATAATAAAGGTCTCCTGAAAACAACATTTGGCATATAAGCTTCGAATAATGTGGTTTATTGCATAACAGAGTATTGTTTATGTAACATGAGAAGAAGTGGGGGTTCGCTGAAGGCTGAAAAATGCAAATATCTCGGTAATGTTCAAGATAGAGAATAAACGAACAAATTTATAATACATTTAATTTGCAATAAGATTGGTTCTACACAATTTGTAGATTCGACGTATAGTAACGGAGATATTTTGAATTTTAGAAAATCCCTCCTCTTAGCCCCCCTCCCTCTCGTCCGATTTGTGCCATTAAGGAACTCGATGTTCCTTTTTACATAAAGCGATCAAACAAAAATTGTGACCGCTCACAGACAAAAATATATATATATATATATATATATATATATATATATATATATATATATACATATATAATTTTTAGCGGACCTTATTTTCCTCATCTCTTGGGTAGGATCGATGGACATAAAATGGATTCGAAAACTGCCTGAATGTCTGGGACGCAGCAGTTGCTCTATCAAAACGATTAAGGAAATGAAGCGATGGTAGCAGGAACGAACATGAATCCACATATGATTGTATAGTCACTGTTCTAAAGTGGGATTGTTTATGATATATTCCCACCTCTTTTCCTTGTTTACAATGCCTGATCTTGCTGGGCGTCATGTAGATATATTTACTGTACTCCTTATGGTATTTCATTACATACTGACTTTCTAAAGAAATTTTAGAGACCAGCTCTTAATAATGAAACCCGTTAAGCAGACCTGTGTGAACTAAGCACATTTCCTACGCCCTGTATATGATACCCTGATGATTTTACTCAACCTATTTCACCACCTGTTCTCAATTTCTTTTGAATTTTATTACACTTGTTCCCATTTCCATAGCCGTATTTTCTAACTGCTATCTCGCCGGTATAGCCTTCACCAATGATACTTCCTAGGTAACAAAACTCCTTCACTTAGTAAAGTATAATGTTTCCAGTATAAAATATTTATTTATCTTCCCCGTAAACTAAGGAGATTTCCCAAGTGCTGGGACTCTCACACTTGTGATCTCATCTCATCACAAATTCTCTATTTCTATGTCAAAAAGCAATTAATGGAAAGGGGGGGGGGAGTTACTGAATGAACAAGAAAGTTGGAACAGCTCAATAATAATATATAAGATATGAAAATGTCAGTAACGCAGCATCTTTGCGTAAGTTAAGCAGATTTCCCACTTTCTGGAATAACGCACTATTGTATACAGTAAAGCCTTGCAGATAAAAAAAGTCCGGCACGCGGTGGCTGTGTAAATTAAGCAGATTTCCCTCGTGAAGTTTAGCAATAGATGAATCTACATACTGGTAACACAACCGTGAATAAATACAAACGGAAATAAGAAATGTTTCATTCAATTTCAATTACCTGCCGACAGGAAGCGTTAGAAATGTAAACAAACGGGACTGCCCGCCTCATACCGGAAAGAAAAACAATTACTGAAATATATCAGAATATAACATATTAATTTCATTAAGAACTACTTACTATATTTAGTACTGTAATTAACAATGAGTCAGAATAATTGTTATCTCAAACAATGAAATTTTAGTAGTCCAAAACCTTAAGCCCGGGGGGGGGGGGGCTCACCAGGACATATTTGAATGTATTTCGTATAATAAAGGTCTCTTGAATACAAATTTTGGTATTTAAACTTCGAATAATGTGATTTATTATGTAGCTGAGTATTGTTTATGTAACATGAGTAGAAATGGTGGTTTGCTGAGAGCTGAAAACTGAAAAATGCAAATATCTCGGTTAATATTGAAGATAGTGAATAAATGTATATAGCAATAATTATAGTACATTTAATTTGCAATAAGATTGGTTCTATACAATATTTCAATCTAACATATGGTAGCAGAGATAGTTCGAAAAATTTTATTCGATTTATTTTAAATTTTATTTCTTTTATTTTTATTAACCCTTCTTATTGCAAATTAAATTGTCATTCTTTCTATATCTCAAACATTAATCGAGATATCTTGATCTTTCTTTTTACGTGAAACGACTAAATATAGAGTTTGGTAACGATTAAACAATAATTGCGACCGCTAGAGCGGTGACAGACAAATCTATATATATGTAGCGGCGAATCACGTACTCGTGAGTCGTTCGCTATCAAATATGATAACCTGGCGGTATAAAAAAATACCAGATGGCTTTATAAAATATGTTCAGTTACCAAAAAATAGTTAACCGGATTGCGAGTGCAAAGTTAGAAATGCGAAAGAAAATATCTAGTGTCCCGTGCTAACTGTGACTGAGTTGTGGCTATTCAAACTGGACCATAGTGAATAGTGAAACTACTAGATTTGTTACCTGTAAATATTTTATGCCAAGAAGTTTTTATTGTTTTAGCAGATTTCCATTAAGGGAAATCAGCTATTGAGGTTGTACTCATGACGGAATTTTCGACATTTTTCTTCAAATGTCCATCGATCCTACCTAGTAGATGACGAAAATGAGGTCCGTTCAAAACTGTATATATATATATATATATCTATATATATATATATATATATATATATATATATATATATATATATATATATATATATATATATATTTGTCTGTTACCGCTCTAGCGGTCGCAATTTTTGTTTAATCCTTACCAAACTTCATATTTAAGCGTTTTATGTAAAAAGAAAGATCAAGTTCGTTAACGGCTGAAATCGGACCAGTGGGAGGGGGGGTTTAGAGGGGAGGATTTTCGAAAATTCGAAATATCTCCGTTACTATACGTCGGATCGAAAAATTATACAGAATTAATCTTATTACAAATTAAATTTACTATAAATATTGTTATATACATTTATTCTCTATCTTGAATATTAACCGAGATATTTGCATTTTTCAGTTTTCACCAAACCGCCACTTCTACTCATGTTACGTAAACAATACTCTGATACATAATAAATCACATTATTGGAAGTTTAAATACCAAAAATTGTATTCAAGAGACCTTTATTATACGAGATACATGCAAATATGCACTGGTGACTCCCCCCCCCCCATCTTAAAGTTTTGGACTACTAAAATTTTATTGATTGAGATAACAATTATTCTGACTCATTATTAATTACAGTACTAGATATAGTAAATAGTTCTCAATAAAATTAATGTGTTATATTCTGATATATTTCAGTAATTGTTTTTCTTTCCGGTGTGAGGCGGGACCCGTTTGTTTACATTTCTAACCTAACGCTTCCTGTCGGCAGGCTATTGAAATTGGATGAAACATTTCTTATTTCCGTTTGTATTTATTCACGGTGTTGTGTTAGCAGTATGTATATTTATCTATTACTAAACTTCACGAGGGAAATCTGCTTAGTTTACGCAGCCCCTGCGTGACGGACTTTTTAATATACAACTTGGAAAGTGAACAGAACTATTTCACCCCACTTAGTCCACTAAATATATATAAAATTGTAACCTCTGTCTGTACATTGATTTTTTTCGCGAAATTTCACCTAAACTTTTCGATTCACATGCCATAGACACCATAACTGCATTTTGTTTCTTTCGTGTGTGTTTGTTTGTTTGTTTATTTGTTTGTTTGTTTGTTACCTTTTCACGCATAAATGGCTGAACCGAATTTTATGAAACTTGGTATGTATATTACTACTAACCCAACTTAGACTTTAGGCTATATTAATATCGTCTGAGACGAACAGGAGTGGGGGTTATAAGAGGAGCCAGAAATTAAAAATAGCGATATTTCGTTTCCTATTCGTTTTACGGCAAATATGAACATAACAAAAGTTGTTTATTTTGTTATTTAGAGTAACTTTTATTATATACACTTTTCGTATACCGAATTTTAAACGAGATGTACGCTAAAACCTATAGCGGAAGTGAACAATTTTATTTGGGACAAAAGACCCAACCGAAATAAATAATACTCGGTATGTGTATTAGCGCTAACGCTTTCATTATAATAAGCCATACCAACATTTCTAGGGACGGGCAGGAGTGGGGGTTATAAGGTAGGCCTGAATTTAAAATATCGGTATTTCGTTTCCTATTGGTTTTTCGGCAAATATGTGCATAACAAAAATTATTTATTTTGTTATATAGAGTAACTTTTGTTATGTACATTTTTTTCGTATACCGAATTATAAACGAGATATACGCTAAAACCTATAGCGGAACTGAATAATTTTTTTTGGGACAAAAGACCCAACCGAAATAAATAAAACTCGGTATGTGTATTAGCACTAACGCTTTCATTATAACAAGGCATACCAACATTTGTAGGGACGGGCAGGAGTGGGGGTTATAAGGGAAGGCAGAAATTAAAAGTAGTGATATTTCGTTTCCTATTGGTTTTTCGGCAAATATGAACATAACAAAAGTTGTTTATTTTGTTATTTAGAGTAACTTTTGTGATGTTCATTTTTGTCTTTTAACAAAGTATAAACGAGATATACACTATAAACTAAAGCGGGAGTCAACTATTTCATTGGGCGCTAACAATTAAGCCGAACTTTAAAAAACTCGGTATGTCAATCAGCAATAATTCGTCCATGATTATAAGCTATATTAAAATTTTTAGGTTAGAACGGGAGTGGGGATTATAAGAGAGTCCTGAAATAAAAATTCGCGATATTTCATTGTCTATTTGTTTTTCGACAAACATGCACATAACGAAAGTTGTTTACTTTGTTATTTAGATTAACTTTTGTTTTATACGTTTCTCCGGGAACAATGTGTGGAGGAAGTAATTTTCGTAGAAATATTGATATGCTTAAAAGTTCATTCCAATTTGAACTATGAGTTACCTCACCTGGAAAAATTAATTCAAATCTATGTTAATATTTTGTCCTTAATAACTGAAAACTATGCATAATGCACAGGAGACGAGAAATATGACAATTTGGAGGACAGTGAAGACTTACATAAAAAATTAATTTTAATTTAGAATTTCAAAATATCCACAATATTGGACCGCATCAAGGGAAAGGAACTTTAATTCATCCACGGTTTGGAAGACAGAATACTTTCTACGACTATGAATTATACTGTGCATTACGTTATAAAAAAAATCTACATGCACAGGAGACGGGAAATATAATAATATTAGAAGAGTGAAGTCTTAAATAACAAATTATTTTATTATTAACAAATCCACAGCAACGACGAGTACAAACCCTAAAAACTATGACGGGGAAAGTTCAAAATATTGTGGAAAGTAAAGCCTTGCCAAAAAATAACATTTTTATTCAGCTTAAAATGAATTCCCGGGCGAAGCCGGGTACCTTAGCTAGTGTTCTATAAATTTGTTACATACAATTGAACTGATTGAACTTTTACGTTTTGAGATAATTTGAAATACGTGACGCACGTGGGAAATTTGCTTAATTAACACAACTCCTGTGTGACCGACAGTTTGAGGGGAAAAATGGCTACACTCCACTGTAAAAAATTATTAAAGTGACAGAACGCTTTCGATACAGTGCATCATCATCAGTGCTCCAACGTCCTGGACGGTGTCCTGGCGGCCCTTAGAACCAGACTGTCTTTTCTCAGTTCTAAGGTCAGTCAGGTCAACATCCAGGACAGGCACTGATGATGCACTGCGTTGAAAGCGCTCGGACACTATTAAATTATTACAGTTGAAGTGTAGCCATTCTTTTCCTCTACCTGCAATAGAAGTCACTTCCACCTGCCAGAATACAAACTTAGGACATTTTTGGTTTTCGGCCGTCAGTAAACTCCCACTCCTACTCATTTAATATTAAGAATAACCTGTTATACTCGTATTATGAAGCACTTTATTTGAAGCCCAAATACCCAATAATGTTCTCATTGAACGCAGCCATGTGGGTGACGAACTTTTTGGTATCAAACATAAAATGAACTTAGGGCGAGCAGACGTAATGGGATATCCCACCCAGCTAGCCTCAGTGATTATTCTTTTCTTTATTAGCAGATTTCCCTGAAGGGAAATCTGCTATTGGGAACGTACTCATGACGCGAGTTTTGAAAAATTTCTTTAAATGTCCATTCATCCTACCCAAGAGATGACGAAAATTAGGTCTGTTCAATTTTATATATATATATATATATATATATATATATATATATATATATAATATTGTGTCCAGAAAATAATGCAGGATTTTGGTATCAAACAAAAAAAAAAAACTAGTTACTTTAAAGCAATGTTCTTTAATCAAAATAATTTCCCATACTTTCAACACATTTCTCCCAACGTGTTGGTAACTTATTAATACCGTCTGAATAGAATTCAGATTTTTTAGAATTGATAAAGTCAAAAAACGCATTTTCCAGTTCCGTTTGATTTTTGAATATTTTGTGTTGTAAATAGAGGTCCAGGTGTCTAAAAAAATGGTAGTCAGTAGGCGAGAGGTCCGGAGAGTAGGGTGGGTGAGGCAAAGTTTCATAGCCAAGCTCCAATAATTTGTTTCGACAAAGAAGTGATGCACAAACATCAAAGCGCTGATTTTTTTGACGATCGTTTAATGAGTGTGGAACCCAATTTTCGAGTTTTTTCACCTTTCCAATCGCCTTGAGGTGGTTAGAGACGGTCGTTTTACTCACTTTAAGTTGCTCTGCAAGTTCTCGAACAGTTGTTTTGGGATTTTCTTCCACCACAGATTGAAGAACATCATCATTAAGAGAGGAAGGCATTCCACGACCTTCTTCGTCTTCAAGACTGAAATCTCCCTCCCGAAATTTTTTGAACCACCTTTGCACAGTGCACTCATTAACACTACCCTCGCCCCAGACTTGGTTAATGTTTCTGGCCGTTTGGGCTCCGCTTCGGCCGAGTGTAAACTCGTAAAAGAAAATCGTACGATATTCACGCTTTGACATTATAAGGATGACTGAATTAATTCCAAGTAGCGGAATGCTACAGAGGTAAACAAACAATATCATTTGGAAGAGGATTAATAAGTGTTGACATTCATACACATGAGTAAACCTGTAAATGTAAACAGTTAATTATACCGAGGGGTATTTTAATGAAAACTTAAAATCCTGCATTATTTTCTGGACAACCCTATATATATATATATATATATATATATATATATATATATATATATATATATATATAGAGAGAGAGAGAAAGAGAGAGAGAGAGAGAGAGAGAGAGAGAGATAGATAGATATTTGTCTGTTAACACTCTAGTTACCAAACTCCATATTTGTTCTATGTAAAAAGGAAGATCAAGTTAGTGGGAGGGAGGGAATTTTGAAAATTCGAAATGTCTTCGAATATATATAATATATAATATATATATAATCGGATCGAAAAATTGTATAGAATCAGACTTATTGCAAATTAAATGATCTATAAATATTGTTCTATATATATTTTCTGTATCACGAATATTAACCGAGATATTTGGATTTTATAGTTTTCAGCCTTCAGTGAACTCCCACTTCTACTCATGTTAAACTAACAATACTCGTTTCTGAAATAAACCACATTACACGAACCTTAATTACCAAATATAGTTTTCAAGAGACTTTTATTATGCTACATACTTGCAAATATGTTCTGGTGCCCCCCCCCTCCTAAGTTTTTGTTCGATTGAGATAAAAATTATTCTGGTTCATTATAAATTACAGAACTAGATATAGTAAATAGTTTCCAATGGAATTAATTTGTTATATTCTGATATATTTCAGTAATTGTTTTTCTTTCCGGTGAGAGTCGGTTGGCAGACCTGTTTGTTTACATTTCAGACCCTTCCCGCCTGGAGGGGAAAGATTTCTTATTACCATTAGTATTAATTCACTTAATATTCAAGGTGGTTTTGTGTTATCAGTATGTATATTTATTATTAAACTTCACGAGGGAAATCTGCTTAGCTTATGCAGCCCCTGCGTGACGGACTTTATTTATTCCCTATCTATAATAGATCAGTTATTACTGTTGGTTGTGAAATAATAGAATGAGTCGCACCGGCGAGGGTTACGTAACAGATCTACAATTAGACCTAGACGCCACTCTGAGAGCGCAAGTATGCATGTTTATGTTGTCAGAGAGGAAGGGGTGGGGGAAGCACAGAATGATTCAGAACCAACCAAGGTCGGTTCCCCTTCACAAGGATTCCGTCTGGCCCCCACGGCCTTGTTTCTTATACCGCCATCCCGCTTCCTCCATACTAAATGTCAATCCAGGGGACGGTTACTATGACTAGCCAGCACCTTTCCATGAGATATCAACAGGTAGTAAACGACGTTTAAATTTAAATTAAATTATTTATTAACGTACACTTTTTGCAACTAAGGGTAATTGGGATGGGCTATCTACAGGTTACCACCCTTGTCCAGCCAAGGTGGGACTAAGGGTTGTATTTAATGAATTACGTCACTAAATAAATTCCTATTGCCCAGGCGGGATTAAACTCGCCACTCTAGGTTTACCATAGTAACGCTTTAACTCACATGGCTAACCTGAGCCCTAAACGACAGAAAATCGCAAATTAGGATAATATTTAAAGATTAGTTAATCGTCATTGGTTGGAAAATACTTTGGATTTAAAAAAAAAAGTCCGTCACGCAGGGTCACGTGAAATTTCCACGTACGCCACGTATTTGCATTTATTTGAAAAAGTAACTTCAATTCGAACAATATTGGGTATTTATGTTTGGGGGTTACTGTGCTTCATAATATAACGCCTTATTGTTAATATGACATGAGAAGGAACGAGGGGGGGGGATAGTTACTGAAAGGTGAAAACTATAAAATGCAAATATCTCCGTTAATAATCAAGATACTGAAAATACGTACATAACTACATTTATAGAACATTATGATTTTTATTTATTTATGATTGGTTCTATTTAATTTTTCGATCAAACGCATAATTAACAGAGGTATTAAGAATTTTGGAAACTTTTCCACTCCACCATTTCGGATACTGGGTTGAAGTCTGCCGATGCATACTTCAGCCCAGTAGCATCTCCATAGGCACTCCCTACGCTTTGAAGACGGGATTTTAATTCCTGAAAGCGCTAAGCGTTTGTAAAAATTAAATTGTGGGGAGCCACAAAAAAGTGTTTTTGATTAACCTGATTCATCATCCTCACCACCAGCTTAAAATAAAAATGAAAAAAAAAATAAAAAATAATATAATATCGAATTTGGTAACTATTATACCAAAATTGTGAACTATAGAGCGGTAAGAGTCAAATATATATATATATATATATATATATATATATATATATATATAGAGAGAGAGAGAGAGAGAGAGAGAGAGATTATAAAATTTTGAACGGACCTCATTTTCGTCATCTACTAGGTAGAATCAATGGGCATTTGAAGAAATTTTTCGAACATCGCGTCATGAGTACTACCTCAATAGCTGATTTCCGTTTAGGTCTGTCAAGCAAGGGCTACGTAATCTAAACAGATTCCCCATATTCCGAAATTTCACGCTTTTGATCTCATTTCACCGTCTATTCTCTACCCATTCTTTCCTGACTGATTTGAGCCAGTAACAAATATAACCTTTAGATTCACATCAATTGGTATATATATGCTTGCGTGTGTATATATATTGGATTTTAAAATAATTTCGTAGCGTTTTTTATTGGTGATTTCAATAAAAAGTTTTTGATTCCATCCTCCCAGAACTTTTCAGATTTTTGCGCAATGAACTCCTCTATGTGCGTATTCCAGTCCTCGGGCGAATTAAAGTGTTTCCAGATAAGAGAGTTTTGAAGGGCTCGAAAGATGTGAACATCCGTTGGTTCAAGCTCAGTTGAATAGGGTGGGAGGGAGATCACCCATTGGACAAACTCCAATAATTTCTGCCGGGTCTGCAGACACGTTAGCACGTGACGGAAAACGTTTGTTTTCATGAGATTGCGCAAAAATCTGAGAAGTTCTGGTAGGACGGAATTAGAAAATTCCCTGGAAGATGGCAGCATGTAATAGATTGAAAGTCCGCCATACAGGGGCTGCGTAAACTAAGCAGATTTCCCACGGGAAGGTTTACAACAGATAAATCTACTCACTGGTAACACCACCGTGAATGTTAAGGGAATAAATGCAAACGGTAATAAGAAATCATTCAGTCAATTTACAAGTTAATAATATCTATAACGGAAAGCGTCTGAGTTGTTAACAAACTGGGCAGCCAACTTCGCAGCTGAATAGATAGGATTATCTAGACCGGAAAGATGAGCAATTAATGAAATATATCTGAATATAACATTAATTTTATTGAAAAACTATTTGCCATACCTAGTGGAGTAATATTAAATGAATCAGAAATTTGTTTTATCTCAATCAGTTCGACTTTAGTAATCCAAGAACAAAAGAAGGGGGGGGGGCAACATAACGTATTTGTTTGTATCTCGTATAATAAAGATTTGTTGAGAATAATATTTGGTGTTTAACCTTGTAATGAAGTAAATGATCTAACAGCTTATTATTAATAGACACAAGGAGGAGTGGGGGTTTACTGAAAGCGGAAAACTCATATATAATTGATTAAAAATATTTACAAGAAAATTATCTTGTCGACAATGTAATGTACCGATTGTGCAAGTTTTCTCTAACACGGGTATTAAATGAGCTACGTTTAGTTTTGCCGTTTCGTCCTTCAGTAAACTCCCACTCCGCTTGCTATTTGACCAGTAATATACTGTATCTCTGAGAATCTCATGCTCAGTAGTTCCAAGTCTTCTGGATATAGGCCATTTAGAAAGGGGGATAAATGGATTGAAATGTCCAAATGACGTTCTCTGTGCTTGAATGATCATCAAACAATCAGCATGTGGCATTACTGAATGCGGTAAATCAGCTTATTGTATGCAGCACTTTTGAATATTTTACATGAATCGAGTAAAATCACATTCATCTAGCGTGGTGGCGATGCAATAAAAGTCCGTCACGCAGGGGCAGCGTAAACTAAGCAGATTTCCCACGTGAAGTTTTACAATAGAGAAATTTTACGAGAGCCGAGCCAGTCACTACTTCAGTCACATTTGGCGGGAAAGTAACTCGTCCGTTATGCGCCATATTTAATAAAAATGCAAATATCTCGGTCAATATTCAAGATAGAGGACAAATGTATATAACAATATTTATAGTAAATTTAATTTGCAATAAGATTGATTCTGTACAATTTTTCGATCCGACGTATAGTACCGGAGATATTTCGAATTTTCAAAAATCCTCCCCTCTAACCCCCCCCTCCCACTGGTCCGATTTCAGCCGTTAACGAACTTGATCTTTCTTTTTACATAAAACGACTAAATATCGAGTTTGGTAACGATTAAACAAAAATTGCGAACGCTAGAGCAATAACAGACATATATATATATATATATATATATATATATATATATATATATATATATATATATATATATATATATATATATATATAGATAGATAGATAGATACAGTTTTGAACGGACCTCATTTTCGTCGTCTACTAGGTAGGATCGATGGACATTTGAAGAAAAATTTCGAAAATTCCGTCATGAGTACAACCTCAATAGCTGATTTCCCTTAGGGGAAATCTGCTAAAAATTGATTCTCGTAGAACATTCTGAATGTTCATCGAAAACGTCAATCGATGCCTATCATATATTATAGTTCTGTTGAAAACAATAAGTATTATTTAAGCTTGAATAACATGTTTCGTGATGCATCGGTTTATAAGGAACGTGATGAGGGTACGAGAGAGGGTTAATTTAGGCCTGAAAACTGACAAATACAAATAGCACAGTAAATTTTCAAATTAGAGAAAAATGTAAACTCCAAAAATGTAATATTTTTACATCTACACAAGATTGAAAAAATAAAATTTTAGAAGCTGGCTAGAAAAGAGGGTCTAAATAAAAAAAAAAAATGGTTTCCCTTAATGGAAATCTGCTAAAACCAATAATGACCATGTATGTGCATTACATGCTTATGTGACTGATTTAGTTGTGTACAATGAAAGGATAGTGATAGTCAAAAATATAGTCTCTAACCTCAAAATTTCCATTAGCACCATAAGCTAACAAAATTGATATCTTAAAAGAGTATATATATATATATATATATATATATATATATATATATATATATATATATATATATATATATATAAAATTTTTCCTTAGGAGATAAATATTTCTTTCTCGTTACAATTTAATATAAGGCCGGCTAATTTAGTGGTTTCAATCTTTCAGGTACAATACGAGTAAGGTATATACTATTGGTCTTAGTTAAAAGTTTTGTTTATTAATTAGCGAATAAGCATATTAACCTTTGAGTCACCCAGCTGTTGAATAAAGATTGGTATTCCACAAAATGCAACCTGATGTCGTGAGTATTTCATTAAAAATACAAACATTTTTTATTTGTCTGGAATCACTCATTGTTGGACTCTGTGATTTATCTTCATGTTGATTCAGAGTCTAAACCAACACTTGGAGACAGATAAGATTGAATGATTCATGGAATGCTGTCCCGGCACGTATGACGCATATTTCATATTGGCAGATTTCCCTGAAGGGAAATCAGCTATTGAGGTCGTACTCATGACGCGATTTTCGAAATTTTTCTTCTAATGTCCATCGATCCTACCTAGATGATGAAAATGAGGTCCGTTCAAAATTGTATCTATCTAGCGGTCGCAATTATTGTTTAATCGTTACCAAACTCGATGTTTAGTCGTTTAATCTAAAAAGAAAGATCAAGTTCGTTAACGGCTAAAATCAGACAAAGGGGAGAGAGGGTTTAGAGGGAAGGAATTTCGAAATATCTCCGTTACTCTATACGTCAGATCGAAAAATTATAGAAACAACCTTATTGCAAATTATATTTACTATAAATATTGTTCTATGTATATTTTCCGTATAATGAGTTCCTAACTAGATATTTGGATTCTATAGTTTTATGGTTTCATTAAACCCACACTCCTACTAGTGTCTTATTAATAATAATACATCATGAACCACTGCATTACCGGGTTAAATACCAAATAATGTTCTCAACAAACCTTGAGAGAATAACAAACGAAGGGGAATTTCGAAAAGTCTACGTTACTATACGTCGGATCGAAAAATTGTATAGAACCAATCTCATTGTAAATTAAATGATCTATAAATATTGTTCTATACATATTGTCTGTATCATGAATACTAACCGACATATTTGGATTTTAACCGTCTAGGAGACTAACTAAAAGTTGGAAACCAAAAAAAAAAAAAGTCCACCACTCATGTTGAATAAACTAAACAGATCTCCACTGGCTGTGATTCACTACTGATCACATCCCAGCAATACGATAAGAAGAGCTCAGGGGTTGCTGAGTGCTAAAACAACCAGAAGCGACACAAACTCGATTGATATTTCAGCTACGAACAAATGTATACAACAACAATTGTAGAATATCAGTAGCCTTGCAAGATTGGTTCTGAAATATTTTCGATCCAACTCATAATAACGGAGATATTAAGAATTTTCGAAATTAAGGGAAATCTGCTAAAAATGTATATAAATGATGCAACGGCTATTAAAGGAATATTATTAAAGTGCAACAATTGCATCATCTTGAGAAAAAATATAAAATACTGTTCAGTCATTCTGACGTAATACCATTAATGTTTTTATGTATCACTAATTACCATTCACCAATTGCCAGTAATAAAATAGAAGTCACCCAGGGGCTGCTTAAATTAAACAAATTTTCCACGTGCGGACCTTGGGAGGGGGGGGGGTTAGAGAGAGGAATTTCAAAAATTTGAAATATCTCCGTTATTATACGTTTGATCGAAAAAGTATAGAGAACATACTTAATTGCAAAGTAACTGTTGTATAAATGTTGTGAGTTTTTTCACTATCTTGATTATTAACCGAGACATTTCCATTTTTAGCAGGTTTCTCTTAAGGGAAATCAGCTATTGAGGCTGTGCTCGTGTTGCGATTTTTGAAAAATTTCAAATGTCCATCGATGATACCCATATATTTTTGTGTGTGTTTACATATATATATATAAATATGTCTGTTATAGCGCTCTAGCGGTCACAATTTTGGTTTGATAGTTACCAAACTCCATATTTAAAATTTGTATGTAAAAAGAAAGATTAAGTTCTTTAATGGCTGAAATCAAACTAGAGGGAGGGAGGATTTCGAAAATTTGAAATATCTCTGTTATACGTCGGATCAAAAAACTGTATATAACCAATTTTATTGAAAATTAAATGATCTATAAACATTATTCTGAGCATATTTTCTGAATCATGAATATTATACGAGATATTAGGAATTTATAGCATTTAGTTTTCAATAAACGCCCACTCCTGTTGATGTCATATTAACTATACGCTATTATATGATGAAACCAAACTCGGTGTTTAATCGTTTTATGTAAAAAGGAAGATGAAGTTCGTTAACGCAAGAAATCGGACCAGTGGGAGGGGGGGGGTTTATAGGGGGGAATTTCGAAATATCTCCGTTACTATACGTCGGATCGAAAAATTGTATAGAACTAATCTTATTGTAAATTAAATTTACTATAAATATTGTTATATACATTTATTCTCTATCTTGAATACTAGCAGAGATATTTGCATTTTTATTAAGTCTGTGAGACATGTGGTCGGGTATATTTCGCATTAGGTCGGCCATTTTCGTAACCGCTCGGCTCAGGTGGAAGCTTCTTCTAACCTTACCTGTCGTTTCTAACCTTGCCTTACCTTCGTTACTTTGTGAGATTTATGCAAATACGTTCTGTTCATCCGCCCCCTCCCCCTTCTATAGTTCTTGGACTACTAAAATTTGAGTTATTAAAATATAAATTATTCTTACAATTCAGATGCCGTTTCAGTTGGGAATTTATTTTAATTAAGTGAAAGATTTCTCATTACCGTTTGTATTTAATCACGGTGGTGTAGTGTTACCAGTATGCAGATTTCTCTATTGTAAAACTTCACATGGGAAATCTCGAGCTATGGTCGCTTCTATTCGTTCCCGCCGAAAGCCAGTTCGGCAGTTCCGCAAGTGTTCGGCACTCGTATGGAGATTTCTCTATCGTATAACTTTACGTGGGAAATCTGCTTAGTTTAGCAGCAGTTTTTTTATAGACGGGAGGAATTTCGAAAACTCGGTATATCTCCGATATTATGAAAAATTGTTAGAACCAATCTTATTGAAAATATAAATGCCTGCAAATGTTGTTATATACGTATTTCTGTCTGTCTGTATCTCTCTCTCTCTCTCTCTCTCTCTCTCTCTCTCTCTCTCTATATATATATATATATATATATATATATATATATATATATATATATATATGTGTGTGTGTGTGTGTGTGTGTGTGTGTGTGTGTGTGTGTGTGTGTGTGTGTGTGTGTGTATGTGTGTGCGTGTGAATGTGTGCGCGTGCGTGTGTGTGTGTATTATATTTGTCTGTTACCACTCTAAACGTTGCAATATTTGTTTGCTCATTAAAAAACTCGATATTTAAATGTTTCAAGGAAAACTTCAAATTCAGTGTCTGAAATCGGTCCAGTGGAAAGAGGTCTATAGAGGGGGATTTCGAATTATACCTCTGCTATTATACGTCAGATTGAAAAACGTCCGTCACGCAGGGGCTGCGTAAACTAAGCAGATTTCCCTCGTGAAGTTTAGTAATAGATAAATATACATACTGCTAACACAACACCGTGAATAAATACAAACAGAAATAAGAAATGTTTCATCCAATTTCAATAGCCTGCCGACAGGAAGCGTTAGGTTAGAAATGTAAACAAACGGGTCCCGCCTCACACCGGAAAGAAAAACAATTACTGAAATATATCAGAATATAACACATTAATTTTATTGAGAACTATTTACTATATCTAGTACTGTAATTAATAATGAGTCAGAATAATTGTTATCTCAATCAATAAAATTTTAGTAGTCCAAAACTTTAAGATGGGGGGGGGAGTCACCAGTGCATATTTGCATGTATCTCGTATAATAAAGGTCTCTTGAATACAATTTTTGGTATTTAAACTTCCAATAATGTGATTTATTATGTATCAGAGTATTGTTTACGTAACATGAGTAGAAGTGGCGGTTTGGTGAAAACTGAAAAATGCAAATATCTCGGTTAATATTCAAGATAGAGAATAAATGTATATAACAATATTTATAGTAAATTTAATTTGTAATAAGATTGATTCTGTATAATTTTTCGATCCGACGTATAGTAACGGAGATATTTCGAATTTTCGAAAATCCTCACCTCTAAACCCCCCCTCCCACTGGTCCGATTTCAGCCGTTAACGAACTTGATCTTTCTTTTTACATAAAACGCTTAAATATGAAGTTTGGTAAGGATTAAACAAAAATTGCGACCGCTAGAGCGGTAACAGACAAATATATATATATATATATATATATATATATATATATATATATATATATATATATATATATATATATATATATATACAGTTTTGAACGGACCTCATTTTCGTCATCTACTAGGTAGGATCGATGGACATTTGAAGAAAAATGTCGAAAATTCCGTCATGAGTACAACCTCAATAGCTGATTTCCCTTAAGGGAAATCTGCTAAAAAGTCCGTCACGCAGGGGCTGCGTAAACTAAGCAGATTTCCCACGTGAAGTTTTACAATAGAGAAATTTCAGAATAGAGAGTCAAACAGTTATGGGAACGGCCCGAACTAGCTCTTGACGGAAACTCACGACTAGACCTGAAGTTATCCGATCTCATCTCAGAAGCTGAAAACAGGAAAATGCAAATATCTCGGTTAATATTTAAGATACAGAATAAATGTATATAACATTATTTATAGTAAATTTTATTTGCAATAAGATTGATTCTATATAATATTTTGATTCGACGTATAGTAACGGAGATATTTCGAATTTTCGAAACTCTCCCCCCTAAACCCCCCTCCCACTGGGCCGATTTCAGCCATCTACGAACTTGATCTGTATTTTTGCATAAAACGTTTAAATATCGAGTTTGGTAACGATCAAACAAAAATAGCGACCGCTAGAGCGTTAACAGACAAATATATATAATTTTGAACGGACCTCATTTTCGTCATCTCCTGGGTAGGATCGATGGACATTTGAAGAAATTTTTCGAAACTCGCGTCATGAGTACGACCTCAATAGCTGATTTCCCTTAAGGGAAATCTGCTAATTATGTGAAACCAATATTATTTAAAATTTAATCTCCTATAAAAATGACCATAAACATTTTTTCTCTATCTTCAATATTCACTGAGATATTAGAATTTTGTAGTTTCCAGCCTTCAGTAAACCCACACTCCTAGTCATGTCACAATAACAATAAGCTGTTATAACATGAACCCGTTATTCTAAGCTTAAATACCGAATATTTTTTTTTATGAGAACTATGTTATTCGAGATACATACAAATTCGTTGAGCGATCACTTCATCAACTAAGATTTTACTTTCTTACTTCAAAAATGTTTCTTGATTTATACCATTCTGGACATTTAACCGTTTCAAGCAATAATATAGATCATATTTGTGCTTGGCAGAAATCGGACCAGGAATAGTGGGGAGGGGGGGGGGTTCAGAGAGAATGGGGATTCCAAAATACCTGCATTATTATTAGTCCGATCCTAAAATATTAAGGACCAATTTTGTTAAACTATTGATGATCTACAACTGTTGTTACATGCATTTTTTCGTCTCAAGTATTTAGCGAGTTATTACTACTTTCTGTTTTGTGGACAGAATATGTGAGAATACCATAGCAGCATGTGTGAAATATGCTTAATTTACGCAGCCCTGCGTGACGGACTTTTATTATGTACTCAGCACGCTACGGATTTTTACATAAAACGATTAAATATCGAGTGTCTATATATATATATATATATATATATATATATATATATATATATAGATATAATTTTGAACGGACCTCATTTTCGTTGTCCCCTGAATAGGATCGGCGGACATTTGAAGAAATTTTTCGAAAATCCCATCATAAGTACAAACTCAATAGCTGATTCCCCTAAGGGAAATCTGCCAAAATTGCCATCGTTTAGAGTGGTAAAAGACAAATTCTACATTTACACTTATATTATATTTATTTACACATATTAGTTATGTACAGATTACAACCTTTTCCAGGGTGGGACTAAGGATTTTATTTATTGAATTTTTTACTAAAGAATTTCCAATTGCCCATGTAGGAATAGTTTACTCGATTCTAGTTTATCATGTGCATTAAGTGCAATGAACTAACTCAGGTGGCTAACCTGAGCTATACAATATACATACAAATATATTTATTATAGTATATAAAACTATCAATTTAATTAAAACCCTGGGCTTGTCTTATTTTATATTTAATTTAGCCGGGAATCATTTTTTTTCTTTTTTTCGTTGCAGCCCCCTCTATGAGCCATGGCATTGAAATTGAAAATCTTTGTTGCCTGTCCGCTCTTTTGTTAATCACACAAATGGATCTGATGTTTTTCTATGGACTTATATATATTTGTGAGTCGTCTAATCTATCCCAAAGTACAACCAAGGTTGTTATGAGAATATTCGACTAGGAAGGCGAATTCAAAACACATCTGTGTCAATACCTTCCTTAATTTTAGTATTATCCAGAAAAATAACATATTGTGTTTGAAATAGCACGTTTATAACTATCTATAACACTTATAAACTTCCGACTTACTGTCACTAAATGCTTTACTCGTATTCTATGAAATTCCTTAATAGAATTGAAAAGTTTTATATGAATATTTCATACTATACTACCTACCACCCTTAGAAATGGCGTTTTTATTTGACACCAAAATCTATGTTAATATTGGTTTTATCGGGGAAAAAATATAAAGAACAAATTGTGTAAATTAATTTCCAATCTTTCGTTTGTGATAAGTATAAATCATTTTTATTAACAGAAGTATTGACTTTTGATAAGGAATTCGATTATTGCTAGTAAACAATATTAGTATTATCTTTCGATTACATCACTTATTTGATAAGGAATGTTATCCCACGAATGCATTAGATAAACAATAAGGAATGTCATTCGTTTCATATATTCACTGCCTTATCTCATAGAGTCCACGAAGGCATTTGATAAACAATAAGGAATGTCATTCGTTTCATATATTCACTGCCTTATCTCATAGAGTCCACGAAGGCATTTGATAAACAATAAGGAATGTCATTCGTTTCATATATTCACTGCCTTATCTCATAGAGTCCACGAAGGCATTTGATAAACAATAAGGAATGTCATTCGTTTCATATATTCACTGCCTTATCTCATAGAGTCCACGAAGGCATTTGATAAACAATAAGGAATGCCATTCGTTTCATATATTCACTGCCTTATCTCATAGAGTCCACGAAGGCATTTGATAAACAATAAGGAATGCCATTCGTTTCATATATTCACTGCCTTATCTCATAGAGTCCACGAAGGCATTTGATAAACAATAAGGAATGCCATTCGTTTCATATATTCACTGCCTTATCTCATAGAGTCCACGAAGGCATTTGATAAACAATAAGGAATGTCATTCGTTTCATATATTCACTGCCTTATCTCATAGAGTCCACGAAGGCATTTGGATGAGTGTATTTTAGTCCCCCCCCCCTTGGTGGCGCACGATGACAACGTTAGCCGGCATTTGATAAACAATAAGGAATGTCATTCGTTTCATATATTCACTGCCTTCACTCATAAAGCCCAGGAAGGCATTTGATGCACATGAAGGAGTGTCATCACTTCATCATTCATTAGTGTTTTATCGTATAAAGAACTCATTAATTATTGATGTACAAAAGAAGGTTAATGAATATAAGAACTTCTTAAATAGTACGATAATACGAAGAATCCTAATATATTTAAACCGTATTCACCTAAATATAGAACATGCATATAGGGAGGGATGATATATACTTTTTGAATATAAAATTACTTTTTTCAAGCGTCGATTACTTGATGATCTGAGGAATTTAGAAGATTAAAAAAATAACCAGTCGTATTAATTACGCCAGACTATTTTTCATAGAATGGGGTGTTAAATTAAAAAGGATAATTTCTTAAGATAATTTGTATATATAAGAGTAATAGGAATAACAATTTTTTAATGTTTTTTTAAGATTTGACACTGATTCCACTATTGTATTTTTTAAATGATTATCATTACTGTGATCAAAACTAAACCAAAATAATAAGCCGCTCCCCGACGGCTGGTGTTCAGAGGATTTCGAGGCATTAATGGATGTGGGGTCGGAAGGGGGAGAGTTCTGAGAATGGAGTTGGAATGTAGGCGGTGGTGCCAAGACCGAAAGTATTGTACTTTGACTGATTGGAAGAATTGAAAAAAACCTTATAGAACGATTATGGGATGCAACGATTGCAGTTAGAATGCTCGTAAAACGTTAATTTAGTATAAGAAAAGGCCCAAACAAGAGCTCCAGGCCACTTTCCCACGCTCGATATGGCAACAAGGCAGACTAGCTACAAAAAAAAACCAGAATTGTGTTCTCTGCATTTCATCCCACAGAGCGCGCTGCCTTCACTACTACCAACAGTTCTGTTTCCAGTTTAACTTGGATCTGTTTTCCAAAAGCAATTGCGTGGTTGTTTTAATTTTAAAAAACACACCAATAACCGCAGCATATACGGGCTGTGTGGAATTATCTGATTTTTCTGCTTAAACAAAGAATGAGGACATTGTTATGAGTTGTCACGTTGGCAACTCTGGCTGTTGGCTAGGTCATCCTCCATTCTCGATGAGCCTCGCTGTTATTCCGTATTAAGTTAGGAATTCCCTAGTTTACTATTTAGTTTTAGGTTTTAAGTGCCGTGTTTTACATTGCTTGACCAAGGACATTTTGAAACCTGGATTTCTGCATACATCTGCAAGAATGTAAGTAGATATATTTAGCTCCGTCCTTTGTAGAAGTAGGCTGTGTTCATATTAGAAAGCAATAGCCTTATTATTCTAAGGTTATTTTTGCTGTTTTCCTCCTTAGTTTTGGAATAATGGTAGACTTTAACTGATTTTAAAAAATATGCCATTTTTCTTTTTGTTGGTTAGTTAAAATAGGCTGTTACCTTATCATTATATATGACATCGTAACCAATTGAATTAATATGCAACATCATTCCTTCTGTAGAACTTTCTCTATTAGTTTCCAGGTCCGATATATTGTTGGTCCCAGTCACACAGTTATATATTTTCATTTTAAAACAAAATTAAATGTAACCTTACACAAACGGCATAATTCGGTCTTATCTGTGGTACATACTGTTAAGTTTTACTAATTCTTTTTTTGTTTTAAACTTATGAATAATTATAGTGTTCGTGGCTAATCATTATCCTGAATTTTAAAACTTCACTAGTTATTTTAATATGTTCTTTTGGTCAAGTAACTAATAATATTAATTCCAATTAGTTTAAAAGTCTAGGTTAAAAATAATTATTTACTTTACAAATGTGGTCATGTTACATCTTATAAATCTAGTCGAATTGTAGGTTTCAGAATAATATTGCATAATGGTTTGAATTTGGCTTATTTTGATATTAAATGTTTTTTGAATTTCATAATCCCAATTAGCTTAAATAATAATGTTAGACTTTAGAGGTTTGAATTATCGATAATGATAAAAAAAATGTTAAATAATTTGATCTTCTTAATTGTTTTGTTCTTGAGAACTATGTCGAATGAAGTCATCATTATCCCAAGGGTTTTACTAAAGTAAAGATCCTGGTAATAGTTGTTTTGGAAAATAGTGGAAATTTATAATTAGGGTAAATAAGTTTTTCCTTAGTTCCTTAGTGAAACATGTTAATTGTTAAACTATTTTATCTGAATTAAAGGCATATATTTTTAGCAGATTTACTTTAAGGCACAATAAGCTGTTATTTCTGGATCACTTTGTGAAATTTTATTGTGTGAGATATGTGCTAATATTTTCAGTGTGACGTCGTTATTTAAATTTTCACTTTCTACTACATGGTTATTAATTAACCAAAACTTAACTTTCTACAATTATTGTTTTGTATATGTTTCTGTAACTCGATTATTAATGGAGTTATTTGTATTTACTTGATTTCAGCCTTTTGTATACCCCCACTTCTACTCATCTCATTTTCACTTAAAGTACTATAGTCACTAAACTTCTCAAGTCTTACTAAAATTTTAATTCCTTATTACATGGGTCTTTTACGACAGGGAATTAGAGTACAGATGGTGAGATAGCATCATCAGTGTACCATTTGCACATGGGAAATCCGCCTAGTTTAGTGCATAACCTAAGCAAATTCGGAATGCTTTTTTTTTTTTTTTTGTGTGGTAAATAAAACAATGTATTTTATTGCCATATCACTTATATTTTTCCAACAGAATCTTTAAATTTAATGTCTTAGTCAGTTTTTAGTTATCTTAATGAATTTAATGCCTATTCTTTATAAATCACTAGGGTTTTTTTTAGAAGGTTACCCTTGCAATTTAGTATTATAGTATTTCTCATGAGCATTTGATAATTCGAGCTTGTACTGAGCATTGTGATTCAGGTTAATTAATGTCAATCATCCCCACTCCTTCCTCCTTGCTCTCCTTCACACTTAGGTATGTAAAATATAATTGTAAATCTTACATTTAATATAACAATTATGTCCCTGTTGGATATAAATGTAAATCTTAGTTAATATATCACCATAATTATATTGTATCAAAAATTTTTCATATTTTTATTGTTATTATGAAAAAATAAATAAAATTTAGATATGGTCACAAAACCCTATTTTAGCAGATCTTCCTTAGAGGAAACAGCTATTGAGGTTGTACTTGTGATTTTTAAAATACTTCCCCAAATGTTATACATCTGTTACAAATTTTTATTGGTTAACATTCTAGTGACCTCTATATATCTATTTGTCTATATATCTAATAAATATTTGTTTGGTCATTACGAAACTCGATGTATAAATGTTTAATGGAAAACAGAAGATCAAGTTCATTAATGGCTGAAATCAGACCAGTGGGAAGAGGTTTAGAGAAGGTGATTTTGAATTATATCTCCATTATTATACGTCAGATTGGAAATTTTGTGAAATCAATATTATTGTAAATGCAATTTCCTATAAAAATGACCATTTACAGTTTTTTCTCTATCTTCAATATTCACTGAGATATTTGAATTTTATGTTTATATGAGCCCGATTGCAAAATTGCCGATATTTAAATTTTTACCTAAAATAGTTCTACATTCTTCTATGACACTAAATGTGTAGCCTACTTATTTATTTACTTTCGTTGAAAAACACAATTCATTTGAACTTATATTTACATATATATATATATATATATATATATATATATATATATATATATATATAATTCTACTGTATGTGTGTATGTCACTGAACTCCTCCTAGACCGCTGGACCGATTGAATGTATTTCTTTGTATGCGTTTGGGTGGGTTAGATTCACTTATCAGCCCGGCAGATGGAGCAAGGTGTGGGGGTTGTTAGGGAGGCCTGAAATTAAAAATAGTGATATTTCGTTTCCCATTGGTTTTCAGCAAATATGCACAGGATAAAAGTTGTTTATTTTGTTTTTTAGAGTAACTTTTAGCTATATTCACTTTTGTCGTATAACAAAGTATAAACGAGATATACACTAAAAAATTAAAGTGGGAGCAAGCAATTTTATTGGGCACTAACGATTGAACTGAACTTAACAAAACTATATGTAAATTAGCATTAATTCTTCCTTGAAATTATTTAGTGGCGAAATTCATTAAATAACATCCTAAAATCCCACCCTGGCTAGAAAAGGGTAGAAAGGGGCCTGTAGATAACCCGTCCCAATCAGCCTTAGTTGCAAAAAGTGGATGTTAATAAATAATATTAATAATAATTCTTCCATGATTATAAGCTATATTAAATTTTTTAGGTTCGAACGGGAGTGGGAGTTATAAGAGAGACCTGAATAAAAAATTTCCGATATTTCATTTTCTATTTGTTTTTAGGGAAATGTGCACATAACGAAAGTTGTTTTCCGTGTTATTAAAAGTAGCTTTTGTTTTAATCATAATATTATTAAATTTAATATCCTAATTGCTTGAAATATCATGCAGGACGTCTTGTCAGGCCTGCTAGTATGTACATAGAATCTTTCACTAAAGAAAATTAAAAAACATTTTAATTTTAATGTTTTAGGAATTAGATCCTGCAGTTCCTGGCCCAGTACATTCTTTCACTTCTAATAAAGCCATGTCTGCTGATCAGAAAGCTGTATGTGTTAATGGAAGCTGCAGTCCAACTGAAAGAAAAATTAATGTGTTTAATCGGTACGGCAACATAACTAATATTGTCCCGGATAATGAGGCTGGGTCTTCACAAGTATATGCTATTGAGGAAACTGTTAACCTCAAGAAAGAGTCTGAGAGACTTAAGACATTTGATTCGTGGCCAGTAAGGTTTTTGAAATCATCTAAAATGGCATCGGCTGGACTTTATTACTTAAAGCAGAGTGACATGGTTGGTTGTGCTTTCTGTGGAATTGTCATTGGTAGTTGGAAGCCTGAAGATGATCCCATGAACTGCCATGCAAAATGGGCTGGACACTGTCTTTTTGTAAATAAGCAACCCGTTGGAAATATCCCATTACGAACGAATGAAGAAGACAACCACACACTAGATAGTGACACAGGTATGTTTTAATAACTCATTTTAATGGTATTTATATATTTACTATTTAGCTACTACTTAATGTTCAAACACAAATTATTAATAATAATAAATAATTAATAATAAATAATAATTTCTTTTAGCAGATTTCCTTTAAGGGAAATCAGCTATTGAGGTCGTACTCATGACGTGATTATTGAAAACTTTCCTCAAATGTTCATCGATCCTATCTATGGGAGATGATGGAAAATGAGGTCCATTCAAAGTTTTTTATATATATATATATATATATATATATATATATATATCTGTTATGCTCAAGAGGTTATAATTTTTGTTTGATCATTATAAAACTGGAATTCTAAACGATTTATGTAAAAATAAAGATCAAATTCATTAACAGCAATTGGAGAGGGATTTTGAGAATTTGAAATATCTCTGTTATTATGCGTAGGATTGAAAAAAATGTGTAGAATCAGTCTTATTGCAAATGTAATGTTCTATAAATGTTGTTATGTACGTGTTTTCATTTTCTTGTATACTGAACGAGATATTTGCATTTTTTAGTTTTTGGCCTTCAGTAAACCCCCACTCCTAATCATGTCATATGAACAATTAGCGGTTATATTATGAACCAATTTATTTGAAGCCTAAAAGCCAAATATTGTTCTCATTGAACTTTTACGTTTTGGGATAAATGCAAATACTTGACGCACGTGAGAAATCTGCTTAGTTAACACAGCCCCTGCATGATAGACTTTTTGTTTTGTTGTTAGTTGGGATTTATATCACTTTTTTTCTTGGAATAATGAAACTATTTCCGTCTTACTAATAAAAAATTCTATGAAGTTAGAACATTTAGTAGGCAGCGTTTGCAATTAGTTTATACCAAATGTTTCATTTACTTTTCTTTTGTTATTTCTCTCTGTCTAGAAGACATGTAGATGATATGATCTCATTGTTCAATTATAATATTGGTTCCAGGATATGACACTTGTGGGCCTTATGGCATTCCGATGCAAAATGGTGATCATCAAAGTTTAAAAGAAGATCCTAAAATATTGGAAAGCCCCTGTTTCCTCAAGACAAGACCACCTTCTTTTCCTGAATATGCTCATCCAGATGCAAGGCTCAGATCTTATGACTCTTGGCCCATATCTCTCAAACTCAAACCTAAGATTCTAAGTGAAGCTGGTTTTTTTTACACAGGTATCATTAATGATCATCATAAACTATTCATAATTAATCAATAAGACTTTCTTATTCAATTTATATACATTGACTAAAAAGGTTAGTCTGGGACGTATGGGGATAAAAACTATAAAAGTTTCAGTTGTTTAAAAGATAAACTAAAAGACCAGGAAACAAAATACAGCGTTTATAAAATAAACTGTTATGCTTGTGACAAATTTTTTAAAGGAGAATCGATGGTTATATGATAATAATGATTGAAACAGCACTGTAGAGAGATGATTATTTGGAAAATAGAACATCTTTGGCCAACCATTCTTTGACATTTATGCCTAAATTTTATTTTGGCAAGGTTGGAATTTTAGATAATGACAAAACTGTATCCAAGCAGAATATAAAAGAAAACATCCACATTTTAATAACAAACAATGTATTGTGAACAAGAAAACTGAGATAAGGAAATTACATAGCATATTTATCAAATATTTAAGTTTAAACAACAAGTCGATTAGATGTAGATGTAGCTATCCTTCATCTGGAATCGATTTGTCCATTGTTCATCATTTTAATGTATTGATATTGTCTTCTGATTGGTTTTGTTCATCTCCAATTTTTTTAGTCTTGACATGGCCTTGGAGGCAAGGTCGAATCTTTTTATAAGTGAATGTATTACTCCTGAAGAGGTGCCATTGAGGACACAGAACATGTAGAGGAAACAAATCAGATTAACAAATTTCATATGTTAGCAGATTTCCCTTAAGTGAAATCAGCTATTGAGGTCGTACTCATAATGCGATTTTCGAAAAATTTCTTCAACCGTCCATTGATCCCACCCAGGAGATGACGAAAATGAGTTCCGTTCAAAATTATATATTTATATATATATATATATATATATACTAGCTAAGGTACCCGGCGATGCCCGGGAAATCATTGTTGACTGACTAATGATGGTATTCTTATAGTAAGACTTCAATGTGTACAAATACACTTCCCTCCACGACGTAATGTTTTTGTGAAATAGCCAATCCTAAAGGTAAATTTTTGGTATTAATAGAATAGAAATTTTCGTTATGAAGAATAAATGAAAATGTGTTCTTAATGTATCCCTCTACACTTTTTGACTCACCGTTTTTGAATAATTCAAACCATTATCATGAATAGCATGTATTACAATTAAATATCATCTATAACGAACATATTTCCTTCTAAAACCCAATCCGAGCACATATAGTTTAAGCATAGTTTAGCACGTAAGGTTATATTCATAATAGTAGATCTCAGTGGAAATCACTTCCCGTTATGCCAGCATTTGACAGGAAATAAGTAAACTCAATTAACTTTATTAGCTTCCCGTCTATTTCCGCTCTCGCATTAGAGTTATCAACATTCTTCTCCTTAATTTATTTATTCAAAATATTATTGTAATAATTTATCTACCTGATGAAATTAAATAATAGTGTTACCCTAAAAATAATTTCATTTATATTCAAAAAGCTAGTCGAGGGGAAGAGGTCGCAGCCCTCCCTGCAACCTAAGTAATACTTTAAACAATCACATCGAGTTTAAACGTATATTGTCTTTTGTCATTATGGCATTACCATTAACGTTTAATTGTTATGATAGTACATATTTGTTTCAAAATCAAACGGTTTGATTCCCTACTACTTCCGCTATCACTCCTTGAGGAAATTCAGCATGATTCTGTTAAGAAAATACATTATACTAATTAAATAATGGAAAATCTCTTATAGTTTGAATTTCTATTGGAAATAAATAACAAAGCTATTTTCTAGGGAAAATAAATAAATGAGGGGCAGGGGAGCGGAGATTTATAATTTCACTAATCCGAATCATATTTAGAACTAAATAATCGAAATAGATAAGACTAAAACATAACATTATTTGTCATAATATGCCTATATTAAAAACACTTAAATAAGTACTAATAAAATCGTCGACTCCCCCTATAGATTTAGATATATCCCGTATTTATTTCATTATACAACAATAGTGAATGGAACAAAAGTTGCTCTAAATAACAAAGTAAAGAACTTTTGTTATGTGCACGTTTGCCGAAAAACAAATAGAAAATTGAAATCTCACAAATTTTTACTTCAGGCCCCACTTATAACTCCCACTCCCGTTCGAACCTAAAAATTTTAATATAGCTTATAATCATAGAAGAATTAATGCTAATTCAAATGCCGAGTTTTGTAAAATTCGTTTCAATCGTTAGTGTCCAATAAAATAGTTGGCTCCCGCTTTAGTTTTTGGTGAATACCTCGTTTATACTTTGTTATAAAACAAAAGTTATTCTAAATAACAAAATAAACAACTTTTGTTATATGCATATTTTCGGAAAAACCATAGGAAACGAAATATCCTTTTTTTAATTTCAGGCCTCCTTACAACCCCCATTCCTGCCTGCCCTAGAAATATTAGTATGGCTTGTTATAATGAAGGCGTTAGTGCTAATACACATACTGAGTTTTATTTAGTTCGGTTGATTCTTTTGTGCCAAATAAAATTGTTGACTCCCGCTATAATTTTTAGCGTATAACTCATTTATACTTCGGTATACGACGAAAGTGTACATAACAAAAGTTACTCTAAATAACAAAATAAATAACTTTTGTTATGTTCATATTTGCCGAAAAACCATTGGGAAACGAAATATCGCTATTTTTATTTTCAGGCCTCCCTAATAACACTCACTCCTGTCGTGAAATTTCACGAAAAAAATCAATGTACAGACAGAGGTTACAATTATATATATATATATATATATATATATATATATATATATATATGTCTGTTACCACTCTAGCGGTCGCAATTTTTGTTTTATCGTTACCAAACGATATATAATCGTTTTAAACAAAAAGCAAGATCAAGTTTGTTAATGGCAGAAATCGGACTAGGGGGAGGGGGGGGGTTTAGAGGAGGAGAATTTCGAAAATTCTTAATATGTATCTCCGTTATTATGCGTTGGATCGAAAAATTGTATACTCAATCTTATTGCAAATGTAATGTTCGATAAATGTTGTTATGCACATTTTTTTCACAATCTTGATTATTTACTCAGATATTTACATTTCACACACACACACACATATATATTTGAAAATAGTTTTTTATTTTTTTTTATTTTACGTCCACTTTATGCTACTAGGCTAATCGGGACGGGTTATCTGCAGGCTACCATCCTTTTCTAGCTAGGGTTCGAAAATAGTGCCATGAGTACAACCTCAATAGCTGATTTCCCTTAAAGGAAATCTGCTAAAATCAACATAATGACTTGTGAACAAAAATCATAAGGTGGTTCTCTGCATTCATTTTATTACTACTTCAAAACTTTAAATACTGAGTTTCATTTCTTAAGTCCAAAATTAATGGAATTACTTTATTGTTAGTGAATTCTTTTCTAAAGATTAAATACTTGATGACTTTAAAGTCTGATGCAAATTTACGGATTACAACCTCAATCTGGTTTTCTGCAACAGGGATCCTTTTTTTTTTTTTTTTCTAAACAGATAGTAAAGTAAATATCCAAGATCATAAAAAAGTCTGTCACGCAGGGGCTGCGTAAACTAAGCAGATTTCCCACGTGAAGGTTTAGAATAGAGAAATTTCACGAGAGCCGAGCAGTTAAGGAAATGGCCGAACTAGCTTTTGGCGGGAAAGTCACTCGTCCTTTAGCCGCCCAGATTTAATAAAAATGGAAATATCTCGGTTAATATTCAGGATAAAGAATAAATGTATATAACAATATTTCTAGTAAATTTAATTTGCAATAAGATTTATTCTGTACAATTTTTCAATCCGACGTATAGTATCGGAGATATTTTGAATTTTCGAAAATCCTCCCTCTCTAAACCCCCCCCTCCCACTGGTCCGATTTCAGCCGTTAACGAACTTGATCTTTCCTTTTACATACAACGACTAAATATCAAGTTTAGTAACGATCTAACAAAAATTGCGACCGCTAGAGCGGTAACAGACAAATATATATACATACATAAATATATATATATATATATATATATATATATATATACACACACACACATATATATACAGTTTTGAACGGACCTCATTTTCGTCATCTACTAGGTAGGATCGATGGACATTTGAAGAAAAATTTCGAAAATTCCGTCATGAGTACAACCTCAATAGCTGATTTCCCTCGAGGGAAATCTGCTAAAATGTGTAGAACTTTTAAAATATTTATGTTGTATTTTTAGTGGAGACTATTATACTTTCTATGGGTGCTCAGTGTTTGGTGAATCCTGTTCCTCTACTCCTTAAAGAAATTTTGTCAACAATTTTTATTTAATTTGATTACAAAAATCTTTATTTTAGGTAAGGGAGATCAAACAATTTGTTTCCATTGTGGTGGTGGCCTAAAAGACTGGGAAGATTCAGATGAACCATGGGTAGAACATGCTCGGTGGTTCTCAAAATGTCCTTATGTAGTATCATTGAAAGGAAAAGCCTTTGTTGACAAAGTTTGTGGAAAGAAGGCTGAAGAGGTTTGTTTTTTTAATTCATTATTTCTATTTTTGATTGTCACTCATTTATTATATTGTTCTATTTTTAGAAATCAACTTAACTTAAGATTTTTCTTTCAGGATCTGAAGTGCACTCAATTAAATGGTCTAACCTTAAGCAGTAGTACTGGGGATTTAGAAAAAGTACAAAATTTTGCTCCAAAAAACGAGTCATCTATGTAAGTACACAAGTTATTATTATTAATTAACGTCCACTTTTTGCAACTTAGGCTAATTGGGACACAAGTTATTGCTCTATTCAACTTATTTCTGTTTGTTTTTTTTTAAATTCTTTGCCAGAGAAATTCTAGTGGTATACCACTCTATAACACTCATTAACTCTAATAGAAACTTTCATGTATCATAGATAAAACTATCTGAGATTCCTCCCAAAATTTTCATTATTTAATGACATTTCTACATCACCCAACTGATTCTCAAACCAACAATAATTGAACTCAACAAGACAAAATTCTATCAGACCAAACCTAAACCTTGAACTTAGTAAATAAAATAAATAGTATACTTACATCTTATCCTTACTGAGATGAATTGAAAGTATTTCAAGACAAAAGAAAGGATCTCTAGGTCTCAAAACAGCTATCTTTATTCTCTTATTTCTTAAGGCAGACGTTTCGATCTCCTGGGCATTAGCAATGCTAAAAACATACAGGGTAATTTTCTTTATATCTCATCCATAAAGGCAATTCCATAATTTTCTTAAATTAGTAGAGTTCTAACAAACCTTTAAAACTATTCCTCTCAGTCAATACAATATCTATAAGTTTCCCCAAAATAAAAACTCCTTAAATCAAACAGCCTTATCAAGTGGTCAAATAATATCTAATCTCTTAATAGGTAGGTTCTATAACCCTCATTAGTGCTATACCATTATTACCTGTACTCATAAATATATAACAATAATAAAATCCTAGATTATATTAACCAATTATAAATCATTAAAATTAAGAATTAAGAGATTAATAATATTTAAAATTATGACAGCCAAAACATTTAAATAATTTCAAAATAATAACTACATACCCCCCCCCCTAATCCTACACTATCTTTACCTTTATTTGCCAAAATTATTTTAATTTTTCTAACATTTCAGCATAATAGGTATTTAAATTCTTTGTGTCAGTTTTAAAATTAACTACATTGTCTAGGTCTTTAGAAATGTACATTTCTTCCAGAATTTTCCTCTTACCAGACTTTGGTTCCTTGTGTAATACTTTCACCTTGTCAAATCTAAAATTGTGTTCTGCAACATTACAGTGCTGCACCAAGGCAGTTTTATTCTTATTTTTGGCCTTGTTTTTTACATCATTCTTGTGTTGATAAATTCTTTTTTCCAGGTACTGTTATGTTTCCCCAGTGTACTTTTTTGTGCAATTTAGTAAATGTGTCCTTTATTTTGTTTCTTGTTTGAAAAGCAAAGGGTAAATGGTTGACTGTTAAGAGATTAGATATTATTTGACAAATTACCACTTGGTAAGGCTTTTGATTTAAGGAATTTCTATTCTGTAGAGACTTATTGGTATTGAATTGACTGACAGGAATAGTTTTAAAGCATTGCTAATGCCCAGGAGAGCAAAACATCTGCTTCATGAAATAAGAAAATAAAGATCACTGTTTTTAGACCTAGAGATCCTTTTTTTATCCTAAAATGAACAGTCTTCAACTGAGCCTCAAGCTAATATGATCCTCCAGTAAACACTAGCAAAGTTTGATTATAAAGCCTAATAGAGTAAATACAAGTTTATTTAGTTGAGTCAATTGACTGAATTGGTAATGTGGTTGATTATGTTTATGGATGTTTTATGAACTTATTTTGTCAATGGGTCATTTGGTATGGTTTCTCAAATCAATGAATAGAACACCCAAAATTAAATTCAACGAAATCTGAAATCATGGTTGTCATGGTGCGGTTGAATTGATATGGAATGACCCCAATATAATGATACAAACCCACAAATTCCCTGTTAGAACGATATTATATATGATCTGCCTTAAGGGTTTGCTGTTAAAGAAGTCATTAATTTTATCCTTATATATGAATTAAAATAATGTATAAATATAAAATTATTTTTGGCTATTCAGTCTCCTTCATAATCTGAATGTTGAACAGTAATGAATGATTTATTTAAATGTTAACTTCCTCAATCTAACTTAATCTTTGAAAATATCCATCTTAAGTAGAGTGCGAAGCAATTTCCTTTATCAAATTTATTATATTAGATTTATAGTGCAGTAAGCAAGGGTAGCAGTAATGACAAAAGCAGATATTTATGAATTTAATGGCTATACTTTCTAACTGTTTCTGTGATCTGGAATTCCCTGATTTTTATTGGCCAAAAAATCGAAATATATAGACTTTTGTGTTGCATAGTTTATTTATGTTAGCATTCACTAGTAAAGTGTAAAATATGCTTGGTTATGTTATACAAATAATTTTAACTTCCAAGGTATTCATTATCGAGCAAAATCATTTAGTGTTATTTTTTAGGCAAATGTTTTATTTATTTTTTTTTTTTATAGGGTGAAAGAAGATGTTGAAGGAGGTAGTGCGCCTTCAGATGTTAGCGCACAAAGTAGTCCTAAATGCAGTTCTGATGTTCTACTTTGCAAAATATGTTATGCAGAGGAGGTAAATTCTAAATTTACTTATTTGATTATTTCATTAGATTCTTTTACATACTAGGTCATTTTTCAAAAGATCCTCTTTATTTTTTTTAAACAGGTATTGTTTATATCCATATCCTTGCCATGTCCACTAACATCACCCCATCTTTTTGGATTCCAGTTGGCCATTCGTAAGGCTTTTTTCTGGTTTATGCATTTCCTAACATTCAGAAAGTCGTTGAAGAGAAGAATATATTAACCATTAGGCTGCTATGAGTTGATATATTAGTCTGGTGGTTTCGGTGCCAGGAGTGTTATAGACTGATGTATCAGTCTGCAGAGGGACGCGCCTCATGTGCATTTATCAGTCTTGCTTGTTTAGCGTTAAGCTGCTACAAGTTATTATATCAGTTCTTCCTCTATTCCCATCTGTTGACTGTTTTTTTTTTTTTTTTTTTTATTTTACGTCCACTTTATGCTACTAGGCTAATCGGGACGGGTTATCTACAGGTTACCATTCTTTTCTAGCCAGGGTGGGCCTAAGGAGTTTATTTAATGAGTCCGTCATTAAATAAATTTCTACTGTCCAGGACGGGATTCGAACCCACCACTCTAGGTCTGCCATGCGAGATTAGGGACCAACACCCTAACTCGCACGGCCAACCCAAGCCCCTTGTTGACTGTTTATAGAAGCTACATTGTCCCTCAAAGGCGATAGATGGCATTGGGATTCACTTTTCTTATTTTTAGTTGTCCTATACTGGAATTCCCTTCCCTTCCCCCCTCTCACAGAGGCAGAGATACAGGTAGACCGAGCGTTACAAGTTTATTCTCTTCTTACTATCTTTTTCTTTTTCACTCTCACTGTTTTGAACATTTTATAAAATATTTAATGTAATTCCTAATAGTATGTATAACATTCTTCATTAATAAACATTTTTCTTGATATTAGGTTGGAGCTGTATTTTTTCCTTGTGGGCATATGATGGCGTGCATGAAATGTGCATTATCATTGACATCGTGTGCTATATGTAGACAGCCTGTAACTGGGTTCTTCAGGGCATTCTTCTCGTGAGATCAGGGGAATCCTTCTAGCTCTAGTCAGAACACTCAAACATTATCCCTGCTACCCAATGAAAAGGAATGAAGCAGGCCACAGAAGAGCTGACCACTTGGTATAAAATGTTCTCAGTATATATAAGTGTTAATATCACTACCACCAGCTGTAATTTAATGTAAATAAATGAATCATTTACATCCTTATTTTTTATACTAAAGTAATGTACTTTCATTTTATATAGGAAATCATATATTAATATGGTTTAAATGATTCCCAGATTTATTTGGCAGTGATCTGTAAAGAAACTTCTTGCAGACCATTTAATTACATATTTTAAAACATGTATTTAACTTAATGAACTAAAACTGATTCGTTCAGTTTATAGGTGAATTTTATGGCACCACAATCACTCAAATATTCTTTATTTCATGATGAATTTGATTATCCTATATTACTGATTTTCTTAAACCTAAATACATTCTTTTCTCTTAATTTTACTATTTATTCATACTTATTTAACTGTGATTTTATTAATATTCAGTACTGGACTCATATATATTTATTTAGGAAGTGACAGCGCACCCGTGCTTTTAAAGTGTAAGCTGTTCACATTCAACAACTACATTTTGATCTGCAATAATCTAGTTTCGTTTTTGAAAATGTGTGCAGAAGAAATGACAAGTTGCGATTATATTACAACAAATTTTCAAAGTTTTCCTAAAACAACAAACTTTTTCTGTCTTGGAGATTTACATTTCATGGTATTATATTTATAGAAAAATCAATTTTGAATTCCAAAATTCATATATTATAAATGAATTCAATGGAAGCTACAAGCTATTAGCATTTGCAAACGTTTTGCATTAATATCTCAGAGTTTAATTTTACTGACAAAAATAAATGTCTACTTAGGAGGCCTCAGGTATAAGAGGTTTTTTAGTTTGATTTAAATTATTATTTAATTACATATTTAATGTAATTATGTAAATAATTTATCTTAAACTTAGATCAGTCAGTGACAGACTGATTATTCAATTTCTATTAGCCTTGCAATGTAATAATTCGAGTCTTACTTTACAAATAAAAATTTGTGCTAAACAAACTGTGAAATAGATATTTATATATTTTAAATATCTTGTACAATTATTAATTTGTTTCATGTTATCTTGTTTGGAGTGGTTCTTTTTGATTTAAAAATAGTTTAGTTTAATTTACCACTTCAAAATTCCTTAGTGGTAAATTAAACTAAACCTAATCCTTAGTGGTCGTACTTCTTGATAAACCCTTTCATTGTGCAAAGCCACTATAGTGGCTTTGCGCAATGAAAGGGTTAATATTAGTATTTATTGAGAATTATCATGATTAGTGTAAGGTCACAAAATTGTTAATCTATTAAAAATAAAAGAAAGATATTTTGGCATTTTAAAGGCATATCTTTAAAGAATTTATGTTTTTACTTCTTCTTTCTTGATTCCTTTTTGAGTTTTTTGTTTTGTATCTTTTTTTTCCTATTTATTGTGTTCTCTGTAGAACAATTATTTGTATAAAACATTCACTTTTATAGACTCTGTATATATTTTTCTAATTGTATGTACATATGTTCCAATCATCCCATTAGTATACATTTAATATATTAATTTTAAAGTTTACTTCAGATTAAGAAAAACTTACCGCTATTTATCGTACCTTTTCTTCACTTATTCACCAGTTTGCTTCTTTAATGGAATTGTGTATGTATATCATAATAGTGTTTTGCATCTCTCTATTTGGCTTGGAGTCACAAGTTTTGGTTTAGTTAGTTCTAAGTTCACTAATATTCAAATTTGTTGATTCACTAGGGGTATAGGGGTCTTGCCCATTGAGCCCACTAAATTTAATTTGTTTATTCCCACTTACAAATTACAAAACATTATGAATATGTTTAATATTGGTATACAATATTCAATCAAAAAACAATATTAAAATTATGTGAATAATAAATATATTTAACCTTTTCATTTTAAAAAAATCAAGACAAAGAATGGGGATAAATGTGCAAAGAAATATGATTAAATTGTAAGATAAATTGCTCTTAAGCGATAAATATTTAGAACTACGAAATATTTCAATAAATTATTAATGTAGTAATGATATTTTTATAGTTCATGGTATTTGCAAATTACCTTCAAAAAGCACTAATTATTCTTATTTGACAGACAATTATTTATACTGAGACTAATTCTTTATCTGACTGCCTTATGCGCATAGAAATAATGTAAACAATGCCTAATTGACAAATAAGTAAGAATACATACATTAAAAATTAGTCTTGGAATAGGAAAAGAAAAATGAATGATAGGGAAATGCCTAATAAATAAATAACCAAATAAAATTATTTTTAATAAGCAAATCGCAAAAATGTACAATAGAAGCAATAAAAAGTATATTTTTCTAAAGATCCTTTCTTATTACTTATCCTGTGTACTCTGTTATTACTAACATTTATGTTAAATTTCCTTATGGTGAGCTTTAAATAATTCAATTTTTCCCCTATTTTTTCTGAGTCGTTCTAAGAAAAGTCATGTTTGTTTCTTTTTATTTTTTATGCTGGTTAGACAATTGTAAGTTGTGCTCCAGTAAATAGATCCCTAACTTTCCTATTTCTTATCCATTTTAGCGAACGAATACCAAATTGTATAATGCATAGTTGCAGAAAAGTGGCCCAGTTTCTGTGATATTATAGATTCAGCATTTTGAATATATGCTACTAAAACAAAGTGTAGGCTTCTACTTTAGTATTATGAGGTCATTTACATCAGTCTAATCTTAATTTCTATTACTGTGCATATTTTTCTGTTTTGGCTTAGGCATTTGGTTATATTAATTATTTCTAAATTTTAGTGTATTGAAATATTTAGCCATGTTATGTCTTTTGCCAGCCATTCTATTTAATGTTTATGTTATATGTAAATAAAAAATATATATATATATTTCAAAAACTATTGAAACCCTGCTAAATTGCTCATTATTTCCTTAATACTTATCATCATAATATCAACCATCTCGTGATTTGATAACAGTATTCCATTGTCATATAAGACTTTTTCTTGGAGGAATAGAAATGACAGGTTGGTATATAGGTTTGTACATATTTTTTTCATTCCTATATAGGATTTGTTTGTCTGTCTATGTAGGATAATATTTAAAATTCTATTTAAAGTAATTTAGTGATATATCTTTAGGGAGCTTCTGTTGAATTATACTTATTAACTGTGTGTTCAAAACTGTAAAATGGAATAGTCAGTAATTTTACAAGGGAGCTTTAGTTCTAAAACTATTTAATAAGTATTATTATTATTTATTAATGTCCACTTTTTGCTACCATGGCTAATTGGGATGGGTTATATACAGGTTAGCTTAGCACCCTTTTCTAGCCAGGTTGGGACTAAGGATTTTATTTAATGAGTTTGTCATTAGATAAATTCCTATTGCCCAGAACTCGAAATAAGTAGCAAATGTGTTTCCCAATGAATTGAAAATATGGACTGTTTGCACATTATTGTTATTCCCTAATGATCAAAAGGGGTGTCCATAAATCCTACAACTACTTATTTATATCGATATTTCTTATAATCTATTTTTCTACATGATTGTATTTAACCCTTTAACTGTGTAGAGGGTGAATGACGTGGGGTGCCAGCTCCATCCCAAGGTCAACTACCCTGATGGTCGCTTTACCGCTCATTTCTTCATTGTTTCTCTTGTTTTCCTCGATTATTTTAAATTCATTTCCCATTGTATTCTAAATTCTATGCTTCTAAGGTTATATCTCTTGGAGTCCATTGCAAAATAAATATTTATGGACTTATAGATTAATGGTACTTTACAAGGAAAAATCGCACAAAGACTTGAAAGCACTAGGAGAGACAAATAGACTGTTTACCCAGCAAGGGACGGTATACGGCCCAGCAAGGGACGAGGGTTGTGCACTAGCTCCCAACCCACCAGACCCATAGGGGCCAGCGAAAACGTCAATGTTTTTCGTGATCTACCGGTCTCATAGGTAGTTAATAGTTACCCTCTCTGTCAACAGATGCCTCTCTATTGACCCATTAACATGGCTTTGTGCGATTACACGATAAACGACTGAAGCCACTATTGTGGTGTGGCGCATGGGGGGGCCTGGCCTACTCTGAGCCATTATAGTGGCTTCACGCATTCCGAGAGGGGATGGCTCAAACCATTATTGTGGCTTAGAGCAGTTAAAGGGTTAAATGACTATATTTCTACAAAATATCTTTTAAAGCTATATGTTAAATAGTCCAAAATGGTTTCATTTTTCCATGCTGCCCCTGACTGACGATGTACATTTTTTACAATGCCTGGTTTAGCCTGGCTAATTGTCATAAAATAGGAAAATTATAGTTTTTAAAAAGTCCTAATTTACAATGTGATTTCCTTATTTTTATTTATTTTTTGTGAGCTGTAAAGTTTTGTCTTGTATATCATTTTTAGCAGTATGATGGAATACACTCTCCACATCTTTCTTTTTAATGGATTTATTACTTATATTTCTAGTCAACCAGCTCTTCCTTAATTGTGTTATTTTTCTCCATCCTTATTTGGATTTATTCCTTGATAGTTTTCCATGGTATCTGCCCATTCACCTGTCAGAGCTTTTTATTCCTTATAACAAATTTACATTAATTAATGAAATCTAGTATACATTTGTTTGATATAATGAATGCTCCATATTTATAATAGTCCTCAAAATTGGGGACTTTGAAACATTTTATCAGTGCTATTGGAATACATGAGTTCTCTTTAAAAATAGATGTTATTAAATTTTAAAATTCCAAAATGGCTTTGATATGGATGACTGAAATTATAGAATTCCTTCGACTAATTTCTTTAAATCCCTTATCTGGCAGTTGTCATTATTCCTAATAGATATTTTGTGTGTCAACACTAGTATTTTTTTGTACAAAGTTTCCGAGGCATTGTCATCTCCGTCCTCTGGTGTCACATTCTGAATATTATAAATTAAGCTCCTCTGGACCAGCATATGCCTGAGCTTCTAATTAACTCCCTTTTATGCCCTCTAATCTGTGAAATAATTGGGACTATCCTAGTGGATTAATAGGGCCATTGCAGTCATTAGCTAAGCTTATGTTTTTATTATTTTTCCCTTTCTTGCATTATTAAGGTTGTACTCATGATGTTTCGAAAAATTTCTTTAAATATCCATCCCCACTCCCAAAACTTTCAGCAGCCCCACTAACACATTTATCCAACTTATTGCAATTTGCAATGTATCTTAATTTATCTTTTTCATGTTCTGTTCTGCATTGTACAGGTTTAAGGTCCATTGGCTAAATTAATAGAATGCTGCATTTCCTGAGCAAAATGATGGTCTTGATGTGTTATATCTTCTTTTAAAACCCCCATTCTTCCTTGCTGGTTCAATTTCAATCATCAACATACTGATCCGTAACATGAAGCGCTTAAATAGTAAAATTTGTAACAATAATTGCTACCATTATTATGTTAACTGGCACTCGCACGTGCATGCATGTACCAGCTGCGGTTGGAATAAATATGATTAATTTGTGTACTGAATAATCCCTTCATTTTCATCGCATAAGACTAATGCCCTTTAGTGCTTGGCTAGTTATTCTCATGAAGAAAAAAATGGTAGCTTGGTAAATTTATGGTTAGAATAGCTCTTGACCTTCAATTTTCATTGAACACAAATAAATTCTGTTTGGCTAGTGGATGTCATCATTTTAAAATAAATACATTTGACGTTTTAGGGCAAGAAAAGATATTGGCGAATATCTGTGTTGACTTCTAAATAGCCTTCATGTTTGTTGGTGATAGTAAAGCATTAAAGTATATTCATTCCATTTTATATTAAAAAAAAAGTCTAAATTATATTTAGACATCTTATTGTATACAAATAAATTCTATTACATGACTGGAAGTCGATTTATTGAAACTCATAAATCTAAACATAATAAATTTTATTTGGTGACTGGAAGTTACCATTTTGAAATTAATTGTTTAAACAACCATTTAGGACCAAAAATGATATTCTAAGTTCTTCATGTTTTTTCAATCATACAATGTTAGTGATGATATTGGCGAATATTTCTTTTGACTACAAAGTAAACCCTGTCTCCTAGTTGAAAAATTAAAATCTCATATAGCCTTACTATGTAGTACCTTCGAGTAGTTGACTTACAGACATAAAAGTTCATCAAAATCCTTCTAACCATTTTTAAGTGGTTAAGTAACAAAAAGGCAGACAAAATTCAATTATTGCTTGAAGGTGTAAAAACGACTTGATCTTTAGTTTTACACACACACACATATATATATATATTTTTTTTATTTGTAAAATTGTAACGTTTGTCTATTCATTGATTTCTTTTCTTAAACATTTTTTTGTTTCACGTGGAATTAAAACAATATCAACAATTTTTGGCTTTGGTGTCCGTTTGTTTGCTTGTAACCTTTTCACGCCTAAACTACTTAAATGAATTTTATGAAACTCAGTACGTGTAAACTACTAACCCAGCTTAGACTTTAGGCCTCACTAATATTCTTAGGCAAAAAGGAGTGAGGGTTATAAGTGAGACTTCAAATGAAAAATCGTGATATTTCGTTACCTATTAGTTTTTCTGCAAACGTGCGCATAACCAAAAGTTGTTTACTTTGTTATTTAAAGTAACTATTGTTATATACACTTTTGCAATATACCTAAGCATAAACGAGATATACGCTATAACAATAGCAAGAGTCAACCATTGTAGCCAAAGGACACAAAAGACAACCTAATTCAATGAAACTTCATTATGTGGGTTAGAATTAGTGCCTCTTGATTATAAGCTATGTTAATCCTTTTAGGAATGGAGGTTTTAAAGAAGGCATGAAATGAAAAATCTCCATATTTTGGTTCTTATTGAATCTTTGGCAAATGTGTTCATAACAAAATTTATTTATTTTTATATTTAAAGTAACTTTTGTCGTATAACAAAGTATAAACAAGATATACACTAAATTCTATAGGAGGGGTTAACAATTTTAAGGGGTAATAGGCTATACAAAACTTAAACAAATTCAGTATCTGAGATAGCACTGACCTTTAATAGATTTTAAACTACATTGGTACGGACAGGATTGGATTGTAATGGAGGCCAGAAACAAATAAGCGTAATATTTTATTTCCTATTCGTTTTTTGCCAAAAATGCACATAATAAAAATTGTTTGCTTTGTTATTTTGAGTAACTTTTGATATATACATTTTTGTCTTATATCTATGTATAAAGTTAGTAATTTGCAAAGAAATATTGCTATAATCAGCAATCCTGATTTTTTCCCATGTATGAATTTATTAAACTTAGTATCTTTTATCTCACCTTGAGAGATTATCACACTTTCATTGAACTTCTCAAATTCATGTTAATTTTTTAATGCTATTAAAAGGTTGTATCCTGCAAGGTATATTGCCCCCTCCTCTCCCAAACATTAATAAATCAGAAATGTCAGCTGCCCCTTAAATGCATTTAATACTTTATTTAATTAAAACATAAAAAGTCCGTCACGCAGGGGCTGCGTAAACTAAGCAGATTTCCCTCGTGAAGTTTAGTAATAGATAAATATACATACTGCTAACACAACACCGTGAATAAATACAAATGGAAATAAGAAATGTTTCATCCATTTCAATAGCCTGCTGACAGGAAGCATTAGGTTAGAAATGTAAACAAACGGGTCCCGCCTCACACCGGAAAGAAAAACAATTACTGAAATATATCAGAATATAACACATTAATTTTATTGAGAACTATTTACTATATCTAGTACTGTAATTAATAATGAGTCGGAATAATTGTTATCTCAATCAATAAAATTTTAGTAGTCCAAAACTTTAAGATGGGGGGGGGGGAGTCACCAGTACATATTTGCATGTATCTCGTACAATAATGGTCTCTTGAATACAATTTTTGGTATTTAAACTTCCAATAATGTGATTTATTATGTATCAGAGTATTGTTTACGTAACATGAGTAGAAGTGGCGGTTTGGTGAAAACTGAAAAATGCAAATATCTCGGTTAATATTCAAGATAGAGAATAAATGTATATAACAATATTTATAGTAAATTTAATTTGTAATAAGATTGATTCTGTATAATTTTTCGATCCGACGTATAGTAACGGAGATATTTCGAATTTTCAAAAATCCTCCCCTCTAAACCCCCCCTCCCACTGGTCCGATTTCAGCCGTTAACGAACTTGATCTTTCTTTTTACATAAAACGCTTAAATATGAAGTTTGGTAAGGATTAAACAAAAATTGCGACCGCTAGAGCGGTAACAGACAAATATATATATATATATATATATATATATATATATATATATATATATATATATATATAGATATATATATATACAGTTTTGAACGGACCTCATTTTCGTCATCTACTAGGTAGGATCGATGGACATTTGAAGAAAAATGTCGAAAATTCCGTCATGAGTACAACCTCAATAGCTGATTTCCCTTTAGGGAAATCTGCTAAAATTAATTGAACATACACTATTAGTATTGTGATGACAATATAATGAGAATTGTTAGAATAATTTAGTATAAATAGAGCCAAGATCTTAAATATGTGTTAGGTTGGTTAAACTGAGTGTAGGGAGAGTGGGAACTTCTTCACACCTAACCTTACATCATAGTAAGATTATTTAAGCTATTAACTTCTTACGATTACGAAAACTTAAAAGATGAATGCTTGGGGATTGGAAGTGATGGGGAGGTGTACCCATTAATTTCTGCTTCTTTACTAAACAAGCTATGAACCATTATGAATATAAGTTTACTCTCCATACATACATACAAAAGATTATTCTTAATAATGATCATGCACATAAAATAGCTACCATCATGGATCTTAGAATCACTATCCGAAAAGACACTATATTTCTGAACATTTCATGTTCACCTTAAATTTCAAGCCTGCTTACAAGGGGTTCTAGTGAAGTGAGTAGTAGAATATGGTATGATATAATTCACACCTCAAAGTGAAAGAGTGTTTTATTTTATGCAACCCTTTCATTACCAACTTTGCATCTTTGCTTTTTAAACTGAATATGCAGTCCGTATGGGAACTGAAATAACTTTTATTTCCATCTCTTACACTAGAGGTGTTCAGAAACATTCCTTAGAAAACTTAATAGTACTAATTAGTTATTGGGAGGCCACCCATTTAAAGATGGTTATTATACCGTGATTTTAAGAACTTATAAATCTCAGAGTGGTTAACGGGAGGCCACTGACTATTTACAGATAAAATATTTACTGGTTCGAAGCCGCATTTTGCTATTTGATGTTATTGCTATCACTTTAGGTTGTTCATACTTGACTAAATCCACTTAGCCATTATGTTTCTTTTGTTATCAGAAAATGAGTGATCGTTTATTAACAACACTTGGTGTTCGTTTATTATTACACCAATTTGACAGCTACCTTGCAGGGTTCATGTGGCAGACGATGGCTGGGGCTTTATACAACTACTCCACGACATCGTGCAGTTTTGGGCTAACTCTAATTTATAATTGCGTTAGCCTTAATATCACATGGTAAACCTAGAGTGGCGAGTTGGAATCCCGCCTGGGCAAAGGAATTTATTTAGTGACGAAAAATCACTAAATAAAATCCCTAGTCCCATCCTGGCTAGAAAAACGTGGTAACCTGTAGATAGCCCATTCCAATTATTCTTAATTGCAAAAAGTGGACGGTATTACACAATTTTTTTAAAATTTATAATTACATTTTGTCATTCAAATAAATTCTAGAATTGTTATTTTAAATAATAAAGTGTTTTTTTTTTTTTTTAATAAGATTTAATAATCATCTTTAAGATAGTGTCCCAATTAGCGTTAGTTGCAAAAAATGGTCGTTAATAAATAAATAATTAAGTTAGTGGCCTCCTGATAATCGATAAGTACCAACTTTACATTAGAACAAGCAGAAACTTGAAATTTACATTTGTGTCTGAACTTTAGGATGTCAGATGTAAATTGTAAAATCCACTTTTAATCCTGAGACATGAAATTTGACTATTGAAGTGCAAATGACACTTTATTGGTTAAAGAAAGTTATTTTCATAATTTAGTTTTGCCTATTCATGCAAGGATAATAATGTAATCATTGAACTGAAGAAGAGGTGGAAACTTCAAAAACTGGAATAAAAAATTTCAGTCAGTTGGGTACATCTATTGAACAATGGATAACAAATATACCCTCAATCAGTACTTAAATTATATTTTGCTGGGTTTTCTTACATAGGTAAAATGAAGAGAGGCTTTAAAATAATCATGCTCGAGAGAATGTTATAACACTCAAATGAAATAATTATATGCAGTCATTATACTTGTTAAAGAGCTCCCTATTTTTGTTACAATTAAATAAAACTTTGGAAAAAAGTATGCAGGAATTATGTTCATTATTAGTATGTACGAGACCTACTGTCTTATATACTCGTACAACTATCTCGGTAAAAATAGCCTACTGCTAAACACTGTACATTAGGATGTCTCAGTCTTGAATCGGTGAAGAGAAAATCATAAAACACCATTGGAAGACAAAGAATTTAGAAAAACTATCTTGAAGCAAAAGTTTAGAACAAGAACAAATGTATTTTTTTCACGCAATGTTCTAAACAAAATTAAACATTATAACTGGGGGGAAAATGTACTTAATGAAATGGCTTCATTTCATAGTAAAGCGACTTTAGGGGTGACTTTTTAGAGGGCTTTTATTTATGGGAAATGGGATTACTCTGTGCATTTTATCTATTTTTCTGCACATTTATCTAGTTTTGGTGTTCATTGTGGTATTGTAATTTAATCTGATTATTTTATTTACTGTAGCAGTTTAAAATATGTGATAAGTTCAGTTTTTCAAGTAACTCTTCAGGAATTTGCTTTACTTTTTAAAGCAACTAATTTAAAAAGATTTTAAATTAATTTCTTAGGCTGCTTTGAAAAATATATATATATATATATATATATATATATATATATATATATTTATATATAGATTTTATAAATATCCCCAATAATTTTCTGGAAACATTATTCAAGATTTTCAACTCTGCTAGATAAAGAAAACATCCCAATAAGTTCCTCAAAAGCTTTCATTTACTCCTTAAGGAAGAAGGGAAATATAAATAATATAGTTTTATAGGGCAATTTTTTTATAAACTGTTTCCAAAATCTTTTATTCTCTTAAAAAATGGAAACTTTAATTGAAGGAAACAATATTTTTTCTGAAATCCTAGCTGGCTTTAGGTACCATGGATAAATAAATAAATTGACAGTATTTTATAAATGAATTATAATTAAAATTATCTTGGAAGCAAATCAAAGTTTATGGATATTGTTCCCCAATTGATTCCAGAGATTTGCTATTGATTGGGTCATTTGCTATTTTACAAGATTCATAACATAGGAATAGCTTCAAAAGTTGAAAAGATAATAAAACAAACAACACGGAATCAGCAATATTGATAAAAAACATAATTTCTTCTCTTTTATTTTAATGCACACTGAAGTCAATTTAGGAGATATATTTAGTTGCAATAATTTCAATTTCTACATATCTGACCTGAATTTAAAAGGAGTTGGAATCACAATTAAAATATTTCTAAACTGTCTTATATGTTAAGCGGTGTTAAAAGTTTACTGCTGGCAATGACTACCAAATTTCCATCTCATTGTGATTTGTGGAACCTTACCTTAGCAGCATCAAGGTATTTTTCAACCCTTAAAACTCCACGGGGACGAGTGCTCATTGAGCCCTACACTTCCCAAAAAAGGGGGAGGGGGTTCACGGCTTTTTTAGTTCCGCTACATAAAATTATTTGATCCATTAGAACAGTTATTATATTATATATATATATTTCCATGCTCCCTCCCCCATATTTCTTCAATTAATTCTCTTTTCTAGATAGATTAATTTTATGCAAATACTTAAGGTCTTTTACCTAACAATTAAATACAACTATATATTGATACCAATAAATAGATGATAAGAGAGTTTTAAAAAATAAAATTATAAGATCATAAAGTTAAAATCATTTTTAAAGTTTAACAAATTAAAATAATAAAGCCACATTTGTATAATAGAAATTGTAAAAATATTTTCTGGACTCCTCATACATTATGGTTGAATTTTGAAGAAAGGGGCTTATTTTATGGAATTTAGTCAAAATGAAATTAATATTTATGTTATTTCCTCTCCAAGGGGAAATGTTAGATGTTACTGTACATATATGTCTGTAAAATGTTGAAATAAATTTGTACGTACATGTAATTATCAGAGGTTTTTGCTTACTAAGCTCTGTAGCATATTTGTTAAATAAACTGTTAGTTAAAAATTTACTTACACAAGGTTTAAATCAGCACTTAGCATTTTAAAATAAATTGATAAATAATGCACATTCTATATTTTAATCAAGTTTTTCCAGTTTTAATTCAGAGGCTTTCTACAGGAATTGTTCTTAATGCCTCAGTTTAATGTGTAATATTCTTAATGCTATTCACAGTCATGTATAGTGGTAGGGGGTGGGGGTGTATAGCGTACGTTGTCTTAATCTTTTAGTGCTAGCGATGAAAATTCAATACATCCATAGTCTAGAAAAGATCTGGTATAGGAGCAATAAAAATCAGCATTAAACATAAGTCTGCTCCCCATTTCGTATTACTCACGATTCTCAAGAAGTTCAAGCTTTTCTTGCATTTATCAAAGAGCTGTTTTAAATGGGGAATCCATGTCAGTTTTCTAACAAATGTCAGAAATCATATATTTCTTTTTGTGTGAAGATACATTTAATTTTTTCATTTTGAAACCAGTGAGTGATCACCATTTTTGGAGTTGATTGAGTAAATTCTGCATATGATTTTGTGCAAATGGTAGTGTTGAATATGTAATGTGCAGTATGAGGTTATCATCATACAGACAGTAATATATTTCTTCGGGGATGAATTGTGATAGAATTACTAGTCATATTAAATAGTGTCGTGCTCAGCACACCTCCCTAATGTACTCCATTCCCTTCTGAAAAATAAGTGATAAAGCGGTGTCTATGCTCACTCTGGAAGTTCAGACAGATAGTTATCCAGAAATCTTATATTTCCTTGGACACCCCATTCATCCAACAGAGAGAATGAGTCTTCTCTTATATGGGGGGGGGGGTATAGCTAACTAATTTATTACAAGGAAATATAGATATTATGCAATGTGATGCATGTTTGAATGTTTCGATCTAAATGAACATTGACAAGGAGAAACAATGTTATTTTTATCTAAGAACCACACGAGTTTGCTGTTAATAATATTTTCTGTGATTTTGCAGAGACAATTAGACAAAGATATTGGGCAATAACTTGTAGCTAGATTCGTTTCCTTTCTATGTTATAGAGATGGTATAATTATTGCCTCATACCATGTGTGAGGGTACATTGCTTCTCTAGTTACATTAGTTGTTTTGTTTTAGTCCTGAAATTGGCATGATTTTTTTTTTTTTTGTGTTTTATTAGATAAATTTTTGTCCAGTCGTCAGACTGCTGTTGAGAGTCAATTAGTCCTTGATAAAAAGTCTACCTAACATTTCTTTATACTACTTATAATGATCCACTAGGCTTTCAATTTCAGATGTTTGTAATTTTGGAAGTATCTATCTGATGAATTTCATTGAAATAAATATAGAGCCTTCTTTCTATTAATTACATCTCTTCTACATTTATCATTCCACCAAGAACTTGTGATTTTTTTGGAATATCATCTCAGCTGTTTCTAATATTCTTCCCATACTTTGGAAGTTAGAAGAACTGAGTTTTTCTTTCTGTAGTCTTGGTAGGTTTTCCAATTAGCTTTTTGTGCTGTTTCTCGGTGTGTTATGAAATAGTGGGTCAGGTATGTTTGTTTATCAGCATTCTTATAAGTGATAACTTCCTTAGGAATCTTGATCAACGTTCCATGAAAGTCTGAATATCTGAATTTAATAAATGATTTGACCAGACAACAAAGAATAAAATATGGGGTAATCATAGTTATAAATTATAAAATTCATAAAAAGAAAAAGATTTAGGTCTTCCCTGACCCTTCCTTGTAACTTTTTAGTAGGTGTATCTATCATTTTCTGGTCCTTTTAACATTCACATTTTGACCGGTATTTTCTCAGTACACTGACTCTTTTCCCTCATTTGTAGGAGTCGTTTCTTTTTTGAGAGCATTTATAGTATTGGATTAAGAGGTTTTCTTTTGTATTCTTTGTTTTAATGGATATTTTTCCTGTGGTAATATGGTTCCCACCACACAGACATCATTTTACTCGTGAGCTTCATTTTATGGACCTTCATAGAGGGAATTAGAGAATTTTCTACTTATAGCTTGTTTCTCATAAGAAGCTCTATGGTGTCCAAGAAGCCCACAATTAAAACAAATTTGTAATCAGGGAATTTATTCTCATAAAGATGATAGGCAACCAATAAGAAATTGTTTTGAAAGAACAGGACTATCAAACTTTGCAAGGAACTGACTTGAGCTATGGCGTTTCTTCCCTATTTTATATGGATGACATTCTGGTCCTTCTAGAAGATTTCCCTTAAGGGTAGTACTCTTGACGTAATTTTCTTCAAATGTCTATCGACGATAGGAGATGACGAAAATGAGGTCCGTTCAAAATTGTGTGTGACTGTGCATTGTGTGTGTATATATATAATATATATATATCTATCTATATATATATAAAATTGTAACCTCTGTCTGTACATTGATTTTATTTGCGAAATTTCACGATAACTTTTCGTTTCACATGTCATAGACACCATAACTGCATTTTGTTTCTTTGGTGTCTGTTTGTTTGTTTGTTTGTTTGTTACCTTTTCACGCATAAACGGCTGAACCGATTTTTATGAAACTTGGTATGTATATTACTACTAGCCCAACTTAGACTTTAGGCTATATTAATATTCTCTAAGACGAACAGGAGTGGGGGTTATAAGGGAGGCCTGAAATTAAAAATAGCGATATTTCGTTTCCTATTGCTTTTTCAGCAAATATGCACATAACAAAAGTTGTTTATTTTGTAATTTAGAGTAACTATTGTTATATGCACTTTTGCCGTATACGGAAGTATAAATGAGTTATACGCTAAAAACTATAGCGGGAGTCCACAATTTTATTTGGCACAAAAGACTCAACCGAACTAAACCAAACTCGCTATGTGAATTAATACTAACGATTTCCTTATAATAAGCCATACTAACATTTCTAGGGTGGGCAGGAGTGGGGGTTATAAGGGAGGCCTGAAATTAAAAATAGCGATATTTCGTTTCCTATTGCTTTTTCAGCAAATATGCACATAACAAAAGTTGTTTATTTTGTTATTTAGAATAACTTTTGTTTTATGCACTTTTGCCGTATACGGAAGCATAAATGAGTTATACGCTATAAGCTATAGCGGGAGTCCACAATTTTATTTAGCACAAAACACTCAACCGAGCTAAATAAAACACTGGGTATGTGTATTAGTACTAACGCCTTCCTTATAATAACCCATATTAACATTTCTAGGGACGGGCAGAAGTGGGGGTTATAAGGGAGGCCTGAAATTAAAAATAGTGATATTTCGTTTCCTATGGCTTTTTCAGCAAATATGCACATAACAAAAGTTGTTTATTTTGTTATTTAGAGAAATATGCTCAACAATTCTTTTCAATATGAACTATCAGGTACCTCACCTGGAAAAATTAATTCAAATTATATTATTTTGTCCTTAATAACTTAAATCTATGCATAATGCACAGGAAACGGGAAATATGACAATATCGAGGACAGTGAAGTCTTACATAAAAAATTAATTTTATTATTGTCAAATTCACAGAAACTACGGGTATTAACCCTAAACACTGGGAAGGGTAAATGTCAAAATATTGTGCAAAGTAAAGCCTTGCCAAAGAATACCATCACCATCCAGCCGCAAATGAATTCCCGGGCGAAGCCGGGTATCTGAGCTAGTATATATATATATACATATATATTTGTCTGTTACCACTCTAGCGATCGCAATTATTGCTTTATCGTTACCAAACTTGATATTTAATCGTTTTATGTAAAAAGAAAGATCAAGTTCGTTAATGGCTGAAATCAGACCAGTGGGAGGTGGTGGTGGGGGGGGGGTTTAAAGAGGTGGATTTTCGAAAATTCAAGATATCTGTTTCTATAAGTCGGATCGAAAAATTGTGTAGAACCAATCTTATTGCAAATTATATGGTCTATAAATATTGTTATATTCATGTATTCTCTGTCTTGAATATTAACCAAGATATTTGCAGTTTTCAGCCTTCAGCGAACCCCCCACTTCTACTCATTTTTCACAAACAATATTCTTTTATAATAAACCACATTATTAATGCTTATTATTAATTAATGCTTAGATGAAATGGAACTGGCATTGAATAATGATTGTCCATATCGTACTACTGTATTCAGGTGGTACAGTGAATTTGATAGGGGCAATTTCACTCTGGAGGACGCTGAGAGAGAAGGAAAGCCACAGACGTCAGTAACAGAGGAAATCATTTTGGTCGTGAGGAAAATGCTTAATGAAGACCGGCGAGTGACATATCAGTAGATAGAGGAGACCTTACACCTTCATTCACCAGCATTTCGTTCGATTCTGCCAGACCATTTAAAGGTAAAGAAACTTTGTTGTCTTTGATGACACATCGCGTGACTTGGTGCCAAAAGATGCTGAAATAATTTGATAAGGGACAATCCCAATATGTGAATAGCATTGTGACAGGGGACAAAACTTGGCTATACTATTATGATGTGCCGACCAAGGCTCAAAACAAAGATTGGGTCTTTGACGATGACGATACACCTGTAAATATCAGAAAATCTCGATCTGTAAAGAAAAAAATGGTCGCTGTATTTTTCAGATCGAGAGGAATTGTAGAGCATGTTGTTTTGGACACACAGAAGACAGTTCCAGCTAAGTGGTACACTGAGTAGTACCTGCCTAAAGTCATACGATCCCTGAAAAACCTGCGGCCAAAGTCAAGCCACCTCCACCATGACAACGCTCCAGCTCACTGTGCCAGAGCCCCAGAGCCTGCACCGAGTATTTGGCCACTATTAGACTGAAACGTCTTGAGCACCCTCCTTACAGTCCAGACCTTGCTCCCTGTGACTTTGCACTGTTCCCCCCATGTGAAAATGAAGTTAAAAGAAAACGTTTTTCTACTGACGAGGACCTTCTGAGGGCTTGGGACAACGAATGTGCCTCACTCCCCGATGAAACTTGGCTGAGCTGGTTTAAGGACTGGTTCTGATGAATGGAGAAGTGTATTGAATGTGGCAGAAATTATTTCGAGAAAATTAAATAAATAAAGCTGCATTGCAAAACTTTTGTAGTGACTTTTGTATTTGGTAAACCTAGAGTAGTGAGTTCAATTTTTGCCTGAGCAATAGGAATTCATTTAGTGCCGAATTCATTAAATAAAATCATTAGTTTTACCATGGCTGAAAACTGTCTGCAGAGGAGTCATGTATGTTTGAGTGGGTTTGCTCTGATTTATAAAAAATTAATTTCAGGAGAACTCTTAAAACTTCTACTAGTTAAACAATTGGCCTCTGATGATAAGGAAATGTTGATGCAACCCTAATGATTTAGTTTTAATAAATGTGTGTTTTCCTACATCTAGAAACTCGTATGAAGGACTTGAATTTGTTTATCAAATAGAATTAATGAATTAGCCTTACCAAAATCCAATGTTGTAATTATATATGAGGTACTTTAATACTGTACTGGGTGAAGGTCACAGCAAAGACAAAACAGCTTGGAAATTTTGTATATAGACAAAATGAAAGCAATTTAGGTATATAACAGTAGACTTTCCTGTACAAACTTCTATTCTACTCTAACTATATGTTCTGGATGTCTTGATAGCAATAAGAGGACTACTTTTTTACTGACTTCAAGCTAGTCATTGCTACTGCTACAGTCTGGTCACAGTTCAGGGGCTAAATGCCTGCTCACCTCTGCACTTCCATCACTAATTATAGGGCGGCCTATCTCCCTATCTTAAGACCATTCGCTTCAAGCATCATCCATCTTGCTGCCTCTATTTATTTCAAAGACTCCTTTATTAGCCTCTTCTTCCATGTTCCTTTTACAACCTAAAACATGACAGGATGAGGATTTTAGAAGAAAGCAGATAAAATTCCATCTTAAGTAAGACATGCTAATGATATCATCTCACATACTATTCTCTATTTCTCCTGCTATAAAAGAATGAAATTTAAGCTGTAAGATGTTCAACAATTTTTTATTTGCTACATAATCTAGTATTTTAATATTCGATGTGAAAGTAAATTTCAAGTACTTTAATGGCCAAAACCAAGAAGAGTGAGGATTTGTGGAGGATCAAAATATAAATTTGTAAATATCTTTGTTTTTATGAGATGTCAAAAAATATTATATAAACCAAATTTACTTATAAATTATTCTTTACTTCAAAAAATATCTGAGTTTTAATATTTATAAATACCTAATTAGAGTTTGACTGAATGAATCTCTTATAATTATAGAGTACTTGTTCTTTAATTAATTCCTGACTGTGTATTAACGATTTTGTTAGTTTTGTGTATGGAATGGGGGGTTGTGATGGACCTATACTTTTATGACTCACGGAGGGTCCCCCTCCTAATAAAAAAAATGCTAACTCAGAGTCTTGTTACAATAAAGAGTTGTAATAAAGAAATAGTGAACTGTTGAGTGTGTAACTAATCACAAGAGAGAAATGATTAATAAGCTTGCATCATAAAAGAGGCACTTAATGCATTACCACTTTATTGTCACAAAGTTTAGTTCTAGTATAAAAATATTTTCATGTATTCATGATTTCTTTAATGTGACAATTTTTTTTTTTTTTGTCCCAGGCTTTTTGAAGAATTTCTTTGTGGATTTTCTCCAAGTCAACAGTATTCCTGAACAAATATTCTAGACACAGAAAGGAGATTTAAACACCATCTCTTGAAAGTTCTCCAAGTAAATACAAAAATAGAAAATGAAATTGTAGTATTATTTTATTTATTATAGTGAAATTTCAACTCTCCCTTTTGATATAAATTAAAAAGATGATCAATTTGTTTGTTTTTAAGCCAATACTTTTTATCCTTTTTTTCCCGAAATTTATTTCTTGAAGTAAATATTTAAAGTTTTTTTTTTTTTTTTTTATACTAGTCCAGTTTGCTCTAGAAATCAAATCAAAATATATTAACAGCTATTGCTTAAAATGTAAATATCCAGGAATACTTACATGAAAGTCCTCTGTCATATTTTTCTGGGCTGTGAAAACAATACATTTTCTGGTACAAAGGTTTTAGTCAATTATAATTTAAGCACTAGGTTATAAGAAAATAAATACAAATAACAAGAGCTTTAATGCGTACAAAACTTATATATTATTTTTAATATCACAAACACATGCACGCACACACTCACTCACTTTAGCATATGTACACACATATACATAAACTCTAGACACACATATTTTATATGAGGAAGAGAATTTGCTTAAATAAATGCAAAGCTTTTATAATTAGTTACTAATATATTTAATATTACTAAATTAAATTAATTTGCTTATTGAATTCTGTAGTTCTTTACTTTTTTTAATACCAAAGATTATTAATTATTATATTTAATATGATAGTATTCGGCTAGAATGATTTTTAATAGTGATCAATGGTATATTACAGTATTAATGTCTAATATTATTAATGGTTATATTTATATATTAGTAGGTGGTTACTGTATGGTTAGAATAATACTTAGAAATTTGTTTAAATACTATTTACTTTAACTGAAATGTTTCGAACTCAGTACTTGAATTATTTTTTCAGAATTAATAACTCAGGTTTAAGCTTGCCATTTCTTAAGAATTTGTACTATTTGTTTTCTCATATATTGGTTTCAGCTATATTTTTTTGTTTGAAATTGTTTTAAAAATATAGCCTCTAATCCACAGAATGTAAACAATATAGTGAACATTTCTAAGAATATACGAGATTATTTTTGGTGACAGGAGACTCCAAATTGTAATTTTGTTGTCAAGATAGTTTCTCTTTACCAGTTTCTATAGCAAATTGGATTCTTAGACTTGATGTAATTGGATAAAGAAGTAGCGAACTTTAATATAGTTTATAGCACATTCAAAAATGGTAGAGCAGACTATTGTACAGATAACATATCCTCGCACTTAAAACTACCAAATTACCACTTGTGATTAACCCAATATGGGTATGTGTGTACTCAGCCTTTCTTGGACTGTTGTGCTAAAAAGTGTACCCCCACAACCATTAGCACTAGTAAAATAAACTAGAACCTCTCATACTTACATCCCTCGTCACTAGTTTTTTTTTTTTTTTTAAATTTAATTTTGGCCTTTTAGTAAATCTAATTTTGATTTCATTTTTATTCAAAAAACTAAAGGCGAGGAAAACAATCCATGTCATTTTGATGAGAGAGAAACAAAAAATTTTAAATTATGATAAGGTTGTGTAATTTTACTTTTTCTTTGTATCTGATCCATCTAGTATATATGTATAAAATGTTTAAACTTCTACATATGTATATATTCTTCTGTATCATCGTGTAATTATATTTTCTGTAATTTAAATTTGTCATTGATTAATAAAGAAAGTACTGGTAATACATTCCGTTTTATTCATATAATTCCTCTTTAATTCAAATAAATGGTTGGTACCACCAGTATAAATGATACTGAGGTCATACCTATCGGTCAAGACATTTGTCACTGGTACTGGATCATCAGCCAGTGACAACGGTCTTTACCGATAGGAATTAAAATACTCTCCTGAGTATTGTTATTCCTTCTACAAGTTATTTTTACCTAACTACATGATAATTATTTATTAAATTTTAATAAATAACAGTTGAAAATTAAGGCAAAAGCATCTAAATGAACTGCATTTTATAATCTTGTTATTTTTCTTTAGACTTTATTACAAAATATCACTCTTTCATCTGTCAAATTTAGAAATTTTCTTATTTATTTTACTTCTTAATGGCATAGTAATTTATAAATTTAATTTTGGAATAAATTAAAATTCCTATTAATAAAAAAAAAACATGAAAGCAAATTTGTTATGTGAGTTTTAAGCACAAATGCTGACTACAATCTATGGCTTTAGGCATCTAGAACCTCCTCTTAGCTCATCAGCGGCCTCCCAAATAGACAAGCATGCTAAAAATGTTACTTTTTCACGAATCAGAACCCTTGAAAATGCTGTCCTATTTTATAAGTTATAGTTAAAAATAGCAGATACCCTGCTAATATTGGAAATACTCCAATTACTACACAACAAAGACATAAAACTTCTAAATTCTTCAGTACCCATATTTGTATTGTTTAAAGATGTATTATGCAAGTCAATATTTTTAATTCAGAATTCGGTAGAAAAATGTCTCTTAACTATTCTTAGCTACATACTAGGGAGATAGAAAAGCTATTTTAAAATTGATCTACCTTATTTTATTAGATTGCCAATGCCTCAAAATAATATTTAACAAAACAATTAGTATAAACAGTTTGCTGTTTATGCAATTAATGTGGACTTGGTCTTTGTAATAAAAATTAATTTGTATGATATTACAGGATTCTCACATTGATCTTTTATCATGAGGCTTTTGAGTAAATTAGCTATTGAGGTTTAATCGTTGCCAAACTGGACATTCAAACGTTTTATATGAAACTAAAGGTCAAGTTAGTTCATTAATGGTTGAAATCCACCTGTTCCGATTAGGGGGGGGGGGGGGTAGAACAGTAGGTGTCAAAAATTCGAAATGTCTTCCTTATTATTAGTCGGATCAAAAAGTGTTGGTGCAGATTTAATTTTCTATAATTCTTACTATGTACATTTTTTTCATACTTCCAATATTAAGCGAGTTACTAAGTATTCTTTTGTTTCCGGCCTAACAAAGTCAGTAAAGCCCCATTTCTTCTTATCTGATTTCACTTTCCAGTAACTGAGTCACTAAACATCTTATACCCAGAACACATTTGAATAACGTTACATTGGCTTCTTACTATGGGAGAAATAGTGACTAGGTGGTGAGATTAGATTTCTTCCAGAGTGTCATTCCAATGAGTTAGAAACCTGCTCAGTTTACTCAGTCCCTTCATGACGAACTTTTAGTTTTCAGCTCCCCCCCCCCCCCCCACTCAGCATCTACTCATCTCACATTAACACCAAACTAATATTTTACAGAACGCCTTATTTGAAGCTTAAATAAGAGTTCTTATTTTTATTTGATAATTGGTGGAGGGGGGGAGGGGAGGCTGCAGAGAATAAAATTCAAAGAATCCCCTTTATTATGACATTACTTGAACTTCTCCTAAATTTGATTTTCTATACTTGTTGTCCTACATATATTTCCCACCTGTTATATCAACCCAGATATTTGCATTTTTAGCAGATTTCCCTTAAGGGAAATCAGCTATTGAGGTCGTACTCATGATGCGATTTTCGAAAATTTTCTTCAAATGTCCATCGATCCCACCCAGGAGATGACGAAAATGAGGTCCATTCAAAATTATATATATATATATATATATATATATATATATATAAAATTGTAACCTCTGTCTGTTCATTGATTTTTTTCGCGAAATTTCACGATAACTTTTCGTTTCACATGTCATAGACACCATAACTGCATTTTGTTTCTTTGGTTCCTGTTTGTTTGTTACCTTTTCACGCATAAACGGCTGAACCGAATTTTATGAAACTTGGTATGTATATTACTACTAGCCCAACTTAGACTTTAGGCTATATTAATATTCTCTAAGACAAACAGGAGTGGGGGTTATAAGGGTGGCCTGAAATTAAAAATAGCGATATTTCGTTTCCTACTGCTTTTTAAGCAAATATGCCCATAACAAAAGTTGTTTATTTTGTAATTTAGAGTAACTTTTGTTATATGCACTTTTGCCGTATACGGAAGTATAAATGAGTTATACGCTAAAAACTATAGCGGGAGTCAACAATGTATTAGGCACAAAAGACTCAACCGAACTAAATAAAACTCGGTATGTGTATTAGCAGTGAGGCCTTCATTATAATAAGCCATACCAACATTTCTATGGACGGGCAGGAGTGGGGGTTATAAGGGAAGCCTGAAATTAAAAATAGCGATATTTCGTTTCCTATTGGTTTTTCCGCAAATATAAACATAACAAATGTTGTTTATTTTGTTATTTGGAGTAACGTTTGTTATATCCACTTTTGTCTTATACCTAAGTATAAATGAGTTATACGTTAAAACTTTAGCGGGCACTAACGGCTGAACCGAACTTAACAAAACTCGGTATGTCAATTAGCATTAATTCTTCCATGATTATAAGTTATATTAAAATTTTTAGGTTCGAACGGGAGGGGGGTTATAAGGGAGGCCTGAAATAAAAATTCACCATATTTACATGTATAAGAGACGGGAAATATAAAAATATCGAAGACTGTGACTCCTTATCAAACAAATAATTCTATTATTAGCAAATCCACGGCAAAGATAGGTATCAATCCTAAACACTGGGACGGGTAAATGTCAAAATATTGTGCAATGTAAAGCCTGCTAAAAAACAACATTCAGCCTCAAATGAATTCCCGGGCGAAGCCGGGTATCTGAGCTAGTATATATATATATATTTGTCTGTTAACGCTCTAGCGGTAGCAATTTTTGTTTGATCGTTACCAAACTCGATATTTAAACGTTTTATGCAAAAAGACAGATCAAGTTCGTTAATGGCTGAAATCGGACCAGTGGGAGGGGGGGGGTTTAGAGGGGGGATTTTCGAAATATCTCCGTTACCATACGTCGGATCACAAAAGTGTATAGAACCAATCTTATTGTAAATTAAATTTACTATAAATATTGTTCTATACATTTATTCTCTATCTTGAATATTAACCGAGATATTGGCATTTTTATTAAATTTGGGCCGATAACGTACAACGGAATTTCCCGCCAAAAGCTAGTTCGGCCCTTTGCCGTAACTGTTTGGCTCTCGTATGGAGATTTATCTATTGTATAACTTCACGTGGGAAATCTGCTTAGTTTACGCAGCCCCTGCGTGACGGACTTTTTTAGTCTTCTGCCCTCAATTACTACAAATGCGATGTGCATCTCGCATAATTGAGCTACGAACATCACATTCTCTGCTTAAATGTAATGGCTTTAGATACCTAACTTGTCGAACTCTGCTAAACTTAGTAGGCCCTGCGTACAGGCTTTTTTTTTTGCCATTTCCTAGGCAGAATCGATAAGCATTTGATGAAATTTTCATAAAATGTTGACTTTAATACAGCCTCAATTGCTGAATTTCTCTAAGCGGGGCATATGCTAAAATGTAATATTGCTACCTGAATACTGGAGTTATTGTTCTCTTTGCATTCTTTTTTTGTTATGATTTTTTTTTTTAATTTCTTCAGAATACGATGGAAATCTTAGTGATTGACTAAAGATCATTATGTAATGGTGATAAAATTGAGAACATGATGTCACGGAGAAATCATCCAACGATGTTTATAGCAGTATATAATGTTCATTGTTATCCTCAATTATAATATGCTAGCATTTTTTAGTCTCGTCATAATTTATGATTATAAATTTTATTACCGTCATTCTAAAAACTATTGTTTAAGCACACTTGCCCAAAACCATTATTTAAAATGTTTCTTTAACTGATAATAATGAATAATAGGATTCATACTTTATCTCTGTTTACAAACTGATCTCCAGGAGTGAAAAGGTTCATCATGGTGCTGCGTAAACATAGCAGATTTCCCACGTGCAGGAATGACCTCATCTTGCCGTCTATGCTATATTTCTCCCTTAGTAAGAAGTTAATGTAGACAACATTTAAGCTGAGCATGAGATGATCTGTGTGCAACAGGTTTTACACATAACAATATTTTCGAAAAATGTATTCATACATGACTACAAAGTGACAAAATAAAGTTCATCACGGCTGCGTAAACTAAGCAGATTTCCCTCCTGAAGTTTAACAATAGATTAATGCACATACTGGTAACACAACACCACCGTGAATATTAAGTGAATAAATACAAACAGTAAGAAATCTTTCATTAAGTTTTAAAAATTTTAGGACGGGAAACATCTAAAATGCAAACAAACAGGTCTGCCAACCTCTCTCCGGAAAGAAAAACTATTACTGAAATATATCAGAATATAACATATTAATTTTCTTGGAACCTATTTACTATATCTAGTACTGTAATGTATAACGAACCAGAATATTTTTAATGCTCAACAACTCTTTCCAATATGAACTACCAGGTACCTCACCTGGAAAAATTAATTCAAATTTATGTTAATACATATTTTTCCCTTAATAACTCAAATCTGTGCATAATGCACAGGATATGGAAATATGACAGTATGGAGGACAGTGAAGTCTTACATAAAAAATTAATTTAATTATTAACAAATCCACAGCAACGACGGGTATAAACCCTAAACACTGGGACGGGGAAATATAATATTGTGCAAAGTAAAGCCTTGCCAAAAAAATACCATCACCATTCAGCCTCAAATGAATTCCCGGGCGAAGCTGGGTAACTGAGCTGGTCTATCTATATATTTGTGTGTTACCGCTCTAGAGGTCGTAATTTTGGTTTAATCGTTATCAAACTAGATATTTAACCGTTTTATGTAAAGAGAAAGATCAAGTTCGTTATTGTCTAATATCCGACCAGTGAGAGGGGGAGGTTTAGAGAGGAGGAATTGGCGGACTTTTTCGTCATCTCCTACATGCTAGCAGCAAGCAAATATTTAATAATTTGGCTGCTAGCATGTTACCAGGAGTGGACCTGTTTTTGGGTGATAGGTGATGAGTTGGATTGGTGGATGTATTTTTTCAAAAACATTCTACACGAGATCAACTTCAATAACATATTTCCCTGAAACGAATTAAGCTCAAAACTTTTTGGTGATCCCTTTCCATTGTGTGCTGATGTGTGTGTGGACAAGTGTACTGTGTGAAGTTTGTTATTCTCATTTTAAGTATTTGCAATTCTAATTTCTTGCTAATTATTGTGGAGAAGATAAAAGTAGACATTTATCTAAAACGTAATACTTCCTCCATTTAGATATGAATAGTTGTTATTGATTAACATTATTATGTGACTTTATCAAGTTTAATATTTGAACACCAACATTACTGGTGTCCAGAAATTATCTTACATAGATTTCGCACATTTTTGTTTAGAAATAGAGAATATTTAAAAACAAAGATGAGATCCCCAGTGTTTGCTTAGCTTATTGAGGTTGTACTCATGAAGCGATTTTCGAAATTTTCAACTTTCAGCAAACCGCCATTTCTACTCAAGTTACATTAACAATACTCTGCTACATAATAAATCACATTATTCGAAGTTTAAATACCAAAAATTGTATTCAAGAGACCTTTATTATACGAGATACATGCAAATATGTCCCGGTGACCCCCCCCCCCGGCCTTAAGGTTTTGGATTACTAAAATTTGATTGATTGAGATAACAATTATTCTGACTCATTATTAATTACAGTACTAGGTATAGTAAATAGTTCTCAATAAAATTAATATGTTATATTCTAATATATTTCAGAAATTGTTATTCTTTCCGGTGTGAAACCGGCAGACCTGTTTGTTTACATTTCTAACCTAACACTTCCTGTCGGCAGGTTATTGAAATTGGATGAAACATTTCTTATTTCCGTTAGTATTTATTCACGTTGCTGTTGTGTTACCAGTATGTAGATTTATCTATTACTAAACTTCACTAGGGAAATCTGCTTAGTTGACGCAGCCCCTGCGTGACGGACTTTTTTAGTTTTAGTCCAGTTAACTAAACATCTCATGTATAGCTTAAATTTCAATTCCCGTTTACATAGGCTTCTTAGCATGAGAGATATAGTGAAGGGGTGGTGATATTTATTGTTTTTCGACACTGCAACATACATATTCTTGTACGTTTTGATTACATAACGTTTACATTCAGCTTCACTTCCACCATGTCCGATACGGATATCCATAAAAGACACAGTACAATAAACATGATTATTTCCAACACTAGTCTTTTTAGCAGATTTCCCTTGAGGGAAATCAGCTATTGAGGTCGTACTCATGATGCGAGTTTCGAAAAATTTCTTCAAATGTCCATCGATCCTACCCAGGAGATGACGAAAATGAGGTTCGTTCAAAATTATATATATATATATATATATATATCTATATATATATATTTGTCTGTTAACGCTCTAGCAGTCGCAATTTTTGTTTCATCGTTACCAAACTCGGAATTTAATCGTTTTATGTAAAAAGGAAGATCGAGTTCGTTAATGGCTGAAATCGGACCAGTGGGAGGGGGGGGGGTTTAGACAAGGGGATTTTTGAAAATTCAAAATATCTCCGTTATTATGTGTCGGATCGAAACATTGTATAGTATAAATCCTATTGCAAATTCAATTTACTATAAATATTGTTCTATACATTTATTCTGTATCTTGAATATTAACCGAGATATTTGCATTTGTAATCTGCGTGTGGTCGCCCTAGGCTATGTTCGGACTTTCCGCCGAGAGCTCTGGCGGCCGTTTCCATAACTATTCGTCCCTCGTGAATAGGTTTAGAGGTTAGGTTAACTGTTTTTTTGGGGCTAGAAACTACTGGGTTATTACGCCCTAAATAATGTTTTAGGTTTAAAGGTTTCTTACTACTACAGTTGTTATTGGGCAGATTTCTCTATTGTGAAACTTCACGTGGGAAATGTGCTTAGTTTACGCAGCCCCTGCGTGACGGACTTTTTTTGTATCCAAGGGAATTCTCAAAAATATTACTGTACACTTTTGAATATAGTTTGCTAAGGATTGCGACATCCATAATCATGGCAGTTAGTATACAGTTAAACAATCTTTTACTGCTTAAACAATGCACCTGAAACAACAAACCAACACGACTTTGCTTTGCTCGCTGTGCTGAATCAACTTAATTACCAGATTGGATAGCTTCTGACTGACGTTACAGAGCGTCTTCCAAGGTCATAACTTTTAAAAGTCCGTCACGCAGGGGCTGCGTAAACTAAGCAGATTTCCCACGTGAAGTTTTACAATAGAGAAATCTGCCTAATAACAACAGTAGTAGTAAGGAATCTCTAAACCTATTCACGAGGGGACGAAGAGTTACGGAAACGGCTGCCCTAGCTCTCGGCGGAAAGTCTCGAACATAGCCGACTCCTGCCGACCACACACACAATACATATGCAAATATCTCGGTTAATATTCAAGATAGAGAATAAATGTGTAAAACATTATTTATAGTGCATTTAATTTTTAATAAGATTGATTCTATACACTTTTTCGATCCGACTTATAGTAACGGAGATCTTTCGAATTTTCAAAATTCTCCCCCTCCCCCTGGTTCGATTTCAGCCGTTAACGAACTTGATCTTTCTTTTTACATAAAACGACTAAATATAGAGTTTGGTAACAATTAAACAAAAATTGCGACCGCTAGAGCGGTAACAGACAAATATATATATATATATATATAAAATTGTAACCTCTGTCTGTACATTGATTTTTTCCCCGAAATTTCACGATAACTTTTCGTTTCACATGTCATAGACACCATAACTGCATTTTGTTTCTTTGGTGTCTGTTTGTTTGTTTGTTTGTTTGTTTATTTGTTTGTTTGTTTGTTACCTTTTCACGCATAAACGGCTGAACCGAATTTTATGAAACTTGGTATGTATATTACTACTAACCCAACTTAGACTTTAGGCTATATTAAAATTCTCTGAGACGAACAGGAGTGGGGGTTATAAGGGAAGCCAGAAATTAAAAATAGCGATATTTCGTTTCCTATTAGTTTTTCGGCAAATATGAACATAACAAAAGTTGTTTATTTTGTTATTTAGAGTAACTTTTGTTATATACACTTTTTTCGTATACCGAATTATAAACGAGATATACGCTAAAACCTATAGCGGAAGTGAACAATTTTATTTGGGACAAAAGATCCAACCGAAATAAATAAAACTCGGCATATGTAATAGCACTAACGCTTTCATTATAACAAGCCATACCAACATTTCTAGGGACGGGCAAGAGTGGGGGTTATGAGGGATGCCAGAAATTAAAAATAGCGATATTTCGTTTCGTATTGGTTTCTTGGCAAATATGAACATAACAAAAGTTGTTTATTTTGTTATTTAGAGTAACTTTTGTTATAAACACTTTTCTTTTATAACAAAGTATAAGCGAGATATACGCTAAAAACTAAAGCGGGGGCAACTATTTTATTGGGCACTAGCGGTAGAACCGAACATAACAACACTCGGTATGTAAATTCGAATTAATTCTTCCATGATTATAACCTATACTATTAATTTTAGGTTCCAAGGGGAATGTGGGTTATGCGGGAGGCCTGAAATTAAAATTCGCGATATTTCATCGTCTATTTGGTTTTTGGCAATTGTGCACATAACATAAGTTGTTTACTTTTTTAATTAGTTTAAATTTTGTTTTATAATTTTTTTTTTGTAAAATAATGTATGAAGCAAGTAATTTGCTTAGAAATATTGATATGCTCAACAATACATTCCAATATGAACTACCCAGGTATCTCACCTGGATAAGTTAATTCAAATCCATGTTAGAATTTTATCCTTAATAATTCAAAACTATGTTATTTTTTTAACGCCAGTAACAGTTTGCACCAAATAAGGTATACTGCCCCCACCCTTCTCTAAGTGTATTTCATACATTATTTAATTAAAACGTGAAAAATATTTGAAACAGTTTTAGAATTGTGAAGATAATGTAATATGATTTTTAATATATTTGAATGTATTAGAGGATAGCTATCCAAAATGCATTGCAGGTTGGCAGCACTGAGGCTATGTAAGTGTCGAGCTACTTCCTTTGTCCTATCAGTTCTGCCGCTTCCCTTCCGACCTCATATTGGTCTATGTTTACATGTTAATTGATGCTTATAGCAATGTATTATTATTCTCAGGAATGTGAATTTCTTTAATTATCATAAATAAATAATTTACTAGAATAAACGCTAGGGAGGTGCACTCAGGTATTTCTGGTATTTATTAACTCTGCTCCGTTAATGTATTATGATATACTTTACTGAAAACCAATATGAATACACAGTTTACAATCGAGACTTATGAAAGAGTGTTTTAATAGAGGCTATGACGTACCTAAAACAGCTGTCACCGTTGGACATTGTACCGCATGAAGGGAAAGAAACTTATTCATACGTGGTTTGGAAGATAGAATACATTCTAGGATTATGAATTATATGGTCCATCACTTTATAAAAAAAAACTACATACACAGAGGACGGGAAATATAAAAATATTGAGGACAGTGAAGTCTTAAATAACAAATAATTTTATTATTAACAAATCCACAGTAAAGACGGGTATAAATTCTAAACACTGGGACAGGGAAATAAAAAAAAATATTGTGGAAAGTAAAGCCTTGCCAAAAATATACCATCTTCATTCAGCCTCAAATGAATTCCCGGCGAAGCCGGGTACCTTTGCTAGTTTATATATATAAATATATATATATATATATATATATATATATATATATATATATTTTATATATATACAGTTTTGAACGGACCTCATTTTCGTCATCTCCTAGTTAGGATCGATGGACATTTGAAGAAAAAATTCGAAAATTCCGCTATGAGATGGAGTCTTTCCGTCTAACTCAACTTTGTCCTAGGGTAACGCTTGGAGTGAAAGCCTAACGCTTAGTGAAGCCAAGTTCATTTACAAATAACTCGGTTAATATAGGAGAAAAATATGTTTCTGTTTTATATGCTTTTAAAAATAACGTCATTTGTTATACTAAATAAACTTTAATAAGGGCTAATAAAATTGATCTCCTGCAATACTATTACGTTTATATCGTGTTTATACTACGTTATTATTATTTTATTCGACAAAAGTATGCATAAAAAAAAATTACTCTCAAACAACAAATTACATAGTATCTGTTATGTGTATGTTTGCAGAAGACCAATAGAAACCGAAATAATGCGATTTTTCAATACAGGCTTCTCTTAAAACCTCCACTCATGCTTCTTCCTGAACTACTAGTACAGCTCATAATCATGGCGAAGTTAAATCTAATTCACAGATAATTTTTTTCAATTCCGTTTTGTCGTTTAAAAAAAAATTGAGGTGTGTTCAAAATTTAAATAATATAATTATAAAAGACTATATCCTATGAATTTATAAAACATCTGTTTACGCCTACCCTATATCTTACAATTTGCCTCAGAAATACAAATATAACGACCCTTCATTATAATATTCACTTCCTAACATCTCCCTCTTCGTGAAGATGAGGTGCGGTAGGAAAGACCTCTTCTTCATGTTCGGATGAACCTTCTATTACGGAGGTACCTCCCGTCACCAGTCACCTCGAGGCACAGCTCCTCTCCCTTTCCTTCTGGACTATGACGCCTTCCACCCAGGAGTCGCCTCGAACCTGAGGGTGTCTCCTCACCCAGACCTTCTGCCCGACCTGGAGCGGGGTCGAGCTTCCCGGTCGTAGGCTGCTATGTAGGCTCTCTTCCGTTCCTCCCATCTCTCCACCATTGGCATTTGAGGCTTAAGCAGGTCGGAGTTTGTTGGTAGTAACCCTTTCGTTCTTTTACTCATCAATAGCTCTGCTCGAATGAACTTGATGTCCTAGAGAGGTGTATTTCTCCATTCCAAAACACTTAATAAATCACCTTTTTCCTCATTTATTTTCCTGCGTAGATTCTTAAAGCTTTTACCTCTGATTCGACTTTTCCATTTGCCTGATGGTTGTAAGGCGAAGACAACCTTATTTGAAAGCTCCCATAACCTCGCAAAATCACTGAATTCTGTGCTTGATATGGGGTTGCCATGGTCAGACACAGAAATATCTTGTATGCCGTACCGTGAAAACTGTTCCTTACAAAATTCGATCAGCACTTCAGCCGTCGTGGACCTCGTCTTCTTGACCTCAAAGAAAGAAGAGTAATAATCAATCATGTAGTGATTTGGGTCATCTTGCAGTAAGTCTATGGCAACTCTTTGCCTTGGTGTCACTGACCATTCAAAACCAAAAGAAAACGTTTTTTGCTCTTCTTATGCATGATTCTGTTCCCTGATAACACTGTATTTTTTTTTTCGAAAAAGACTTTTAACCATTACCTAAGATAAAACAATTTATTCTCCCTTAAGTAGTACACCATCTTCTATTACCAGTTCATCTCGGAAATTCCAGAACTTGCCTACCTCATCTGATAAATAAGATTTTCTCTCAGGCCAGCCTCTTTGAATAACGAGCATCAAATTTTTCAATATCTTAATGAACCGTTTTTTCCGGCTAGGGAGGTAAACTAACTCTCTCGCCAAGGAGGATTAAACGGCTGCCTTGATCAGAATTTACATAGCGGTTTAACGGCGGCGTTATTGTGACGTCAAGGCGCAATAGTCACGACACCCTTATTGGAAATCAGCTAATATATATATATATATATATATATATATATATATATATATATATATATATATATATATAGAAATAATTTAACTATAGATAACCTGTGAACTAGGGTTTATTAGACAAAAATGTGTCACATGTTAACTCTACAGAATCACATTGAACACTAAATCGAGGTTTGGTTAAACAACATGTGTTAATTAAAACAATTGAATAATAAAGAATATATCATATATCCTAAATTTTCCTTACAGAAAAAATGTATTTAATGTCCACGTTGCGCAATAATGGAACATAGAACTTAACTTTATTTAGAGAGTCCTTTCCTAAACAAATTTCCTCTTCCCAAACGGGAATCGAACCCACAACTCAAATTCCTCGGTTTACTTTGTTTATTTTGCACGTAGTACTTTGAAGTACTGAAATCACATGTTGGGAAGCTACCTACCTACCTGGTTAAAAAATATCTTTTCCTTCCAATTACTAATTTGTATGAAAGAAATTTTCTTCTAAAACACAGCTTCCATGAAATATTCAATAATTGTTTATCTAATTTTGCAAATGCGAGAAGAATTTATAAAAGAGAAAATGGCAATGAAAAGTGAACTTAATTGTGTATTTAGTAGAGAGATCGTCACTTCACCTACTGGTAAAAAGGTCTTGTAAACATTTTTGATCAAAACTAACTATTCCCAAAATTGATTATTTTATAACAATGTAATTTTTAAAAAAATTGTTAAATTTTATGTGTAAAATAAACATCCTTGAAATGCTCGGTAACCAATATGAGGTTGTTATTTGTAAGAATCCACTTTGTTCTACTGAGGCTACCCGAGATGGGTTATCTACACGTTACCACCCTTTTCTATCCAGGATGGGACTAAGGATTTTAATTAGTGAGTTTACACTGAGTTTACAAACAAACTATTGCCCACACGGGAATGGGATCCTTGACCTATGGTTGACCATTTATGGATTAACTATCTTTAATACTGGCGATTATCCTTCATTCCTAGAAGTGAAGCAACTTTATTTATTCTGGATCCATAATGAGCCAAAGCTTCCCTGATGTTCTCAGATACATTTTAGAGTATTCATAATCCGTTAATTTTCAAATTAGAAAAGACAACTATAAAACAATAATAGTAAAAATTAAATTTTCAAAAAGATTGTTTACACAACAATGTTTGATCCGACTAATCGGGGGAGAGGAAGGGGAAAGGGGCAAAAATAAAGAGATACTGGTAGGCCGGGAGAGTTATTACTATTATTATGATAATTAAGTTACTAGTGGTGCTAGTGTTAAACTGTCAACTAGTTCTATGTCTGTATAAACACACATTATAGGGAATTGCGCTTCTCTCCAAAGTTTAATGGGTTTTCTTGTGGTGATTTGTTTGAGTAGGGAAAAGTGGAAACAGTGAGAGTACCTGAATGATTTACTCCGAGTATGTTCTGAGACACGTCATATTGTTGCGAAAACTGCGCACATGAACAAAAAAGTCCGTCACGCAGGGTCTGCGTAAACTAAGGAGATTTCCCACGTGAAGTTTTACAATACAGAAATCTGCCTACTAATAACAGTAATAGTAAGGAATCTCTAAACCGATTCAAGAGGGACGAACAGTTACGGAAACGGCTGACCTAGCTCTCGGCGGAAAGTCCCGAACATAGCCGACTTCAGCCCACACACACACACACACACGATACAAATGCAAATATCTCGGTTAATATCCAAGATACAGAATAAATGTATATAACAATATTTTTAGTAAATTTAATTTGCAATAAGATTGATTCTATGCAATTTTCGATCCGACACATAATAACGGAGATATTTCGAGTTTTCGAAAATCCCCCCCTTTCAACCCCCCCCCCTCCCACTGGTCCGATTTCAGCCATTAACGATCATGATCTGTCTTTTTGCATAAAACGTTTAAATATCGAGTATGGTAGCGATCAAACAAAAATTTCGACCGCTAGAGCTTTAACAGATATATATATAATTTTGAACGTACCTCATTTTCGTCATTTTCTGGGTATGATCGATGGACATTTGAAGAAATTTATCAAAAATCGCGTCATGAGTACTGCCTCAATAGCTGATTTTCCTTTAAGGGAAATCTGCTAATAGATAGAGTTAATCACGTATTTAAGAAGTACGAAGTAGATGAAAGCGACCGACCGATGGCAGGACCGTTGGCGCCAGGAATGTTCTGGGATCTAGGTCAGTCTGGCCCCTTTTCATTTGATCTCGCCTCCCGTCTATAAAAGTGGCCCAATTCGCTCCATTGTTAGTTTGTTCTTCTTGTGAATAACTATGCTTTCAGTGCAGCTTTAGTGAATTTTAGTTTCAGTGCGGTGTCGTGTTTATGTAAAGAACAGTGTAGTGCCGTATTTCTTTAAATAAATACGGCACTACACTGTTCTTTACATTTTTTTTTTTTTTTTTTTTTTTTTTAATTTCAGAATTCATTCTTCTTCCCATAGAATTGTTTCAAAGATAATTTTCTTTGCTACAACGTTTATGTCTCAGCATTTTTCAATAAAACGCACCGTTTCTGAAATAAAGCTTTGTGCATTTATGGCTAAAAGACGCGTATAACCGAAAAATTCATCGATATGAACTCGTTTTAGAATTTGATTTCTATAAGAATCCGTCATAAAAAGTATCCGTTGGAAATTGAAGTACTGGAGAAGGCTATGAGGTTAAAAATGGACGGAAAAGATTCTTCAGGGGTCACAATTATGCCACACCAAGTTTCAGCCATTTATTAACAAAATTGGCGATTTTAAGGAGGGGGGGGGTGGCAGGGGAAGTTGGGACACCCTCTCTCTCTCTCTCTCTCTCTCTCTCTCTAAATAAATATATATATATATATCTATATATATATATATATACATAAAATTGTAACCTCTGTCTGTACATTGATTTTTTTTCGCGAAATTTCACGATAACTTTTCATTTCACATGTCATAGACACCATAACTGCATTTTGTTTCTTTCGTGTCTGTTTGTTTGTTTGTTACCTTTTCACGCATAAACGGCTGAACCGAATTTTATCAAACTTGGTATGTATATTACTACTAACCCAACTTAGACTTTAGGCTATGTTAATATTCTCTGAGACGAACAGGAGTGGGGGTTATAAGGGAGGCCTGAAATTAAAAATAGCGATATTTCGTTTCCTATTGCATTTTTGGCAAGCAATAATGCACATAACAACAATTGTTTATTTTGTTATTTAGAGTAACTTTGTTATATACACTTTTGGCGTATGCCTAAGTATAAATGAGTTATACGTTAAAAACTACTACGGAAGTCAACAATTTTATTTGGCACAAAAAACTCAACCGAACTAAACCAACCTCGGTATGTGAATTAGCACTAACGTCTTCCTTATAATAAGCCATACTAACATTTCTAGGGACGGGCAGGAGTGGGGGTTATAAGGGAGGCCTGAAATTAAAAATAGTGATATTTCGTTTCCTATTGGGGTTTCGGCAAATATGCATATAACTAAAGTTGTTTATTTTGTTATTTAGAGAAACTTTTGTTATATACACTATCGTCGTATACCGAAGTATAAAGGAGTCATACGCTAAAAATTATAGCGGGAGTCAACAACTTTATTCGGCACAAAAGGCTCAAGGGAACTAAATAAAACACTCGATATGTGCACTAAAACCTTCCTTATAACAAGCCATACTAACATTTCTAGGAACGGGCAGGAGTGGGGGTTTTAAGGGAGGCCTTAATTTACAAATTTTATTATTAACAAATCCACAGAAATGACGGGTATTAACCCTAAACACTGGGACGGGTAAATGTCAAAGTATTGTGCAAAGTAAAGCCTTGCCAAAAAAATACCATCACCATCCAGCCTCAAATGAATTCCCGGGCGAAGCCGGGTATCTGAGCTAGTATATATATATATATATATATATATATATATATATATATATATATATATATATACACTCCTCGTCAAAAAAAACGCAACACCCTAAAATTTATTAATTTCACTTGGTTTTTACTGAAGCAGAGAATCATACCTTATTGAGTCTTATAATACAAGTACATAGGAGTAATAAAAAGTGTATTTCAGAAAAAAAAAAATTAATTCCTTTAATTACAAAAAAAAATAAAAATTTATGTTAAAATTGAAAAAAACAAAATTTTAACTTTTTTAAAAATTAAATTGACTATTCGTACACTAATAACCAGTGTTGCCACCTCTTGCTCGAATGACATCCTCCATAGGTGTGGGCATGCTCCTGATCAAGCCCTGGACGGCCTCCTGAGGTAATCTTTCCCACTCTTCCAAACGGGCAGCCTCAAGCTCCCTGAGGTTGAGTGGTGCTGGTTCCTTGGCTCGAACACTTCTTTTTAGTCTGTCCCATAAATGTTCTATGCAATTTAGGTCAGGGCTCCTCGCTGGCCACAGCAATGTGTCGACATTGATTTCGTTTAGGTAGTCCCTAACAATACGGACAACATGTGGCCTTGCATTATCATGCATAAGAAATGCATTTTCACCAATAAATGGCATGTATGGCATGACATAGTCCTCCAAAATGTCTGTCACGTATCTTTGTGCAGTCAAAGGGCCCCCACGAACCGAAACTAACTCCGTGCGAGCTTCCCATGAGATGCCACCCCAGAACATCACGGAGCCCACACCATAAGGCTCCCTTCCGACTATACAACATTTGCAGTATTGCTCACCTGGTACCTTCCACACTCTTCTTCGTCCGTCAGGAGAATTTAGCGCCACTCTGGTCTCATCGGTGAACAGGACCCGTCTCCAGTCATCGACTGTCTAATCTCGGTGCTCCTGGGCAAACCTAAGGCGGGCTCTTCGGTGCTCTCTGGAGAGAAGTGATCCAACCATGTGCCTTCGTGCCCTCTGTCCACTATTCCTCACTCGTCTCGCAACTGTTGATACCGAAACATGTAAGTTTCGAACACCGGCGACCACGTTTTTTAAGTCGTTTGCTGTTATTAGCCGATTTCTGAGAGTCTGGAGCCGGATAAAACGTTCGTCTTCCGCTGATGTGACCCGTGGTCGGCCTGATCCAGGTCTTCTTGCGTATCCTCCTGTCTTTCTGAATCGTTTCAAGACCCGTGCGACAGTTGAAAAGTGGACCCCAAGTCGATTAGCAATGTAACGTGTGCTACGGCCTTCTTGGTGCATCGTCACTGCCCTAATTGTGTCATTTCTATCTAACCGTGCCATAACTACCTATGTATTCTAAAATTTAAATTAACACGAATACTGAGACTTAGTAATTTTTTTTGTATCCCTAAGTCGATAAGAATGACTATGGAATTTGTGCTGTTTCTAAACAATAGGATTAAAGATAAGAAGAAGTGCTGGAATTCAAATGAAATTGTTGTTTTTCTCCTCCAATGTATTTGTCTGATTAGAAACATCAACATAATATTTTTTATTTCAATTAAAAACTTGTGTAATCAATAAATATTAAGGTGTTGGGTTTTTTTTTGACGAGGAGTTTATATATATAATTTTGAACGGACCTCATTTTAGTCATCTCGTGAGTAGGATCGATGGACATTTGAAGAAATTTTTCGAAAATCGCGTCGAGTACGATTCAATCAGCTGAAATGTTTCAAAAATTACGCCTTGAGTACAACCTCAATAGCTGATTTCCCTCAAGGGAAAGCTGCTTAAAGGGAAACCTGGTAAATTTCGAAATTAAAGTTTCTGTTGTAGTTAGAGCATTGCAAGGAAGTATTTTGGTCTAGGTGTCCCTGCCATAGAAATTATGAAATATTAATTAAAAGCTTTTCCTACGATGCAGTGAAAATATATGTGGTAAATTTTTAAACCAGGAAATTTTAAAAATGTATGACCTTGGACCTGAGTAATTCAGAAGTTAACGCATGACTTGTGGCACGTCCCACTCCACAGAATAACATAACTACCAATTTCTGTTGCCTCTTACGTGGCCCAAATTGATTCGTTTAGAAATTTAATAGATTAAATATGCAATTATTCTAATTGTATAACATAGTTTAATATAATTTCGATAATACTGTATTTCAGTGACGCTATAATACGTGGAACTATAATTGCATTAGGTATTCATTCATACTATCAGCTTATTGTCATTTAAAAGTACCGCTTATCAGTTGAATAGCCAGTGCGCTCTAGCGTCTCACCATCGAATCTGTTGTCTAGTGTCACCCACGAAGGTATATATACATGTACCTTGTTACTTGTTCAGTGTAAACGCCGATTCTTTATCTGTCATTCAAACCGGTGGCCACATCGTTGACTGGCATTGCCTGTTATAAATCCTGAAGATAACTTAGGATTGCTTGTGCATTATATGATATTCGGAGACTAGAAAACTTTTGAATTATTGAGTTTTATATTATTTGATGATCCTGTCATGAAGTTTATAATGCAAGTAATTGTACTCTTGATCGAATTGTCCCTCTTGTTTCTAGTGTCTGGTAATTTAGGACCAGGGGAGCTCACTGGTGGAGACCACTGTTTCTGTAAGGTCAGTTATACTAGTCCTCAAAAGTAAAATGTGTTCCTGTTTTTCATATAAAATGGTTACTTTTGTCTACTTTTGTTTTTATTAGGTTCAATCTTGACTATGCCTCACCTTTTCCCAACCTATGAATTTTCCTTGAACTACTCCTGCAACATGGATATGGTTGTTTCCTCTATTTAGTTTGTTTTTCATCCCGAGATATCCTTCATCTTGTTACTGTGTAACTTGCTAATTACTATTAAACAGGTAGTAATGCACAATATCTTTCTTATTGTATTCATCATTATGTTTTTCCTTTATAATCAAGTGGTACTTATAAATTCACTGATCTAGCCAAATATCACAGATAAGTAAGATAAGATTTTGGTCTTTTGTTCTATAATTTTAAATGTGTAAAACACATTTAAGATTCTACATAATGTCATGATTTGCTAGATAACCTGTAATGGTTTTTTCCTTAAAAAAAATTTATTATTCTTTTAGTTATGAAGTCAATTTTTAGCCACAGTGGATCTTTATGAGTATTGGTTTAAGTAGAGGTTTCTTAGTTATTATTTAAGTGATTTACTGTTAATGGCTCCTAGACTCATAACTACTAAGTATTTGTATTTTGTTTTAGTTAAAAGGGCAGATTGGGGATTGCAGCTGTAATGTAGACACTGTAGATTACTTTAATAATGTGAAAATCTACCCAAGGCTACGTAGTCTGCTCCAAAAGGATTACTTCAGATTTTATAAGGTAATATTATTTTAAGATTTTTTTAAATGTAATTATCCTAATTATTAATTTGTATAGTTATTATTTAAATAATTATTGATTTGAACTAATTTATATTTAATTTCATAGGTCAATTTGAATAAACAATGCCCATTTTGGTCTGATGACAGCCGTTGTGCAATGCGATTTTGTCACGTTAAGCCCTGTAAAGATGTAAGTTTTATTTTGACTGTTGAACAAATCATTATACTGATGTTTTTATCCATATAACGTATGCTCAGATTACCCTTGATAAAAATTTGGTTAGTCTTTTACTGACTCCTTTTCTTGGGTTTATTTTTATTTAACTAAATTATCTTTCGCCTTCTAGCTACTAAGGCTATTTGGGTTGGGGTTTCTAGTGATTGCCATCATTTCTAGTCAGATCGAGCCTCACAATTTTATTTGACGAGAATCCACATCCATATGTTGAATTGAACACATGGGTCAAAACCAGCATTAATGCCTTATAAAACATATGCCCAACCAGTGCCCTTTACTTTTGAATTATTTACTTTCTTTTATTTAATCTTTTATGTTATTTCTCCAACAACTTTTACTATGACACTTTCATATACAAAGGTCCATGGCAGGGGGTCATTATGCAAAACAACAATATACGAATAACTCGAATAAAAATTGTAGAGTATGAATAGTTTAACACGATTGGTTCTATAATATTTTTCTATTCTACTCATAATAAAGCAGATATTTTGAAATTTTGAATCCACCCACTCCAAGCCCCCTCCCATTCCTAGTCTGATTTCAGCCATTAATTACCATGAACTAAAGTGCTCCGTGAAACGATTAAATATCGAGTATGGTATAGATTAAAAAGTTTTGAACAAAAAATCTAAATTGACAACATCATCACACAATGTATTTGCATTTATCACGCATCATAAAGGTCTGTTGATAACAATATTTGGTATTTATGCTGCGATTAAATTGATTTATGATATAACATCTTATTGTTAATATGACATGAGTTGGAGCGAAGGTTTACTGAAGGCTGAAAATTAAAAAAAATCTAATATCTCTGTAATATTCAAGATAAAGAAAAATGATATATAACAACATTTATAGGACAGTAAATTTTCAATAACACTGGTTTCATACAATTTTTCGATCTGACTTATAATAGCGGAGGAACCTTCCCCCCCCCCCTCCAATTGGTCCAGTTTCAGCCATTAACGAATTTGATTCTTTGTTTTATATAAAATGTTTAAATATCAAATTAGATACCAATCACACAAAAATTGTGATTGCTAGAGTGTTAACAGACATATATAATTTATGTATGTGTATATATATATATATATATATATATATATATATATATATATATATATATATATAAGTTTTGAACAGACCTTATTTTCATCATATCCTGTAGGATCGATGGATATCAAGAAATTTTCTGAAAATTTTGTTATGATTGAAACCATGCAATTAAATAATTAAAAGAAACCTTCTAATCACTATACCTTTTGATATTAAGGATGGAATACACCCTTAATGTATTATTATATATATTGTTGAGCGCAATGAGTATTGAATTTGAAATAGCTCTATTATTATGTTGTATCAAAAATTGTGTTGAACCAAACTTATTCCACATTTAATTGCCTACAAATGTTAACATATACATATTTTCTCTGTCATGAGTATTGACTGAGGAATTTGCATTTCTTTGTTTTCAGACTTAGTAAAGCCCCCTCCTACTCATATCATATTAAAAATAAGCTGTTATATCATGAACCACTTTATTGGAAGCTTAAACACCAAATATTGTTATCTTTGAACTTTTACTGTGTGAAGTAAATGCAAATACGTAGTGTTATGACATCATCATTAAAGATTTTATATTATTAACTCAAAAATGTTTAATTGATTTATACCACACTCAAAATTTAACTGTTTTTTTAAACACAAAAGATCAAATTAGTTAACGGCTGAAATCGGATTATTAATAGGGGGGGGGGATAAAATTCGAAAATTCATAATATCACCTTTAATATATGCCGTATCAAAAAATTGTATAGAGCCAATGTTGTTAAACTGTTGATCTTCTACAATAGTTCATTTATACACTTTTTTGTAGCTCAAATATAATATTGTTTGTTAAATAAGATTTCCATGTTCACAGAAATAATGACTAAGCATAGGCTTTGGATAGAACATTTATTTTCACATGTAGCCAGCAGTTAAGGGTAAATAAAAAAATAACCTAAAATAAATTCAAGCCCTTTTTAAACTTAATTTTAAAATAATCAATTTCCAAGTGTTTTATGTTAAGATATATAATTTTATGTTGGCTTATACTGATAGACCTGTATCTACCTGAAGCTAAACCTTCTAGGGGTTTCCATGAACAGGGAAGTGTCTGTAGATTTTATACTCTAGACAACATGATTTTTATTTGATCAATATCATTCTATAGCAACGACTACCATACTGTTTTGGATTGTGCTGTAAGGAACACATAGAAATCCCCTTGAAGGGTTACTTCGAAGAAGAAATTAATTTAAAAAAAAAAGAATAGAAATAACATTGTTCATTATGCAACAACTGAATTGTCTTTTAAAGTTGCTGTTATGTATGTTAAAACTTTACATGTTCTAAATTGCTTTGAAGGATGATATTCCTCCTGGACTTAAAGGAGATGGCCTAAAGATGAATCATGACAATGAAGATATGCATATTAAGGTAATTGAATTTGTTTATCCTTCAATATTTGTATTTAAATTTAGCATTAATTATTCAAAAAACATTCATTGTTTGCAATTCTATATTATTACTTGGATTCATTTAAAATTATCCATTTTTTTTTCTTTATGTTAAGTTTATTTTTTCAATTTGAATATTATTTTTTTTTTCCATTTATCATATTACTATTATTTCCAGTGAGATGTTGGCAGATCTGTTTTTTTACATTTCAGACCCTTCCCGTTGGGAGGGAAATGATTTCTTATTACCGCTTGTATTTATTCGGTTGTGTTGTGATACCAGTATGTAGGTTTATCTGTTGTTAAACTTTACGAGGGAAATCTGCTTAGTTTACGCAGCCCGTGCGTGACAGACTTTTATTTAACTGGACTGTTTAATTATGATCCAAATATAAAGCTTATTATTAAATCTGTATGTATGTGTTCCCATCAGGTTGTGGTGTTTAAATTGCCAGGATGGTGGGAGTTATTGCTGACAACATATTCTTTGTATTGATTATTGTTCCTTTATTAACTATTTTATAAGAATGAAATAGATTATTGTTGGGCTAATAGTGTGGTGCCTGTCTAATATAAACCTCAATTGCAGTATCTTGAAAGCTCTCAAAACCTGGAAGGAGAATGTGACACTGATGTAATTGATGAACTTGGCTACCTCAATACAACTATAAGGTAATATATCAATAGAAAAGAACTGAAAATACTATTTATAATCTATATCAGTTGTAAAATTGCTAATGGTATCAAATACTCCTGTGTAAGCAGATCTTTGTCGTGACAATTCAGATAATAAATAAAAAACCATCTTTAATTCTTTGATATTTTATCATTCACTTTGGCCATACAGTCATAGAGATCTCAGTCCTTTACAACCTGCAAAGTAGAGTGAATACTCATCAGTAGTTTATTTTATAATCTTTCCTTTAACTTGATTATGCAATTTCTGTCTTCAGTGGTGATGTGGTGATTCTGGAATCTATGCATCATCTTTCCATCTGATATCGTACACAGCCATTATATCAATCTTATATTTCTATCATACAAGTACTCTTGTTTCCTAACATGCTATATTAGACATTTCAATATATTTGAGCATGCAAGTCACTTTTTTATTTAGTATACTTAAATTAATTGTTTAATTTTTTCTATGTGCTTTATAATTATTGTAATGATTTTTATAACAGTCCTGAAACACAAGAAGATTTTGCTCTTTGGCAAGCCCACGATGATGCTCAAGATAATTTCTGTACTCTTCCTGATGAAGATGGTGATGCGCAATATGTGGACCTCTCCATTAATCCTGAGAGATATACTGGATATCGTGGTCCTTCAGCCCATCGAGTATGGAGGAGCATCTATATGGAAAACTGTTTTAGGTTTGGTTTAGTTTCTACTTTTGGGTTTCAGAACTTTAGTCCAAGGGTAACTCATCACAGATTGCTATTAGGCTCGAACTATAAACCTAGACTCTTCAAATCCTTCATCTCATTGACCTATTCATGGACCACAAATTTTTAGAGAGCCTAGCACATCTCCTTTCCCCCCACATCCATTCTATTCAAAATTTTGTTAATTATATTCCTACAATTACAGCAGGTGTCATCTTTACCATAATTCTTCTCCAGCACTGCATTTCTTCAGATTTTTTAGGGCGGGGGGAAGGTTATAAATCCATCTATATTACTACTTTTCCCCAAACCAATATGTCGTCTAATAACCAGTCTATCTATATCATCTATAATATACTCCTCTTATATAGTTCTTTTTTTGTCTACCAAAATAGCATAAAAGCAATTATAAACATGTTGGGAAAAGCTGCTGTAAAATATTTTTGGTATGACTTCGGTTTTTATAATGCTGTGATTATTTTTTTTATATATTATTTTGATTTTATTGTATTTTTTTTTTTCAGGCCAAAAGATACCATCAATTCATATATTCCTTCAGCCAAATTAAATGGTTTGTATATTAACATTAATATTTCGTTCTGTTTTTTCCCCTTTTAAATAAATAAAACAATGCTGATATTCTGAGTTGGTATTCTGGCAGGTGGAAGTGAATTCTAATGTATGTAGGATGAAAAAGTCCGTCACGCAGGGGCTGCGTAAACTAAGCAGATTTCCCACGAGAAGTTTTACAATAGAGAAATCTGCCTAATAACAACTGTAGTAGTAAGAAACCTCTAAACCTAAAACATTATTTAGGGCGTAATAACCCAGTAGTTTCTAGCCCCAAAAAACAGTTAACCTAACCTCTAAACCTATTCACGAGGGACGAATAGTTATAGAAACGGCTGCCAGAGCTCTCGGCGGCAAGTCCGAACATAGCCTACTGGTGATCACACGCAGAATACAAATGCAAATATCTCGGTTAATATTCAAGATACAGTATAAATGTATAGAACAATATTTATAGTAAATTTAATTTGCAATAAGATTTACTCTATAATTTTTCGTTCCGACGCATAATAACGAAGATATTTTAAATTTTCAAAAATCCCCCCTCTAAACCCCCCCCCTCCCACTGGTCCGATTTCAGCCATTAACGAACTTGATCTTTCTTTTTACATAAAACGATTAAATTCCGAGTTTGGTAAAGATCAAACAAAAATTGCGACCGCTAGAGCGTTAACAGACAAATATATATATATATATATATATATATATATATATATATATAGATATATATATATATATATATAATTTTGAACGGACCTCATTTTCGTCATCTCCTGGGTAGGATCGATGGACATTTGAAGAAACTCGCATCATGAGTACAACCTCAATAGCTGATTTCCCTTAAGGGAAATCTGCTAAAATTGTTGGCTACGCTTCCACTATAATAATTTATTATAACGGCAGAGCGCTTTCGATGCTGTGCATCATCGTCAGTGCCCTGTTGACACACAAAATAATAATTACATTTCTATTAAAATATTTTAGATACCATATAACAATAAAAACTTATCTGTCTTAGAACTAAATAACATATAAAACTTTTCATATATCAACAATTTTTATTAAATTAAGTGAGTACAAGTAGAACATTAAAGCTAACTGAAAGAAAGTCTTAAACTTATTAACAGAAATGCTGATATTAAAGAATCAACTAGAAGTTAATTTTATATTAACGGACTTACACTATTTTGTGACTCATATTTTATTTTATATTATTTATTTATTTTATAGTATATATCTTTATTTATTTTAATAAAAAAGGTACTTATATTGTGATTCTGTTCAGGATTATGTCTAGAAAAAAGAGTCTTCTATCGAGTGATTTCTGGTCTTCATGCAAGTATCAATATCCACTTGTGTTCTCAGTATTTGTTTCCAGGTAACATTCATTTATATTTTTTCCACTGTTTCATTGCATATTGATTAATTAATTGAAAATGAATAAATAAACAGGTTAAAATATATAACCGGGGGGGGGGGGGGTATAAATTGCTTAACTATATAATTTAGAAAGAAATTTTTGGTTTTTCCTAATTATTAGTTTTTGTCATTGAAAAGTAGAGTGAAAAGCATCTTTATATGAAACTGGGATGAGAATTCAGTTATAAAGACAATTTGTATGATATTCATATAAGCATTAATTTTTTGAAACTATTATCTTCGAAATCAAATTGGCATATCCAAATTCTGAATACTTTCCAAGCTAACTAAATAATGTAATAATGTATTTGTACTTATGTACACACGCGTGCACACGTATGCACACACACACACACACAGTTATCCATCTGAGCCATTTTTACATAAGTTGATCTAAAACTATAATTTGTTTATTTAGTTCAGTTGTCTTATGATTAAAGTATTTTAATTGGATACTATTATTTTTTTTTATTTTACTAAAATGTTTTATGTTTTAGAAGCATTGAGTTTTGGGAGCAAAGGAGATGGGCATTGGGGTCCCAATTTGGCTGAGTTTAAGAAGCGATTTGATCCTGAAACTACTAAGGGAGAAGGGCCTACTTGGCTGAGGAATCTTTATTTCCTCTATCTCCTTGAACTTAGGGCTGTTGCTAAAGCTATGCCTTATCTATCAGAAATAGATTATTACACTGGCAGAGAGGTAGAGGACAGAGAGACACAAAAAGCAATTGTAGGATTCTTGGGCGTTGTTAAGTAAGTAAGAGCCATTTCTGGATAAAAATTTAATATTCTTAATAATCCAGAGGGACGCATTAATGACTTCATCATACTCCTTTCAAATATCTTTTTAAAATATTGAGACTTTCTTTTTATATTAATCATTCGTGGTAATAAAATATGATGTATTTTGAATGTAACCCAATCTGCAATAGTGACTGACATAAAGAATTACAGCGTAACCTAAGCAGATTTCCCACGTGAAGTTTGACAATAGATGAATCTACATACTGTTTAACACTTAACACAAGTGTTTAAATACAAATGATAATAAGAAATGATTCAGTCAATTTACATTTTGATAAACTCCACAACAGGAAGCATCTGAATTGCAAATAAAAAGGTCAGCCAAGCTCTCAGAGCTGAATAGATAGATAGAAATATTCTTGATAGGAAACAAAAACAATTTTTGAAATATATCTGAATATAATATATTAATTTTATTGGAAACTATTTATTATACCTAGTACTATAATTTATAACTCAAACACTTTAATTTTAATAATTCAAGAACAAAAGTGGGGGGGGGGTCATCAGAACATACTCGTATTTGCATGTATCTCATCTTGAAAAGATTTGTTGAACACAATATTTGGTATTTCAGCTTGAAATAAAACAGTTCATGATTATTAGCTTATTCTTAAAGTGTGGCTTTACTGAATGCTGAAATCTAATATACACCAATATCTTGGTTATAATTAAAGATAGAGAAAACATGAATAGAACATTAAATTTACAATAATATTGGTTATATACAATTATTTGATCCGACTTATAATAATAGAGACATTTTGAATTTTTGAAATTCCCCCTCTAACCCCCCCCCCTTCCCACTGATCTGAATTCAGCTGTTAACGGGCCTGATCTTTTACATAAAATGATTAAATATCGAGTTAGGTAACGATCAACCAAAAATTGTGATCACTAGAGCATATATAGTAAACTAAGCAGATTTCTCATGTGTTGGCATTTCACACTGATTTCTACTGTTCTAAGAGTTTTATGTAAACAGTGCTTGAATTTAAGTTGGACATGAGATAATTTGTGATAGGGTCATTTCAAGTAAAAATTACATGAATTGGAGTGGGAGATAGTTAATAAAACAAATAAATACTAATGGCTGTGTTAACATTCTATCAGTCAGATAAACATACCTAGAAAAACAGTGTTTACTAATACAGTTGGTTATATCTATTTTTTAACCTGAACATAATAACATAGATATGTAGGATTTTGTATATTACATATTCCCTAAACTCCCACTTCTCTTGTTTCCATTTACAAATTTAATCTTCAGTTTTACAAGAAATACCGATATCGACCAATGGTAGCAGTCAAATATAAATTGAGGCCTATAGAGTGTAGAATGTTCATTGATGATATTACATTTATCGACAAATGTCACACTATTAAGGGGGAATTTAAGCTGGAAATTGTTTTGTAATATATTGGCTTATTGTTAATGTGGAATGAATGGAAGTGAAGTTTTCAATGGTTCATCCATTCATTTTACTTTGTTGTCAGTTACTATTGTATCTTATACAATTCCATTTTATTTATTTATTGTCTTTCTATGAGAGTAGTTGCCCAATTCACGTGCCCATTGTGTCAAGAAATGTTTTCAAACATTAGAAATTTGATCTCAAGTATCATCACCAATCATTGTAGATACAAGTGACTAGTAACTGTATTTTGGGGCTCAGGTTAGCCTGTGAGTTAAGGATTGATCTTAATCTCATATGGTAAACCATGAGTGGCGAGTTTGATTCCCGCCTGGGCAATAGGAACTTATTTAGTGGCAAACTCATTAAATAAAATACTTAGTCCCATCCTGACTAGAAAAGGGTGGTAACCTGTAGTTAGCTTGTTTCAATTAGCCATAGTAGCATAAAGTGGATGTAATATGGCATCAAAATTGATAAGAGATACCTTTGTTAATCAACCAATCAATACTTAGCTTTAAATATCATTGTTCCACGTTTTCTCCAACTTACTTAAACTGTAGACATCCAAAGTGTGATTTATTAACAATTCAATTACTTCATTTTTCTTATCATCAATTACTAATTTCATGGAGCTACTATTTTTATTTCTTTATTTTTAGAGATTTTCCTGACCATTTTAATGAAAGCACAATGTTTAATGGAGGAGCACAAGCTCATAAGTTGAAAGAAGAATTCAAACAGCATTTTCGGAATATATCTCAAATAATGGATTGTGTTGGTTGTGAAAAATGCAAGCTTTGGGGAAAACTACAGGTAATCTCAAAATATATAATTTTAAGTAATTTGTTTTTGAAGAAAAAAAACATTTGAAGAGGTGAAATTAATAAAAAATCATCAACATTCTTAGAGTTTGTGTGCATTCAGCATATATGATGTATTTAAGTATGCATTTACTGAAGAACTAATCTCTATAAATTTATCTATTTATCTATCATTTGTCCCTGTGTGTGAGTCAGGGTTTGATCCTTTATTATTAACTATTGTAGCAAAATATTGTGATTACTACTTCTAATTATTTCTGTTACTCTTAGTTTATCGTCACTTGTTTTGGGTATCGATCCTCCCACACTGAATAGAATGTGCCTTTATAATCCATTTTAGCTGATTTCTCTTAAGGGAAATTAGCTATTGAGCTTACACTCATGACATGATTTTCGAAAAATGTCTTCAAATGCCCACCCACCGATCCTACCCGGAGATGACAAAAATGAGGTCCATTCAAAATTATATATATACTAGCTGAGGTACCCGGCAATAATTGTTAACTGAATAATGGTGGTATTTTTATAGCAAGACTTCAATGTGTACAATTACGCTTCCCGTCTGGCCATATTGTTTTTCCGTAAGTGCCAGGTAACTGTTGGGGACTTATAGAATAGAAATTTTAGTTTTCATGAATAAATTAAAATGAGTTCCTAATCAATCCCTCTCCACAGAATAACACACTGTAAATAATTCAAATCATAATCATAGATAGCATTTATTATAATTAAACAACATTATAATACATATATTTCCTGTCAAAAATCAATTCCAGCACTCAATGCTTAAATTGTTATGTACACAATTATATACGTAATAGTAAATGTGAGTAGAATGCAATTCTAATAATTCCTAAATTTCACCGGAAATAAGTTAACACAATTAATTGTGTTAGACTCTGGACAACTTCCCCTCCCGCATGAGGGTTATCAACATTGCTTTTCTTAAATTATTTATACAAAACATTAAACAATTCGGATTTTGTAATAATTAATATAGCTGGTGGAAATAAATAATAATACCCTAAGTCCTTGTAAACTGAGTTACACTTTAAATAATCAATTATATTAAGTTTAATCGCATAATGTCTTTTTTCATAAGGACATTATCATGTACCGTTTAATATTTATGATAGTACATAATTACTTTAATAACATCAACATATCGCGGAGGAAATAAGATAATATATACCAGAATTAAAGAGTTTGATTCCCCACAACTTCCACTATCACACGCTGTGCAATTCAGTATGACTTTGTTTAGACAATACATTAAAAATTAAATAATTAAAATGCTTTTTTAGTTTATATTTCTGGTAAAAATAAATAAAAGAGGTGGCGGGAGGGGGGGGAATTCATAGCATCCCCTACTATAGACTATAGTATAGCCTATAGTTTAAGTATGGGGTATTAGTAATATATGTACCAAGTTTCATAAAATTCAGTCGAGTAGTTTAGGTGGGAAAAGGTAACAAACAAACAGATCAAATAAACAAATTGCAGATATCGTGTCAATGGCATGTGAAACGAAAAAGCATCATGAAATGAAAAAAAAATAAATCTACAGACAGAGCAAATATATATATTAGTCTGTTGATGCTCTAGTGGTCAAAATTTTTGTTTGGCCAGTACCAAATTCTATATTTAAACAACTCTAGACGGCTTGAAGATGGTGCCTTCGCATCGAAAATGCTTGCTAGACATACTCGATCATCAGCCAGTAACAACGGTCTTCACCGACAGATATGACAACACTATATTTAAACGTTAATGTCTGTAAGTCAAGTTTGTAAATGGCTGATCTGGGAACAGTGGAAGGGGGGTAGTTTGAAAATTCCAAATATCTCCATTATTATGAGTTGGATCGAAAAATGGTGTGGAATCAATCTTATTGCAAGTTATCTTTCCTATAAATGTTGTCATATATATTTTTTCTCTATCTTGAATATGAACTAAGATATTCACATTTTCCATTTTCAGTCTTTAGAGTAAACCCCTGCTCCTACAAATGTTCATGTCATGTTAACAATAAGTTGTTAAATCATGAACCATTCTATTGGAAGCTTAAATACCAAATATGTTTTTAACGGACCTTTATTATGTGAGATACATGCAAATACAGTGTGATGTCATCAAAAGTTTTTCCACTTTTGACTTGAACATGTTTATTTGATACTGAAGATTTAAGCATTTTATTCAAATCATGTTTAATAATTGCTGAGGGTTTAGTGTGATGGGGGTCAAAATTCAAAATATCCATGTTATATTTAGAAATAAAGAATATATGGTGAGATGAGATCACTAGTGTGTCATACCAGCATGTGGGAAATGTGCTTAGTTTACGCATCATGATGGGCTTTTTTCTTTAGGTAAACACATAATTATTGGGCTGAGGAAGAGAAAAATGGCTTTATTGTTTCCCCTGAAATCTTTTGTAACAGTTGTTATAGAAGTTAGAAAATTATTTATAATGTTTTTGTTCTTAAAATTTTTTTAGACACAAGGCTTGGGAACTGCTCTGAAAATTCTTTTCTCTGGGAAATTTGACCAGAATGAAAAAAAACCTGGAAGAATTATTCTCAATGGAAATAGAAGATTTCAGCTTGAGAGAAGTGAAATTGTTGCTCTGTTTAATGCACTTGGAAGGTAATTTTTACAAAATAATTACTTGGGAATAACAGTGTGTTTGGTTGTCTAATTCACTAAATTTGAAATGTTGGTTAAGTAAAGAATTAAAATACAATAATTTTTCAGGCTTTCTACTAGTATATATGAAATTGAACATTTTCGCAGCATGATGAGATAACAAGTAATACATAAGATTCCATTGGCTAAGAAGAATCCTTTGACTGAAGTAAGTTTGACTCCTTGGTTTCCATGCTTTATTTGCAGATTATATTATTTATTAATGGTCACTCCTTGCTACTATGGCTAATTGGGGGAAGGGGTGGGGTTATCTATGAATGAATGAAATAGGTTAGTTTACAGCCTCAGGTAGATTGTGTTACTATTCGATGGGTTGGAATAAATAATGGTTTGAAATGATAATATAAATTGTTTTGAATTAACTTAAACAATAAATAATCCCTTCCTTTCATCACATTTCTATACAGTACAGTTACAAAAAAAGTTTGGTTGGTTTGTAAATCTGAAATGGTAGTAGTTGGCAGGGGCTGTGTAAACTATGCTGATTTTGCATGTGTAGTATGGTACACTATTGATCTTATCTCACCAAATATTCTCTATTTATAATTAAAAATCCAATGAGTAGAAGTGGGAGTTTACTGAAGCCTGCAAACAAGAAAGTACAAACAATTCTTGCTTAGTATTTGAGTTACGAAAAGATGTACAGAAGAATACTTGTAGAGCATCAATAGTCTAACAATATTGTTTCTATAACATGTTTCAGTCCGGCTCATAATAACAGATGAATTGTTGTAGAAAATCTTATTTATTACTTTTTTTTTTACTTGGATTTGGGAAATGTTTTGCCAGGAAGTTTTTATTGCAATGAATGTTTTTATCACCACAGTATCACACTGTATTTGAAAAATTTAGCACAGTTTACCTTCGTGACATAGTAGTTTACAATTGTTATTAAGGGAAGTTTTTGTGCACTAGTCCTTAGTAGGCCTGAAAAATGCTTAGTATCGGACTATATAGTTTTTAAACTTTTAACAATTCATATGCAACCTTTGTGTTTTTAATGATTTCAATATTTCATATGAAACTTATTAAATAAAATTCTAGTCCTCACCCAGCTAGAAACGGGTATTAACCTGTAGATAATCCTTCCCAATTAGCCATAGTTGCATATAGTGGACGGTAATAAATACATGATTTTTTATTTTGTATGATAACTTATCTTTTAACATTTTTTATGTTAAAGTGTTGCAATTTGATTTGTATTTCTTCCTCTGAGTGGATCTAGACCTGGGTAGTAAATATCTATACAGGTTTACCTGCCCATGGGGACTAGTTTTTATTTTATATTTTCCTTTTGGAACTTTCGAGTTCAAAAATGGCTTCTGATTACATTTTATTGGGATGATCTACTATTTTTACAGGGCTTTAAAAAATTTTAAAATCATTCACCATGGCATCTTTTAATTGCTTAATACTACCATACAGTGCTAATAGCTCCTTGAATGGGTCAATTTTTTTTTTGTCATTGGAGCTCAGGTTAGCCATGTAAGTTAAGGCTCTAGACTTAATACAGGATTCATATGTGATGGGAAAACTTGGAAAAGTCAGGGGAATTAAGATTTGGTAAAAAAGTCAGGAAAAAATGGGAATTTCCCCCTAAGTAAGGGAAAAATGGAATTTCCCCCTCCTCAGGGAAAAGTATTTCCGCTTCAGCAGTAGAGAATTAATTCATCGCCATTTAGGAGACTTTCCTTACGGAAACTGTCGTGGAATGGGCTGATGAAAAATAAATAAAGAATGGAGCATCTGGTAAGAAGAAATGAAAAATTACCCTTTAAAGCACAATGCATTGTTTGATTTGCACAACATGGGAAGGTAGGCAAATAAAAACCATGAATGTGGACCTTTCATAACTTTCTGCGTGTTTGTTCTGCTCATAACTCTTTGCACATTCAAAACTTTTATCAGAAAAAAGTAGAAGTTAATATTGAGAAAGCTGTAGATGACCAGAATAAAAAGAACATTGCTCTAATTAATCTACTGAAAGAAATGAAATAACAGACAAAAATATGTGTGTCGCATCAATGAAATCGAGCACTTTGGAAAATTTTGTCCCTAAATTGGTTATATCACACAGATCCTTTAATTTCTCTAGAGATGCATCAGAATTTCTTAAACTTATATCATTATTCCTGAGTTAGACTCTTGGAAGTGCAAAAATGTCATACCTTATTTATTTTGGTCTATTAGAATTTTTTTTTTATTTATTATAGAGGCACTAAACAAAGTAGCTCAATAAGGTTTGTTGTCGGTCATTAGTCTAAAAGATATGACCAAGTGAGTACAAGGTACTTAATTGCACTCTACAGCAGAAGAGTTGATGGAAAAATTTTGTGATCGAACACAAGATCTGTGTCTTGGTAAACTTATTCAGCTTTCAGTGGATGGACCAAATGTAAATATTAAAACGGTTAGAGTATTAACCAAAAAACTAACTCAACATTCTACTTAAGTATTAACTCAGCATTCTACTCAAGTTTTAGATATTGGTACATGTAGATAGCATATAATTCATGGAGCCCTTCAGACTGGATACAGGTATATAAAATGGGCCTTAAATACTATATTCCAAGCTCTCTATTAACTTTTTAAAGATACTCCAGCAAGACAAGCAGATATTGCATCTAGAATTGGAAGTCAAACATCATTTCCATTGAAATTTTGTGGTCAGATGGTTAAAAAATGGAGCTGTTGCAGATCTAGCAATAGAGGTACTTTATAACATTACGAAGTACATTGAGCAGTCTAAACAGCACAAAGCTCAAACAGTTGAAACTAATGAAAGAGCTTGACACTATATTGTTGTTGCCTCAGATGGCTTTTTTTCTCACTGGTTTCATCCCTTTTATACACATTTCTTTAAAAAATTCCAAATAAGTGACCTTTAACTCCTTTATTAAGGGTGTATTTAGTATAGTGTACCAGTTAATGAAAAGATGGTCTATGCAATGGCTAAAACAAAAAAAAACACTAAAAATGGCTAAAAACAACAGCCTAAAAAAACTGATTTTTTTTTTTTTAAAAAACTTTGCTTTCAGCATTTAATACATTAAATAACCTCATTGTTATTTGTATGCTCTTCTATGAAATGGAATACCATTATAATTTATGCCATCATTTTATACTAATACAACAATAATACAACTAATAATTTAATTTAGAATGCATTTCATAGTTAGGGCTCAAACCTTCATTTCTCAGGCTTGTTTTGATTATACTAAAATTTTTCTTAATATTATTTATTATTCTTTTGAATTCAAAATGTCCCGAGAGTCTATCAGTTAGAAGGATCCATCCATTTGATCTGATAAACTGTTATCAATCTCATTTGCTCTGAGGATTATTTTTATACATCAGATTGTACTCACAAATAACTGTGATTGTATGCCATGTGTCTATGTTATGTGCCCCGGCATATTTCTAGCTGTCTCCAAGGTCAGATTAGAGCTTATATGTTCCTCTAACAGCTCTGACATATTCGTCATTAGGATTTTTGATCTTAGTAGACCGTAGAACACTCCTCACTGGTGAAGAGGCTTTATTTTATTTCTTTATACCATGTTGAATAATGTGCTGTTTTTATACCTATATGTATCTCAGGAGAGCTGACCCTGGGACATAGACTGTTTACCTTAAAATATTAAGTATTGCATCATACTGTGAACTGTACTGGGGTCCAGAGAGTGTGTATATTATATTTAATTTACATAGTTCAAAAGTTAAACATGACTATTATCTTAGAGAAATATGGATTGTAGAACAATACAGTCGAACTCGTTTCTAACGAGCACAAAGCGACTGTAACTTTTACTCGTTAAATCCGAGTGCTCGTAATAAACGGGTCCTTAAGGCAGGCGTGCATTCAGATATTTAATTAATACTTACTTTAATTACATTAATTAAATACTTTTCTTAATTTAATGACAATGTTGCGCTACAGTCTTAAAGGAAAGAAACAATAAACGGGAAGAAAAATAAAGGAAAAGATTCTTACCAAAACATTTATTTTTTTCATTAATCTACATATTTAAAATAGTTTGTTAGCTTATTCTGAACTCGTTCCCTGTGTCTTTCTGAGAAGACTCATCGCCCGTAAAACATCATCACTGACATCCCTCACTTCAAAAAAGGTCTTCATTTTTTCAGCAAACTCCATCATCGTAGAACAAGTTGGGGGTGGTTCACTTTTTCAAATTCATCAGTGTCCTCATTGCTTTTGTCATGTTTTTCCGCTGAATTCGCTAGTACTACGAGAAAAATATTGCTCACTAAAACTGAGTCTTGCTCGTTAAAAGTGACTTCTGTTCCATAGACTTAACATAGATCCAAAAAAATTTCTCGCTTCCCTCGGTAAATCCGAGCTCGTTATAAACAAGTTCGACTGTATAATAATGCAAAAATTACTCATACAGAGGAGAAATCAATGAGCTCACTTTTCGGAAAGTGCTAATATGACCCCCCCTCACCCTTAAAAAAAAGGAAAGAATATATATATATATAAATTAAAATTGAATTCAAGTAACATCAGAAATATTTACCACTATTTCCTGCAATTTCATTTGTATGATTCATTTGGTTTAATTTATGATATCCATTCTCAATTTTAAGCTTTTATTCATTTATCCTATGTTGATTAGTTATTATTATTTTTATTGTTAGGGTGCTCATTGCAAGATGACTTTCTGAGATACAATGGAAGATTTTTAAAAAATGGATGATTTCATTACGTCTTCGTTTTGAACAATTCCAAGTACTAATATGTGATAATTTTTTTTTTTTTACTATCTGTAATTTTCAATATATAATTATTTTTTGTATTTATATTAATGTTATTAATTATTATTTTCAGTATTTATGTTATATTTATAAGGTAATAGGGATATATCTAAGATTCCGTCTTTAGAAATCGTTATAGTGGTCAAATTGTTGATTGTTTTGTTTTTATGTATATTAATTGTTATAGTTTATTTTAATAATTTAAATGCTACCCTATTATTGGTGAACGTATTATGAGTTTACTTGCATATTTTTTTTTTTATAATCTAAAATAATAAATTATAAGTTCTTTATTTGTGGTTGTGTATCAGATATTGCATTTAAACAAACCTAAGCATTTTGAATAGAATGTTCCAATAATTAGGGTTGTTGATTAAAGACTTAAATATTTATTTAATATATTATTGGAATATTTATTTAGACATATGTATGTTATTAAAATAGGTGCTAAATAATATTTTATTAAGAGATGTGTATGCTGTCAATTGTTATAACATATTTATTTATATACTTATGTTTCTGTGTGTGTGTGTGTGTGAGGGGGAATGAAAATTTGTGTGTGACACATTTTTGTGTCAAAATTAAAACTGTTTCTAGTTTTTTACAGACAATTTAAAAATGAAGAAGAGAAACATGTAAATCTGCTCATCACAAAAATTCAGCCTATAAGCTGAAAACATGACTTAAAAGTTTCTTTTTCTAATATGTAATTTAATTACTGTAAATATTGTAATTTATAATCATCCCAAATGTGATATTTTTTCTGATTAAATGTGATTTTTCATCATATTTGAATGTATATCAAATAACTAATCCGATTTAGTTACTTATTTTTACCGATATGTAGTTGTTAATTGATATTATTGTACTGTTTATTTTGTATATTTAGATTAATTGTAAATAAAAAATAAATAAAATAACAATGACAGTTCAATAGTTTTTATTAGATTTACCTCTCACATTATATATAGTATATCTCATTTTATGTAATACAAGCACATATTTATTGACAATATTTCATATTGAATTAGTAAAAATTTAAATAATTGATTAGAGAGAGTGTTATTACTTCTAGTGTACATCTCATTGTGGAAACAAATTTATTTACACATTCACAGTCTTTTAATATTCAACAACAACTATATTGCTTTATTTTTAAAGATAAATATTTACAGGCTATATATGTATTTATATATATCAATCACTATTATATATTAACAAAACCATTTTACTTTATTAACACAATTATGCTCATTTTATTTATAAATTCATTACTTATACAGTGACTCTCAAATTCATTGGAAATTAAGTATGTATATTTTTTTATGAAAATGCAATAATAACTCACATACAAAAGAAGTCAATCCCTAAATAGTTTATGATGAAAATGGCAGGATATGTTCTAAAAAACTAAAGACTGAGAAATTGTCTCTTTCTTTTAAATATGAGTTGTAGATTGTTTAAGCAAAATATGTTTCTTTGAATTTGGTTTTACAAAACGAATTTGTTAATTTAAAATTCATAAAGGTTTACTTATAATTACTGTCATACACAGGCTACCCAGAAAGTAATGCAATTATTCGTCTTATGAAGCCCCTGTTGGGACTAGCTCATTTGAGCGAAGCAGGTTTGATGGTGAGGACATGCAGTTTTCTAGAATAGGCTAGCTCCATTTCTGAATAATTTATGCACCAGGATCACATTTTCTACAAACATCCTGATAATTCGTTCAATACTATGCTCAATGAAATCTACAGTAAAACAACTTTAACTTGTCATAAATGATTCAAGAGAATAGGGAATTCATAGAGGATGTGATGGTTGATTTTATTTTAATAAGTCTGAACGAAATGCTCTCTCTTAAAATGCTTATTGGGCATGTACTTTTGTCTATACAAAAGTACATTCCAAATAAAAATTTGTGAAAGAGTGAGCGTCTTACTCGGAAGATTTATATAAGCTCTATTTTGTTGTATTCACAAATTTATATAGTATAATATAAAGATCAGAGAAGAAATGGATGTATACCACTTGGCATAACCATCAACCAGAAAAAGTAACTAAGAATTTCAAGGGCAGGCAGCCTGTCAACACGGTCTAATGCATGGAAATGCCTAAGAAATCAAGAAAAAGGATTGTCAATAAACATAACTAGGACATGGATTTCTATTACACTCCTTGCCAAATCTTCATACCTTAAGGGTGTCCTTGGGCCAGCTCAATTGCGCAACTTTTACTTATTATTTTATGTTTACTGACTATAATAGGTGTGTTAGAATTGAGACAGGTCTGTGAAGAGCTGTTTTGGAACACCTGAAGTAGTACAGTATATAAAGATACTGGATAGACTATAAAGTCTGTCTTGCAGGGGCTGCGTAAACTAAGCAGATTTCCCACATGCTGGTATAAATTTCTATGCAAAACCCAATAAAAGGGTTGGGTTGTGGGGGGGGGGGGTTATTGAAGGCTGAAAACAAGAAAGTACAAATAACTCAATTAATACTTGAGTTATGAAAAAATGTATAGAACAATATTTGCCGAGCATCAATAGCTTAACAAGATTGGTTCTTTAACATTTTGCGATGCGACTCATAATAAGGGAGATATGTTGAACTTCCAAAATCTCCCCTCCCTATTCCAACCCCACAGTTAACCATAAACTAATATGACCTTTAGTGTGTAATGATACAGTTAAATATAAAGTATGGTTTAGAAGAAATAAATATTTTCAATTCACATTTGCAAAATCTTAATTGACGATATCACACTATGTATTTGCATGTATCTCACACAGTAAACTTACAATGATAACAATATTTGCAATAAAGAGGTTCATGATATAACAGCATTTGCTAATATGACACGAGTTTGAGTGAGGGTTTACTGAAGGCTGAAAACTATAAAATGGTATCTCCGTTAATATTAAATATAGAGAATAAATGTATATAACAATATTTATAGCACATTTTATTTGCAATAAGATTAGTTATATACAAATTTTGACCCGACACATAATAATGGACATACTAAGAATTTTCGAAATTCCGCTCTCTAACCCCCCCCCCCTTCCATCCAACAGGTTGTATTGCAGCCATTAACGAACTCGATTTTTAGTTTTACATAAAATGTTTAAATATCAAGGTTGGTAATGATCAAACAAAAATTGTGACTGCTAGAGCATCAAAAGACACACATACATATACACGTGGCTTTGAACGACCTCATTTTCATCGTCTTCTGGGTAGAATCGATGGACGTTTGAGGAAATATTTGGAAAATCGTGTCAAGAGTACGACTTCAATAGCTGATATCCCTTAACGGAAATTTGCTAAGATAACCTTATACACTTAAGTGCATAGAGGAGTATTGTAGAGAGTACAAGAAAAAATAAATAGATTCACAAGGAGTATATATATATATATATATATATATATATATATATATATACACACACACACACACTCATATATATGTTATTATATAGAAATAACTGCATTACTTTCAAGATGCACTACATTTATTATTTACAATGGTAACCCAGAAAATTTGGTGCAAAATTTAAATGTTATGAACTAAAAAATGACTTCGTTTAAAAAAAATGTTCTTTGACAAAATTAATAAATAAAAAAACAATATTTCTACAAGCTAAAGTAATAAGTAATTTATAACATATTTTATTATCTTCTAACTACTTATATAACATTTGAAGTAATTCACTGATACTGTGTGCTGAGTGCATAACTCGGACGGAGCTTATATTTACTCTTAGGTGAATATGCACACAAGGTCCATCTCTCAGAAATTGGAGTGAATATATTGTTTTGAACCCCTTCTTTCAATTACCTTAAACAAGCTTTAATTATAATAACATAGACCAAAAACAGTCTTAAGTCCTTCAGTCCTGAATTCTATTCCACTCAATAGAATTTTTAAAATTTTATTAGCAGTCATACCTATCACATACCAGATAATTATTACATTTAACTTCAAATATCAAATTGGTTTGTTTATATGGGCTCATAACCTTTAAAAATTACAGCTCTAGCAAATAGTCTTCATGTTAGTCTTTTAGATTAACTATAATATGTTGCCTTTATGCCATAAAACACAATACATTTAAAAAACAAAGGAAGCTTAAAGAAAGTGAATGAACCATTATTTTTTTAAAAAATATATTCCTATATAACAATATAAGAGAAGAGCAGAATGAAACTAAGTAAATTGAAGAAGGAAAATAGTACTCCCATTTGTATGATATCATATAATTAAGTCTGTTGAATGCATATACAATAATGTCCTAGGTATAACTTTTTAGATTATCTATTTATTATACATTTTCTTGCGGTACTGGTCATGGTGGTTTGCAATATTCAAAAACATGGGTTATTCCAATTTATGTATTTTCATGACAAAATTCTCTATAAAATACATTACATAATTAAATACTACCAAGATCAGTCCCAACAAAGAATGTATACTTCAAAAAAAGATTCAGTATATGTTGTTAGTTTTATAAAATTATTTATTTCTGCAAAAGGCACTTTATATTTTGTGTTGCATCCTGAAATTGAGCATTTATGAAAATTTCTGAACATTGTCCTGGCCATCTGGAGAATGCCCCAAATGACATCCCTTTAAATTATTCTATGAATTCTCTTCCCATATAGCCATTTTAGTGTTTCATTGAACTAGTATTTTCTAGTTTTGCCTGGAATTCCATGGGACAATTCCTTTTCATTTACTTGAAAAAAGAAAAGGTACTTGAAGATCTGAAGTTCCTAGCAAAATTGCCCATGATTATTGAGACAGAATTTTCGAATAAATATCTGTATTAATAGTTGGTATTTAACTCTTTTCTAGAACTCTTGGCTGTCACAGGCTTGAAAACAGTGCTTCCACAAGTTTCATTAGCCCTATTTTTAGTTTTTAAACTTTTCTTTTTAGTTCAAATGCTGCATATTTAAGGAAATTTCATTGAATAATTTTCTTGCTAGCCTAATTCCTTTGTTTTAGGCACATTTAGTATAAATCCAAGAGCAGTTCATATTTATTTTTTTTTAAATTACCTTGAGTCGGCAAGAATGTCTTCCATTTCCAGCCCTCTGGCAATGGCATAATGTTCATAAAAAGATATACCTTTACAAAAGTTTTGATTTTCACTGTACTTACAGAGTATTGAAATTTATCAATTTAAACTAAATAAAGACAAAGAAATAATTAATAAATGCATTTAATTAAGTATATGATGAAGAAATTTAAAAAATGTTAAATGAGATCTTAATTTGATTTTTTATTATTTGTAACAATCAGCCATTCTTATCAAAAACTTATCTTTTCAAAACTTAACTAAATTTTAGTTAATTTAATAAATATATATTTATTTATTTACTTGAGCTTTGCAGCAAAGGCAATATTATATAAATACATAAATAATATAACCTCAAAACAATGAAGTGAAATTTTAAACATATTTCAAAATTGCACACTTACATAAAATATAAGTAATATTCATATCATTGTTTGGAGATCTTTTCTTCTTTAAAATTTTGCTAGTTCATGATAGGTCAATTATGAAACTCAATATAACAGGAAAATTTTTGGTTTGAACTCTTTCACACATTACTTAGAAATTTATCATACTAACCAACAGCGCTAAATTTTATCATAATAGTCTTTTTTATAGAAGGACCTTAAGTAGAATGATTCAAAAAAGAAATCCACAAATGTACTCATAGTCACCACAAATCAAATATAAGCTTACTGCAAGTTAGGTCCTACTATTCAGATACAATAAGAACCAAAGCTACAATTATCAATCCTTATTATGAGTTGGTTAATAAAATTAAACAAATGTCCTGGTAGGATTAAACACAAAACAAGAGTGGCTGCAGAGGAAGAGTAACTCGAGGGACTCTACTAATCTAAGGGTAGAGAACGCAATAAAAAGCTGCTGGTCCAGGTTGGAAATCAATATCATAAATCAACCACACAATAGAATTCTCCAAAAACTGGAACACTGTGAGTAACTTTATTAATCAAATTTTTTTTGTTAATTAATTTAATTTTGTACTACAAGTCCAGAACGAGTTATCATCCTTTTCTAACCAGGCTGGAAATAGAAATTTCATTTTGTGGGTTACAACCACATTAATCTGATTGCAAACACGAAAAACAAACTCATTATTAAACAACCTATTAGTATTAAGGCCTTAACATGACTATTAAGGACTTAGTTCCTATCAATAAAATTTGCATTCACTCATGCTACTAAGTCAAATCAGGGAAAGTCATTTAGATGTAACCATTCTTTTCTAGCCAGAGTGAAACTGAAGGTATTATTTGGTAGGTTTGTCACCAAAAACCTTTATGCTCCTAAAGGAATTAAACTCAGAACTTAAAGGTTATTTAAGAATCTTAAAATAAGAATTGCCACTAATTTACAGCCCTAATATGTTGTGAGATCCTACTACAACCCCTGATTGGGTCATGTAAGAAATAAGGATAAGAAGTGTGAAATAGCTTTCCATAGAATGGACCTGGAGAAAGCAATGAGGCTCATTAAGTATTTTGCTCTAGTTTAAGCGTTAATGCAAGTATAACGGGCATTAAGTGAAGAAAGATATTTAGGTTGATGGCATGAAAATCCACTTTGGCCTCACCAAGAATAAGATAGAGGATAACAATAGCTTAGGTGTATACAGCTAGAATGACATGGATGAAGGGCATCATCATTAGAAAAAAGTTATCTACTAGGTACGAAGAACACCTAAAAAGGTAGGGTAGGGAATTTTTCAACCACATTGAACTATATAGGGAATGGTATGAATAACTAGCTTAATATTTAAGCTATGAAACAATGTACAGATCAACACTTGTATAGCATCAATAGCTTAACAAGATTGGTACTATAAAATTTTTCGATACTATGCAAAATAACAGAGATATATTGAATTTTTGAATTCTGCCTCCCTTCCCTGATACATGACTAATTTCAGCCATTAATGGCTATGAACTTTAGAGTTGAATTAAATGGTTAAATATTGATTATAGAATAGATCAAATAAACATTTTCAACTAAAGCACGTAAAATCTTGATGATGTCATCAAATAAATCCATATGCATGTCTTTCACAAAGTAAAAGTTTAAAGAAAACAATATTTGGTATTTAAACTTGGAAAGAAGTGGGTCATGATCTAACAGGTGATTGTTAATATGACGTGAGTAGGAGTTGAGGTTTACTAAAGGCCGAAACTAAAATATGTAAATATCTTGATTATTCAAGATATATATGAATATATTAATATTCAATATAGAGGAAAAATGTATACATCAATTTTTCTGATGCTTAATAACAAAGATATTTTGAAGTTTTCGCTTTAAACCCCTCCCTTCACTGTCAGGATTTCATCTATAAATGAACTTGATCTTTAGTTTTATATAAAACATTTTCAAATCGAGTTTGCTAAGATTAAATAAGAAATGGGACTGCTAGACCGTTTATAGACAAATATATATGTAGTTTTTAGAATGGACCTCATTTTTGTCATTTCCTGGGTTGAATCGATGGACATTTGAAGAAACTTTTAAAAAATCACATCATGAGCATAACATGATTTTCCTTAAAGGAAATCTGCTAAAAGGCAGAAAAGGAAAGGCAAATGAACATATTTTACTTTCAGACCATCAAATAGCAAATATGTGTATACTTTTTCCAAATTAATGAGTGCATACATGCCCGTAAATATTGGGGCTCAGGTTGCCCGTGTGAGTTGGGGCGTTGGTCCTAATATCGCGTGGTAGACCTAGAGTGGCGGGTTCGATTCCCACCCTGGGCAGTGGAAATTTATTTAGTGACGGACTCATTAAATAAACTCCTTGAACCAACCCTGGCTGGAAAAGGGTGGTAACCTGTAGATAACCCATCCCGATTAGCCTAGTAGCAGAAAGTGGACGTAAATATTAATAAATAAACAATTGTTGTTGCATATCATATCTTTACATCAAATTTCTTCCCCAAACGATCCCAGCAGTATGGTACAGGTTTTCATGAGAGCATACCCAATGTATATACTTTCTTGTGATTCATTTTAGCCCACTCCCCTCTTGTAGGGATTAGTGTTAAATTATTAATAATGTATTTTATAGTCCTTGAATTTAACTTTAATACTCAAAGGAATTCTTTTTTATTTTGTAAATATTAAGTTACTGTGGTTAAGAATTACAGTTGCTATAAACTAAAATATTATAGGCATGAAAACTTATTAAAAACTTTCCTACCTAAATTATTTTAGAATAGCATTTATATATTTTGTTTTTTGAAGTGTTCGTAACACTGTGATGATGATTGGTAACACGTAAACTTTATTAAATTTAATTTGTGTGCATTTGTGGAAATTTTGTTTCACTGGATTCTTCAGAGAACATCCTTTTCAGTCGATTCTCTTAAGTTTCTTGGTAATATACCCTGATATTTTATAAATATATATATATATATATATATATATATATATATATATATATTAGAAAGTAAATTAGCCTTGAGCAGGGCGAAAAGAAACTGTCAAAAACTGATTGCCACATACATCCAATCATAATTCAATTAATGTGCATGGCATTAAAATATATATTTTCAACTATTTATAATTAACAATTATTTTCATTAAATTATCCACAATAGCGGCAGAGTAAAAAGTTTAAGAGTGGAAAAACAAAATAAAAGTATTAACTGCATTTGACTACCAATAATCACCCACCACATTGGACTAATAGACGTATCTTCAAAAGAGAAACTAGAGCAGTAAGTTAGTACTCCAAGCTCTTAAGTTCGAAGTCAAGTGTTCAATTTTTACTAGATGTTGAATTTCTCAATTAACTTCCAGAAATATTACTATTTTTTTATATGAGGGAAAAATCATTTTAATCATTATCAGCCAGAACTCAAACCTGAACCTGTTGGTTGTCAATGCCAGTAAATTCACAACTAAGCTAACAATTCATACAGTGATGATTTTAAATATCTAGCCTAGATGCTCTGTAGCCAGATTTCAAATTTTTGATAATTCAAATATTTTTTCTCATATAAAAAATAGTATATTTACAACATTTTTATCGATGAGTAAAAAGCTCAATATATGTTTTCTTGAAATAGTAAACAAAATATTATCACCTATGATTTTTAAAAATAATTCAGAAAGAAAATAAATACATTATTTATGAATTTGAAAAACTTCAGTTTCTATTTTACTGTTAAAATAAAATTCCATCCCCCCTCAATCTTAAAGAAAATAAATTTAATGGTAATTATCATTAGTCAATCAATACAATGAAGCTCAGAGTTAATGGGATGGCCAAATTTTCTTAAATTGTTTTATAGTTTCCTGTTCAGAATAGCAAATTTAAATAAAAGGTGTTTACTTAAAATATTTAATAAGAATTTTAACTTTTAATATTATACTACTAGTTTATTATTCTGAATAGGGAACTTCAAGAAAAGAAAAAAGTAACAAAACTCTTATTTAAGAACACCCTTTACCTCTGAGGTAAAGAATTTAAATGAATTTAGGCACAATTCTGTATTATATAAATTACTTTGACTATACAAATACCTTAATTAAATGTTATAACTATATTCAATATCACAATAACGACAATCAATATGCTTTCAGGAATAATTATTTCAGTCTTTCATTTTCCAAAATGACACAGATTTACACTTACACATAGAGCCTGTCTAGCTTCAACAAGCTCAATTACATAATATAAAATGAGTACAATTAATTTGTTATTTTAGAATAAAACAGGAAAAAAAATACATTATTGTTTTTTTTTTGTTTTAAATAAATGTAAATAAAACAAAAGTTGGTCAGAGCTGCATGAACTAAGATTTCTGACATGTTGGAATGGTATGGAGATGAAGTCATCTTATGTTCTATTCTGTATTTCTTTCCTTATTAAAATAGTTATGAAAAAGAATACTTAAAATATAAGTTGCAAATATGAGCTATTTAGTTGAATAACACCTTTAAATGAAAATCAAAAGAGTTGAAGTGGGGGTTTACTGAATGTGAATTTCAATTATATGAATGTTAATTTCAATGATATTTCAGTTAGAGAAAAACTGCATAGAACAAGAATTGTAAAAAATAACAAGACTAATAAGACTGCCTATACAAAATTATTGATTGTGACACTAGTTCACTATTGTACAATTTTTTATTTTAAATATTCTCTGAACACCCACTCTCCATAGCCATGTGGCCATTAATGAAATGAATGTTTAGTTTTATATGAAATGTTCAAATTCAAACAAAATCGCAGCAGATAGCGTATAACAGGCAGAAGTGTGCTTACACACACACACAGAACAAACAAATTTTAAAAAATCTAATTTTTGCCATCTACTAAATAAGACTCATGAAAATTTCAAGAAATTCTTGTTCATTTTAATTATACCATGAGTATAATATCAACCGCTGAAAGAAAATCGATTAAATTATATATATACACTCTAGTGGCTACAATTTTAAAAAATGTTTTCAATATCATCTCTCTATTCAGACATAGAGGGATCTGTTATTGTAAAAAAATGAGTATTTCTAACTTTTTACATGAACTTTGCAAGTCCATAAATAAATTAACTAAAATAAATATTTGAGGCAACTAAAATAAATTGTTACCTATATAACTAAACTTAAAATTATTGATCCTGCACAACAGAGTTTGTTAGACCAGAAAATAAGACCTTCTTGAGTTAACAGGTCTTCATTACTCAGAACGCAAAACTATCTTGTAGTTATTTCATGACTTAAATTAAGACCTGGGATTTTTTTTTTTTCAAATGCTGATGGTAGTTATAAGTAAAACATATATCACATGAAAATAATCATAAGTTATAAACACCCCCAAATAATATTTGTTTTTTTTTTACAAATATGTTAATATAATAACATTTTTGTTCTAAATACTTACATGAGACATGTTCAAAAATCATATTACTCATACAATGTGTTTATTTCAATATTAAATATTGATCAAAATTAAAAACTAGTGAAATGTAGATTCTATGGTCAGGTATTTAGAGTAACAAACTCTCATATCCAAAAATTATAAATGGAAATAAAATTTATAGTGGTAACTAAAATAATTTTTAGATGGTAGTGCCATTAAAATAATTTATGAGTCAATAAAATTCATAAATTCCATAATGTTTAAAGAAATTTATGTAACTTCTCTATCTGAGCTTTCTTCTAAAACCACATCATGACCTACTAAAACATTAAGAAAGTGGTCTTTGGAAAAACATCTAGAGAATACAGTTTTTAGGAGTTCAGCAGATGGTTGTGAAGAAGTATTCATTCCCTGTATAACAGTATCAACTCTGCAAATACTTCCTTCCTGTGAGCCTTGTGACATTTTAGTTGAAGGCTCACTTTCAGGAACTACTCCTGAACAATTGTCATTAGTGAATATAAAAGGACTGCCACAATCACTCTCCTTGCTTGTCCCAGGTTGAGGATCAGTGAATGTTGTACTTCGCCTGGTGTCAAATTGATGTCTTAAACTTTCATTATTTGCATCTTGACTACCTGGCACATCTAAATGAAGCCTGATTGATTTCATTAAGTCAGCTTGGTAACTAGTACTGGGTTTTGGCTCAGGGTTAGCAGGAGTTACAGGAACCCTTTCTAATGTTTCTAGTCTTTTACTTGGAATAAAAGGTTGCTGGGCTGGCTCTTCTTCTTCAAATGAATACCCTGACTGCGAGTTTCTTCTCTTTCCACTTCCTGAAAGCGTTTTCAAGGAAATTTTGAGTGAGTCTATTACCTGGGAATTGGATGTACGACTGGTTCTATTAACATTATTTGGAGGTAGAGTAGATACAACATAGTTTGCCTCATAAGCAGGATGGTTCTGAACTTGAAAAACGATTGGGCTAGATAAAAATAGATAAAAAAAATATATTAATTAAAATATAAAGTAATCTAAATTAAATAAGTTTCTAAAAGCAGCAAGTCAAGTGTATATAATCTATACAAAATATAAAAAGTTAATTATTTATTTATGTTCTGTGCATATAAGTAAATACCATATGCAGATAAATTATAGTTCAAATTCTTTTGATAGTTTTCTAATGGTTTGATAATTTTGTCTCAATTTATCTTAATTAGTTGATTGTCTTCAATTTTGAATATACATTCCACCACCATGATAAAAATAATTGTTTTATAATATATGCATTTCACTTTTTAATTGTAGAAATGAGGTTTACATTTAAATTGTTTTATTAACACTAAACATAAATTGTCAAAGAAACAATTTTTATCTTTGTAACCTTATAAAATGAGGTTTATGTATTTCGATCTCAAAGGAATTAGCTAATGAAAGAAAATGCATGCTTAGTCTGGAAAATACCCGTTAAAAAAACATTAAGAAGAGGAGAAGACCTTCACAGCCTCTGAGTCTTCCAGGAGCTTTTACTCGAAGTCAGAAACAAGGAAAATATAAATATTTAATCTTTCAATAAGTATGATTTCACTGAAGCCTGCCCACCACTGTTCCTATCTGAGTTCACCTAAGCATTTAAAAATGCAAGTCCTGGTCCAGATGGAATAACAAATAAAGTTCTGCTTGTTAGAAGAGAACAACTAGCTAAAGGCTTATAGTGTAATTATAATCTTATCGTTGAAAATGCAATCACACTGTAATAGAAGGAAGCAAAAATTATACTTCTACACAACAAGCACACAAGAGAAGCATTGATAATCATTGAATCAATTCTCTTGACCCTGCCACAGGTAAACTCACTTCAGCACCAGTTGGAAATTTGAAACAGTGCCATTCAAGGCACAAAATATAATGTGTTTCAGAAGAATGTGCAGGTTTTAGAAAAGGCTTTGCTGCCTTGGTTACAATAAATCTCATAGAGATGGGCAACATTTATTTCATAGAACATCTCAAAGCAATATCTATTTTGTAGACCATCTCGTAGAGTGGTCAACATCTCATTTTATAAAACATCTCACTGACATTTTACTCTAGGTTAGGTTCTTGTCTCTAAAATTTCTGGGGCTCAGGTTAGCCATGTGAGTTAAAGCCTTAACCTTAATCTCACATGGTAAACCTAGAGTGGCGAGTTCAATTCCCACCTGGGCAATAGGAATTTATTTAGTGACGGAATTCATTAAATAAAATCCTTAGTCCACCCTGGCTAGAAAAGAGTGGTAACCTATAGATAACCCGTCCCAATTAGCCTCAGTTGCAAAAAGTGGGCGTTAATAAATAATTTAATTCTAAAATTTCTTAATACAATAAAATATAGTAGTTTCATTATTTAATGAGCTTCCCCAGGCTGCCCTAAATACATGAATTCTTCTTCACAATCGAGTGAACAGTCTTCTACTTTTCAGTTCTTTCTCATTTCATGAATTGGGTTTTTTGAGTAGTTCAGGCTCAATTCAACCTCTTTACATCCCTTCCTAGATGACTTTACTCCTCATCGCATTTTATTGGATTTATTAGAAAAAAAAAAACATAATATCATCTGCAAAACATAAATTGCTAAGCTGTTTCCCACAAAATCTTATGCCTTATATTAAGGTGTCTAGGTTCCAAGAGACTGATTCTAGAACCAAAATAAAGAAAAATTTGAGATAAAAGACCGTTCCCTGTTACTCCTACTTTAATAGGAAATATTGAACCCTTTTTTTCTGTAATGAGGATAGTTTACAACCCTAACAAAACATGTAGATAATTAGAATATTCAATAATTGTTTAAAATCAGTATTTTTGTCTTTTATTATTGATACCAATGCATTATAAACTTTGCTAGATGAATAAAATAGTTAACAGGTTAAAAAGTATTTAATTTTATACCTGCCAGGATCACTGAATGAGATGAGAATCGAAAGGTTGGCAGGCTCTGCAAACATAACAACTGCTCGTAGTTCTTTCAAGCAAAATGTGACATTTGTAGGATTCCCGACAACATAATTCTCAAACTCCCTCTGGTGATACGACAACTCAGTCCGCATGAAATTAAGTTCTACAAAAATAATTATAAAATATTACCCATAGTTACTTATTTTTATTCTAATTTTTAAAAACTAAGGTACATTATTAATTAATATCTACACTAAGATCCAGCATTGATTAACATCCAAGATATGATGTACAAATTATTATTCTGAGTGATTTTAATGAAAAATGTTTGAACATTGAATATTAATTTTGTTCTATTATGCCAAAACATTTTTTTTTCTTTGTTTAATCATTTATATATTGTTTTACTGATATACTTCTGTCAGGCTACACACATCAGGCCCCAGGATTGATCCTTTTTTTTTAAAGAAATTTGCTTGACTATTATTAATAAAGATATACTATCAGCATAGGAGCAGTTTTTGAAAAATCCTACTGCACCTGGTGAAAAACGAGGGGGCGGATGCAGCAGTCAAGGTGTTAAAGCTCAATTTACTAGTAAAAAAATTAGTTAGGACTACAAAGTTTTTGACACTACAATATTTAAAAATTTGAACTGACCTCATTTTTTCATTTACTTGGTAGACTAAGTTAACATTAGAAAATTCAATATCTGATTACCTTAAAGGGTAATCTACTATAAATTCATAGGCTTGGCTCTATTTTATTCCAAAGAGTTTAATTATAATAGATTGACCACATATTACTACACTTTTCAGCCGGGGACAGCATTGAGATCTCAATGGGAAATGGGTGATCACATAAAATCATATGCCAATAAAGAGCTCAAACCTATAACACAAAGTTCACAAAAGCTGCTAAGACACTATCTATTTAAGACCTTAAATACTAAATAATAAAATATTTAGATTCGACCACTTTCCTCTATAAGGGTCAGTATGCATGGATTGAAATTTGTTTCTTGGGTTTTCCTTACCTTGAAAGCATTTAGAGGTAAAAAAAGGAGACTACAGCTGGCCTGTGCAAGATTGATTAGACTCGATTGACCTTAACACACCAAGCACCACGCACCCACCGATGGACAGTCTAATTTTTCCACAGAGGACCAAGTGACCTCTGGTCCTATTGAATCTCAGTGGTCATATTTAATCTCGTTAAAGGGGTAATGAGGTCACCCATGGTCCACTGCATACTACATTTCAAGACCGTGTGCTTAACACTGAGAACATTATACATACATTTAGCACTGATAAACCTTAGGTTTGATCCCAGAATGTAACCTGGGTAAATTCTGTAAAACAAAATGAAAACACAAAAATAAAACAAGAAAATATTTAAATGATATAATCACCACTGGTGGACACTTAGGCTCAAGATGTACAGGGTCCGGCAAAAAAACCTCCCTGATTTCAATAGGCATTTGCAAAAAGAATAAGAAACATACAAAACAATTACTTATATTTGTGAATAGCCTATATAATGCCATTTTACATCACTTAGTATACTTTACTTGGTTTTGAAAATTATGCCCGATAAATGATGTCCCCATTGTTTAGACATTCACGAAGTCTTTCCCTGAAGTTGTCCATAGTTCTTCGTGTACCTTCCCTTGGAATGGCTGCCACTTCCTGCCTAATGACATCTTTTAGTTCTTGCAGAGTTCTGGGACGATGTTTGTACACTTTAGCCTTTAGGTAGCCCCACAGAAAGAAATCACAAGGTGATAAGTCGGGTGATCCTGGGGGCCAGGAAATGTCTCCCCTTAAAGAAACAAGACGTCCAGGGAACAACTCTCTTAACATTTCCATGGACCACCGAGCAGTGTGAGCTGTGGCTCCGTCCTGTTGGAACCAAACATCTTCTTCCTCATGGTCTAAAACAAACTGGTTGATCTTGGGTCGGAGAAATGTCTCTATCATGTGACAATAGCGATCGGCATTGACCATTACTGTATGTCCATCTTCTTCAAAAAAGTACGGTCCCCACACACCAAATTCCGCACCGGCGCACCAAACTGTGACTTTTGGGCTGTGCAGTGGTTGTTGGTGGAGTTCCCTAGGATTTTCTGCAGCCCAGTAGCGGAAATTCTGTTTGTTAACAGTTCCACACAAGTGGAAGTGGGCTTCTTCAGAAGAAATTAAGACAGCATCTGGGGGAATGTTTTGCAAAATGTCATCACATGCAGCCCTGCGAGTTTCATAATCTGAACACTGAAAATGGCACGTACGCCGCTACGGAACAATACCCCCTCCACATCTCTACCCCCACTACAACTCACGCGGTGGCTTGCTCAAACCGGGGAGGTTTTTTTGCTGGACCCAGTATTATTACATTTTTGGACCAAGTGACCACCGGTGGGTCGCAAAAAAAACACTAGAAAGACCAAAATAAGATTAGGTTTATCAAAAATATACAGCACAAACAAAGTCATACGGGATGCAAAAAAATTACAAAATTAAATAAGAAATGTTGATCCCAGCAAGTCACACAAGGAATGCCCACCGGTGGGCACAGTCTATTGCGTAATTCAAAGAATGACCATGGGTGAGCACATGGCGCTTAACATGTTAATATTAAAACAAGGTGCAAAAATTGTGATACAAGCCAAGTTTGAAATTTAAGACACAATTTATTTTTTGTATACTTAATATTTCCTTATAGGGTTTTCAATCATATTCGATGATGAAAAAGAACTAGACAGATAAAAAGAAAAAAAAATATAACATTTTTTTTTAAATTTGGTTCAACAGCCACTAAAGGGCAAAGTTCTGTCACACAACCTTAATGAGAGGTCCAGCGATCAGCACCTCTACTGTATTATGATGGCAATACAGATTATTCAAGTAGCTACTCTATTTACTCACAATGCTGAGCGGGCACTGTGGTAACTGATAGAAGTGTAACTACAAAGCTCAGTGATCGTAAAGCTAAATAAAATTTACTATGTGATTCTGGAGTTTGGCACCATTAGCATAGTAATCAAATGCTCTAACAACTTCACTGCCGTCCCTAACTAGAAAATATCACAAAATGAAAAAAATAAATAAAACTTTTTGGTTATTTCTGCTAATTAATTTTAATTTAATTTAAAATTACAATATTTGTCTGATCCTGTGGATCAATTAATGGATAAAAATCGAACTACAGAATGTAGCCTGCCCAGGAACACCTTTTCAGTAATCTACGTAGTAAAGTCCAAAAGTTTCCGGCCTGGGATAGAAGGAAAGGTGAAAGAAAAAAACTGGTTTTACTGTTTTTCAATATATTCTCCTCTAAGTTCAATACACTTATTACAACGCTTTGGCAACATTTCTATACCATGAAAAAAATAATTTTCTTCTTTGTTAAAAAAATGTTCTTCCACTGCTACTTGGAGTTCTTCGTTGGTGTTAAATCGCCTTCCACTGAGGTCAGATTTTAATTTTGAGAAAAGGTAAAAATCACTAGGGGCCAAGTCTGGGCTGTAGGGTGGGTGAGAGATTTCTTGGAATCCACAGTCCTTCACAGCGGCCTTGGAAATCAATGCTGTGTGGACAGGGGAATTGTCGTGAAGGAGGCGGACGCCTCTGTTTAACTTCCCTCGCCTCTTCTCTTTAATAGCGTCTCGTAACCGGTGAAGTAGGGCTGCATAATACTCACCATTCATTGTGGTATTCCTTTCTATAAAATCTATCAATAGTATTCCTTTACAATCCCAAAAAATTGTGGACATTATCTTTTTTGTTGACTGTGTGATTTTTGCCTTTAAAGGAGGGGCTTCTCCTGGTCTTTTCCATTCCATGGACTCTCTTTTGCCGAGTGGGTCATAATATAGAACCATTGTCTCATCCCCAATTACAATTGAGTCCAAAAAATTCTTTGGGTCGGCATTATACTCGCGTAAAAATTCATTGTAGCAGTGAACTCGTTCCTGTTGTTGATGAGCTGAAAGAATTTTTGGAATCCATCTTGCACTAACCTTGTTCATATGCAAATGTTCTTTGATGATCCTCAAAACACTTGTTTTTGAAAGCCCCAACCTCGCTGCTATTTCCTTGGTTTTCAGTAGTCGGTCAGACAGCAATTCAGATTCCACAAGTTGAATTGTTTCAGAAGTGACAGCTTCCAGTGGGCGACCGGGACGTGGGTCATCTTCTAGACTTTCCCTCCCTAACAAATAATTTTGCCCATTCTTTCACTGTGGAATACGAGGGGGAGGACTGCCTGTATACACAATCCAAGCGCTCTTTAATTTGTGCAGGAGTAAGACCCTCTTTACAAAAGAATTTAATTACCGCACGGTACTCGAGTTTAAACATTGTAAAAATGGGGAGTTTCCTTTAAGGCTGGACACTGGCTGACAAGACCGAGAAAATGCGGGCGATGGGTATGGAGTGAGCAGGCATGGACCTGCATAGGCGTGTAGGTCCCGGCACGTTTGAAGGAGGGCAAGCAGGACAGGCTGAAAACCTATGGACCTTACTACGTATATTAGTTATTTTTGAGTAATGTGAGATACATATGTAAATACAGATGGCATACTGAAACAAGCCAAAATGAGTTCAGGTAGGGTCTGACCCTAAATTTTTTTGTGGTTACAATACTTCCTTTACTTTGTATAAGGAAATAAAACTGGTGTCTATAAAAAGCAATTCCTCTATGAAAAAATCTGATTAGCCACCACTTGTATCTGACCATGACTTCCTTCCTTGTATTCCTATTAAATTAAATTTAAAAAACACGTTGAATGCACTTCATATAAAATTATTTTATTTGAAAGTCATATACAATATCTTTGTTCCAATGCATTGAATCAAAAAATGTTATCGAACATAATTCATAAATTTTTCATGATAAACAAAAAATAAATTTTTTGTATCTCTAATACATACAGAAAATCCTCTCATTCCCTCCTTCTTATAAATTCCCCTTACTCTTTGTCGATTTTGACAAAAAGCCGAGGTGCACAACTGGATGTTCAAAACAATTCCAAATTGAAATTTCAACAATCTAAGGCTAGCTGTTTTTGAGTTACGTACATATGGCAAGTATGTACCAGTCAAAATGGATTCAACAGACCATATATTTTCGTGAATTCAACACTTTCATTATTTTGAACAAGGAAGTAAAATTGAAAGAAAAACAACAAAGGAAAAATTAAATGCAATATACCTTTCCGTAATTCAAGGTGATTTTTAATAGTTGTTTTTTCTTTATCGACAGCTAATGTTATTTCTTCTTCAGAATGCCTAAAATTTTTTAAAGCTGCAGATAAAAATTTTGAAGACACACACATCTGGTTAGGTGCTTCAGTAGGAATTTGAGCCTTAAAAAGAAAGATTTTGATGGGACAATTATTCATTCCTATGAATTGATTAGAAAAACAAGGGTAAATTAATTAATGAATATGTTACCTCCAATTGGTCATTCTCTATTATAGGAAGGTAATATTTCTTGTTAGAAGAATTTATAAATTTAATTTGGAATACAACCTGTGTACCCTCTGGTTTTATCCTAATCTCACAATTTTCAACTTGCTTGTCCATTCCATGGGCACTTTTAAAAACACTAATACTGGACTGAAAAAGGCAAACAAATATTTTAAAAAATAAATAACATTATAGAAATATGATTAGCCAGGATATAAAAAATAAATGAAAACTTAGTCACATCCTACTTCTTATGTTTTCTAGGTATTGTAAATTTCACTAAATTTGTGTCATAAAGTATTTTCATTAGAAACTTTCTAATATTCTTCAGCTCTCTTTAACAGATTTTATTAATTTAAGTTGATAAGAGCTTTTAATATTTATTCCTGGAACTCTATATATATCTCTATCACCAAACTAAATATTATAAACTCCAATCAACATAAATTATTTGTCTAATGAAAACCCTTGAAAGTGTATAAAAAAATACTTTGACTGCTGGAGCAGAAAGTTGAGGTAAATTTGGAGAGGTTTTCCACCAATTAAAATCCCAGGTCCAAGAGGGAATCAAAATTTGAGTCTCAATAATAACCACACTACCACTGTCGAAATGAAAAAATATAAATAGTAATATATTTGTTTTAACATAACACTATGTATTTTGGTCAATATAGTAATTGAAGAAATTGATCGCTTAAAAATCATTTATTGAGTGAAAATATATTACATACAAAGAATGCATTTTTTTTTTAATTCAATAGAGGTACTTTGGAATAGAGATTCATAACTTTTTAAAAAAGGAAGTTAAATAAAAAAAGCTTCTTAATCATAGAGTTGTATTATCAAAATTGGCACAGAAACAAACAAAACAAAATTAACAAACTTCCATTACGTAGGAGCGATTTCTCTAAGGTACCTAAAAAACATTCTTCAGTTTCAAATCATATTTCTGTCTAAGATACGACACCACACAGAAATAAAACATGCAGTCTTGATATTATGGTCTGTGTAAAACTGACTAGCAGAAAGTTAAACAAAACCAGATTACAGTGCAATTATGTTGACAAGTGTAAAGAAAAGTAGAAACAACTCTAGTCCCAAGTACAATAACTAAATAAAAAAATACCAATGAAGCATAAGTAGAAAACAAAAAAAATAAATAAATAAATGGAGACAGATAAAGCCAAATCATGAACTAATGGAAAAAAACAAAAACCTATTCCTTAAAATGGAAAAATTCGGTAGAAAGGGAACTATCAATCTCCCTCCAGGCAGACCATACCTGTTTTTCTCACATCAAGAAATTACTGAAATGCTGGGTCTCACATAAAACAAAAAAAAGAAACAAAAGTCCGTCATGTAGGGGCTGCGTAAACTAAGCAGATTTCCCACGTGATGTTTTACAGTAGAGAAATTTCACGAGAGCTGAGCAGTTAAGGAAACGGCCGAATTAGCTTTTGGCGGGAAAGTCACTCGTCCGTTAGCCGCCCAGATTTAATAAAAATGCAAATATCTCGGATAATATTCAAGATAGAGAATAAATGTATATAACAATATTTATAGTAACTTTAATTTGCAATAAGATTTATTCTGTAAAATTTTTCAATCCAACGTATAGTAACGGAGATATTTCGAATTTTCGGAAATTCTCTCCCTCTTAACCCCCCCCCCCCCTCCGACAGGTCCGATTTCACCCGTTAACGAACTTCATCTTTCTTTTTACATAAAACGACTAAATATCGAGTTTGGTAACGATCAAACAAAAATTGCGACCGCTAGAGTGGTAACAGACAAATATATAGATAGTTAGATCTATTTATCTATCTATCTATATATACATCTATATATATATAAAATTGTAACCTCTGTCTGTACATTGATTTTTTTCGCGAAATTTCACGATAACTTTTCGTTTCACATGTCATAGACACCATAACTACATTTTGTTTCTTTCGTGTCTGTTTGTTTGTTTGTTTGTTTGTTTATTTGTTTGTTACCTTTTCACGCATAAACGGCTGAACCGAATTTTATGAAACTTGGTATGTATATTACTACTAGCACAACTTAGACTTTAGGCCATATTAATATTCTCTAAGACGAACAGGAGTGGGGGTTATAAGGGAGGCCAGAAATTAAAAATAGCGATATTTCGATTCCTATTGCTTTTTCAGCAAATATGCACATAACAAAAGTTGTTTATTTTGTAATTTAAAGTAACTTTTGAAATATGCACTTTTGACGTATACGGAAGCATAAATGAGTTATACGCTATAAACTAAAGCGGGAGTCCACAATTTTATTTGGCACTAAAGACTAAACTGAATTAAACCAAACTCGGTATGTGAATTAGTACTAATGCCTTCATTATAATAAGCCATACCAACATTTCTAGGGACGGGCAGGAGTGGGGGTTATAAGGGAGGCCTGAAATTAAAAATAGCGATATTTCGTTTCCTATTGCTTTTTCAGCAAATATGCAAATAACAAAAGTTGTTTATTGTGTTATTTAGAGTAACTTTTGTTATATGCACTTTTGCCGTATACGGAAGCATTAATGAGTTATAGGCTGTAAACTAAAGCGGGAGTCCACAATTTTAATTGGCACTAAAGACTAAACCGAATTAAACCAAACTCTGTATGTGAATTAGTACTAACGCTTTCATTATAATAAGCCATACTAACATTTCTAGGGACGGGCAGGAGTGGGGGTTATAAGGGAGGTCTGAATTTAAAAATAGCAATATTTCGTTTCCTATTGCTTTTTCGGCAAATAAGAACATAACAAAAGTAGTTTATTTTTCTATTTAAAGTAACTTTTGTTTTATTCACTTTTGTCGTATAGAAAAGTATAAACGAGATATACACTAAAATCTAAAGCGGGTGCCAACAATTTTGTTGGGCACTAACGATTGAACCGAACTTAGCAAAACTCGGTGTGTGAATTAGCATTAATTCTTCCATGATTATAAGCTATATTAAAAATTTTAGGTTCAAAGGGGAGTGGGGATTATAAGAGAGGCTGAAATGAAAAACTCGGTTTTTCTATTTTCTATTTGTTTTTCGGCAAACATGCACATAACAAAAGTATTACTTTGTTATTTAGAGTAACTTATGTGTGCATTCACTTTTGTCGTTAAATGAAGTAAACACGGGATATACGCTAAACGGGAGTCAATAATTATATTAGTACTTATGTAAGGGGTTTTAATAAATGAATACTATGACAAATGATGTTATGTTTTCGTCTTATATGATAGTTCAAAATATGATTCGGATTAGCGAGGTATAAATCTTCGTCACCCCCTCCTCATTTATTTATTTTTCCTAGAAAATAGCTTTGTTATTTATTTCCAATAGAAATATAAACTATAAGAGCATTTCCATTATTTAATTTGTATAATGTACCTTGATGTTATTGAAACAAATATGTGCTATCATAATAATTAAACGTTAATGGTAATGTCATTATGACAAAAAACAATATGCGTTTAAACAATATGCGTATATGATATGATATTTTCAGGGTACCTCTATTATTTAATTCCATCCAGTAGATAAATTATTAAAATAATGTTTTGAATCAATAATTTAAGTAGAAGAATTTTGAGAAGTCTCATGCGGGAGCGGAAGATGAATGGAGCCTTACTAGATAATTGAGTTTACTAATTTCCCATCTGGCATTACTGAAAGTAGTTTCCAGTGTGATTCACTATTACAAATATAGTCTTACTTCCAAAAACATTGCCTAATATTATATGAGCTCGGATTGGCTTTTGAAAGGAAATATGTTCATTATAGAAGATATTTATTTGTAATAAATGCTACCCATGATTATGGTTTGAATTACGAGTACTGAAAAAAGGTGAGTCAAAAAGTGTAAAGGGATAGATTAGGAACATATTTTCATTTATTCTTCAAAACTAAAATTTCTATTATATCAATCCCCTGAAGTTACCCTTCAGGGTTGGCTATTTCGGAAAATCATTACGTCTTGGATGGAAGTGTAATTGTACACATTGAAGTCTTGCTATCAAAATACCATCATTAGTAAGTCAACAATGATTTCCCGGGCATCGCCGGGTACCTTAGCTAGTATATATATATATATACTGTTTTGAACGGACCTCATTTTCGTCATCTACTAAGTAGGATCAATGGACATTTGAAGAAAAATTTCGAAAATTCCGTCATGAGTACAACCTCAATAGCTGATTTCCCTTAAGGGAAATCTGCTAAAATCAACTAATAGAGCGAAAAGTTCAGTAGAAGTGGAATTATCTGTTTACAACCTGCAGACTTGATAGGCCTGACCCCACACCAACATAGCAGTGTTACTGTGCCTCAGATAACAAAAAAAATATAAACTCTTTTCTTTCTTATCTACCGTCCTTCTATCCCTTTCCCTTATTTTTTCGTTTTCTCCTATCCCCCATTAAAACCCACACGGTACCGTCTGTTACCGGGTAACACACACAGAGTTCTATAACATCATCACCTCACTACCTAAGAAATCCTTCTTATAGTATTACTTGAAGTTCAGCAGGAGAGGAACTATCATCTCTTTCCCCACAGGCATGACGATCTGCAGTGTCACCGTCACCAAGGTAGTAGAAATCTGGGACTCAGATTTAAAAAAAAATAATTATTTCTCTAACCCACCCAGTATCACCAGTTACCCCACACCCACATTGCTCTAAAAACCCAAACCACTCACAACCTCATCTTAAAATAGAATGATTGTTCAGTACAAGGAGACTATCAGCACATCCACACACAGGGTTTACAAAGCCCTGCACTTTTCTTGCAAGTCATTTTGTTTCTGAGGTAAACTGGTCTCAAAAAAATAAATAAATAACAAAAAAAAAACAACTTTTACAACCCACCTAGTCCATTGCTGGGTTACCTACAAGTATCTAGTTCTACAATATCACCACCACACTACCTCACAAATCCCCCTTAAAATATAACTCAAAGTTCAGCAAGAGGAGACCTGTCAATACCTTACTCACAGACTTTACACAGTCTACCTCAAATACCATCTTTGAGGTCAGAAATTATGGGCCTCAGATAAAAACAAAAAAAAAGCATTAACTATTATTGTATTCTCCTATCCCCCAACCAACTGGTCCCCTCGAACCTTATTGGTCTAACAGCCCATACCTCACACAAATGGTCCTTAAAATAGAGTGAATGTTCAGTACATGGGTCTATGAACAATCACACACACAGGGTTTACAAGCCCTGCATTGTCTTGCAATTCCCTTTTAATTAGGTATCTGAATCTCAGATTAAAAAAATAAAAATAAAACATTATAATATTTCAGGTATGACAGTAGAAGGGGAACTAATAGAGTGCACACTTCAGGTCTTACATGGTCTGCATTTCTTTTACAGGTCAGTATGTACATAACCAGGGTTCCTTGATAAAATATAAAAAAGTAAGTTTGTCCTCCTAGGAAGTTTGTCATGTGGGCAACCACAATAGCTCCTTTTTCTGAAAGGAAAAACACTAAAATCCCTTTATCTTGGTTACTGTTATTACATTTGATATACTACTGGGTTAAAAAAAAATGATTTATCCAAAAAAAATGTTGGACTATAAAAAGTCATTTTATCACGAATTTTCATTAACCCAACAAAATAAATGGAATCAAAATAATTGTTTTACTATAATAAATTATTAATAATACATGAATTGATGTTATAAAAAAAAAGAAAAAAAAAACTGGTAACCAAGGTTTACCCAACCCAAATGTAAGTAATTGCTTCGTTTTAAAAATAAATAAAAAACATGATGGCTGAAGAATGTTTTTACATAAAGATGAATACTATCAATATGTATAAGTATAAAATACAACACCGTTTTTTTGTCACAATATTTGGTCAAAAATAATTTATGATCAGGTATATCGTATTTTTAAGTTGGAGGAATGATTCTCATCATTTATAAGGAACACCCCACCAGTAATTTACGATTAATCATAAATCATATTAAAGAAGTTATAAATGTATGTTATAAATTTACAGTTTACCAAAAATTAATTGATTTAATGTCATTTCTGAATAGACATGCCACTAAAGATTTAACCAAAAGCATAGACAAAACTGTTATTCCATCAAAAATAATCAGAGTTTTAAACGAAAGCTAAGAATCAATTCCATAATGAGCAATATTTATTCACAACCAACTTCAATTAAAAGTCAAAAGAATATTTATTGATTTACTGAGATTTATTGAATTATTTGTTGTAATTCTTATTTTTTTTTTGTCATTTATTTGCATAATTTGGCTATTGAAAAGTTGTAAACGTTCAGAATAAATGTAATTAATGTAAAAAAAAAAGAAAAAAAAAAAAGAAATTTATGTATTAAAATAACCGATTTACTTGTATTTATGTTGTCCTTATTTATATGCAATCAAGAAAATTATTTTTACTTCTATTATCAATAAAACTGACACTGTCAAATTAATGTTTAAGTGATATGTAATGGAAAAACAAATATTAATCCTTTTGGTTTTATTTCTAAATTTTTGATTTTCTTTAGGGCTCAGATTATCCATGCTATTTTAGGTATGGGTCTTAATACACTTGGCGTTCCTATTCATGGGCTCAATACTCATGAGAGCAATAGGAATTGATGTAGTAAAGAACCCACTAATAAAGGACCTTAGTCCCACAGCGAAACAATCGGACCAACAATCATGATTAAACATATAATTTATGACATTGATAAATAAAATTAACATTAATACGGATTATACCATATAAATTAAGAAAAATAAACCTTAATTCAGTTTGTTTTTAATAAATTAAATTATGTTACCAAAAGAATACCTTCATTGTGACTTTACAACTTGTCTCAAGATCCTGTGGAGATGAAAAAATATATGATGAAAAAAAGCTCCTACACATTCGGAATTCTCCAAAGGCACTCTTGGCCATATTAATTGTCCTTAAAACTAATTCATCTTCAGAAGTCTCTATATACATTTCATCTCCAATTTTAGCAAGAGAATGTATTGCTCTAGCAAGTACTAAAAATATCAAAAAAGAAAGAGGCATTTATTTATTTAGTTATTGTCAAACAATATATAATATTCATTCCATAAAATTATTAAATAAAGAATAAAATGACAATTTGAAAAATAATTCTTTATTATAACGAAAAATATTACAATAGCAATCAAAAGAAATTACTTTTAACATTTTGGCTGGGGATGACACATTTCATATTGTCTAAGACTAAGCTACTACTAGACTACTACAATATTATTGTTAAGAAGGTTATGTTTTGTTTCAAGCCTACTACGACTTAAATCACGTGACAAAGCAAAGAGCTAATTTAGAACGCACAACAAAAAATGTAGTATGACTTTGACGTCATATATACTCATGATAAACACCGACATCAGATCTGTTATAACTAGGACAGAATAATCATACAATTCGTAAAGGAATGTTTAAATGTTTATTATTTTGAAATAAAGTGGCGGTTGCAGGAAGGAAGAAAATTTTTGAAACTTATGAAAGGATGTTGTCTGTGGAGGCTAAGTTTGGGTGGAATGCAGTTGAACCCCACCCTTGGTGGAATTTTTTATTTGGCGATAAAGCGCCAAATCTGGTAACCCATCTGGGATATCGCAGAATATTCATAGTAATTCATCGAAAATCGGGTAATCACGTGATTATTATTATTTTTTTCTCATTGTTTTTTAAACTCAATTTTAAACAACAACGCGTATTCCGGCGATTTCATAATGTCCGCAATGTTTACAAACGTTACTTTGGCAGGTTTTCAGCTTGGCTGCAGTTTACCGAAACGGCACTTCGCCGCGGTCGCCATTTTCAAAAGTGCGCCAAGGGTGGGGTTCAACTGCATTTTCACCGCTAAGTTTAGTCATAGTGAGGAGCTTGTCATAATACTTCTGAGTAACATGTAAGTTATGAGTTCGATTCTCACGCGGGCATTGGAATTATATTTGGTGACAAACTCATTAAATAAAGTCCCTTGCACCACCCTCTCAAGTAAAGGGTGGTAACCTGACCCGATTTAGCATTACCTGAATGTAAACAAATTAGGTACAAAATATTTTTGCACTTAAATAACTCTTTTTTTTTATATATGTTTTTAACAAACCATATTCCGCATTTTGATTACTTTCTTAATTTTCCATATCACTTATATTTATGAATTGGAGACACAAATATTTTTACATACACTGCCCAGTCAGTAGCGTATTACAAAGTAGTTATGGAAATTCACTGCAGTGGGTTAGCTTGGAAGAGCTACCTACATTGAATAATTCAGTCCGCATATTAGTTCTAATTGTCATGGCTAAAATAGGTATTGTTGGTACCATACTATATTGACAACCGAGCTTAGGAACATAGCACATAAAGAACCTGGAACTCCAAGTAGAGCAAATATTGTTCACGACTGCGGATTACAGAAAGAAGGACAAAACACCTGCTACAGCATAGAGCATAGTGATTCTAGATATAATGACATCAACGTAGTGAGTGTATATCTTTATAACTTAAAATTTAAGTTGCACATGCAATGATAAGTGATAAAATTGATGAAAAGTAAAAATCCCATGAGTAGGAGTGGGAGTTAACAGGAGGCTGAACACAAAAATTACAAATAACTCCCTTAGTATTGAAATTAGGGAAAAAGTATAAAGAAAAAAAATTGGAGGTCATTAAATAGTTGGCAATAAAGCATTTTTTAAACTTACTCAAAAGAAAGGAGATATTAATTTCTTTAATTTTTAGCAGATTTCCCTTAAGAGAAATCAGCTATTGAGGTTGTACTCATGACGGAATTTTCGAAACTTTTCTTCAAATGTCCATCGATCCTACCTAGTAGATGACGAAAATGAAGTCCGTTCAAAACTGTGTGTGTGTGTGTGTGTGTGTGTGTGTGTGTGTGTGTGTGTGTGTGTATGTATATATATATATATATATATATATATATATATATATATATATATATATATATATATTTGTCTGTTACCGCTCTAGCGGTCGCAATGTTCTTTTGATCGGTACCAAACTCGACATTTAGTCGTTTTATGAAAAAAGAAAGATCAAGTTCGTTAACGGCTGAAATCGGACCAGTGGGAGGGGGGTTTAGAGGGGAGGATTTTCGAAAATTCGAAATATCTCCGTTACTATACGTCGGATCGAAAAATTGTACAGAATCAATCCTATTGAAAATTAAATTCCCTATAAATATTGTTATATACATTTATTCTATATCTTGAATATTAACCGAGATATTTGCATTTTTATGAAGTCTGTGGGTGGGTATAGTTCGGATTACGTCGGCCATCTTCGTCATTTGTCGGCTCAGGCGGAAGCTTCTTCTAACCTTACCTTACCTTCCTTACTTTGTGAGATTTATGCAAATACGTTCTGTTCATCCACCCCCCCCTACTTTTGTTCTTGGACTACTAAAATTTGAGTTATTAGAATATAAATTATTCTTACAATTCAGAAGCCCTTTCAGTTGGGAATTTATTTTAATTAACTGAAAGATTTCTCATTATCTAATCACGGTGGTTTTGTGTTACCAGTATGCAGATTTCTCTATTGTAAAACTTCACAGGGGAAATCTGTTTAGTTTACGCAGCCCCTGCGTAACGGACTTTTTAAAATTGGGAATAGATATTTGCCTTAATTACCCCTTAACAATTAGAGATCATGCCAATCACCACACGCTGAGGGACACAAACCAAACCAAATAAAATAATTGTGTAACAGGGAGACACTAACTAGTTTCTAACCTTACTTTTTATCTTCGATACTTTGTGAAATTTATTTAAATACGTTCTCTTCATCCGCCCCCCCCTTCTTTAGTTCTTGGACTACTAAAATTTGAGTTATTAAAATATAGCTTATTCTTACAATTCTGAAGACGTTTCAGTTGGGAATTTATTTTAATTAACTGAAAGATTTCTCATTACCGTTTGATTTAATCACGGTGGTGTTGTGTTACCAGTATGCAGATTTCTCTATTGTAAAACTTCACATGGGAATACGCAGCCCCTGTGTGACGGTCTTTTTTTAATATGAGATGACTAGGCGTGGCATTTTATTGAAGGCTGAAAACTAAAAAAAGACAAATACCTCGGTTAATATTCTAGGTAGAGAAAGAATACCAACATTTATAGAAATTAAATTTAGCATAAGATTGGTAAGCGAAATGAAATTGCAGGTCCGAGTTGGAGGGAAACATGGAATGAAAGCAATTCCTGACTAAACATCTAGACCTGAACGGGCACTGACTCCTTTCACGAACACTAGCCAGCAGGTGGGGGGGGGGGGTCAGAGAAGGAGGAAAGCATTTGTTGATTGTCTGAAATATTCAGTCCTTCGCCCCCCCCCCCAAGATATGCACAACATCCTTTTGTTGATATATAATTTTATAGTATTTACAATTCTATTTTCAATAATGGTAGCGACACTTTCTGGAGAAGTGTGACAGCAGGCCGCTGTTCTCTCGTCTAGGGAAGCTCACTCCGGGAGCGTCTGCCGGTTCCTGTAGAGGTAGTGGTTTTGATAGGGACCGATTGCAAGTGAAAAGATCTATGTTGTTTTCGGATGGGGGTAGTAATGTTCCACTTCAACATCCCGTTGTGGCACCACAGAAGCAGTGACTGCAGTCGGCGGAAGCGTTTTTCTAGGCGGGTGTATAGTGTTGGAGTTTAAGTGGGTGCTGTATTCGTCGAAAGAGCTGCCGTCGTCCATGAAGGTGGAGCTACTGCAGACGTCGGTGGCGCTGCAGTAATCGCCGGTGAGGCAGCGACAGTCGACAATGGTGAGGGGGGAGACCTCTTCCGGCGGCGGAATAACTGCAGGTGGTTGGAGCGCTGTTTGAACCATGTTGAGGCGGCAGCGGAGCTTCTGCTGTTGGCTGTGACGCTGGGGGGGGGGTCTTGCTGTTGGCTGTCGGAATCCTGCGGCAGGAACCTATTTACTCTGTTGGGTTACTGCTGTCGACTGTGTCCCAGCAACTGCTGTTGTGGCCCTGGTGGCAGTGACATGTTCAGGCGGCTTTATCCTTTTTTATGGGTTATACTCAAGCCACAGTAGACTACTGAGGTCGCTGTCTCGCTTCGGGTGGCCTCCACTAGTATCTTCCTTGTTAATGGGGTCCTCTAGGCATATGTGCTGGTCTGTAATCCACCTCCTACCTCCCACATGTGTAGGTCACCTGAGGGAGGGCAGTCCTGTGCTGCTGTAAGCCCTCTGCAGTGGGTGCCATAATGGAGAGCTTGGTCTTGTTAACACTAAAGAAAAAATGACCAGGTTAATAAGGAAAAGATTATTCTTCAAACCAAAACTCGGCCTCTTACATAGTAACTGTTGCTGGAATCTATTGGTAGTGAGCTAGAAACTTCTGCTTCACTTCTTTTACATCAACTTCTATTTGGTTTTTATCTTTTCCCCTGATAGTAGCCAAGGGTAGCATCAATTTCTATTGCAACAAAGAAGTAAAGAAAATAGAACAATACTTACTGTCCATAGTATATATTGCATTTAAATTTCTCAAATTTTAATCGAGATATAAACTTTTTTAGGCTACTGTCCTTTTGTAGTGTAAAATGCCGAAAACAAAGCACGTAGAAAACTAATTTTAAGTGATATAACAAAAGAAAATTGACACAGCCGGTAATTAAATGACTTGAGTTATACAATGTATATAAACTAAATTTCCCAAAACTATTTTTATTAATATTAAAAAATAAATAAATTTTGTCACTCTGGATTTGTGCTGGCTGGTGGAGGTCCATCATCAACGGAAGGATCAAAAAGGTCAAACACCTCCACTCTTAATACTTCTTTATTACAGGCAAAGTACTTTCGGGGCGACCCATCCCATCATCAGTGCTCTGTGACACAACATTTATACTTACAAAGACATGTAATATATATGAATAAATAAACCAATAAATGTAAAAGTCAACAAAGGTAGTCGAATATTAAAAACATTTAAAAAAACAAACAAATATATAAAACGCAACACCTATGACTAAAACGTTACAAATAAATATTAAAAGCAACAAATAACAAAATAAAATAAAATAACTAGGAGATGGATCAGGATGGACATGCTGGAGGATAAGAGTATTAATATGAGGGGGGAGGGTGGCGTGCTCAGGCATGTTCCGTCTTCTGCAGTAGCTGCCCTGGCCCGAGTAGGCTCCCAGTCTCGCCGGAGTTGTCGGCTCAATAGGGACCAACTCTAGGTCAGTTCCTTCTCCATTTCCTAGTTTTATTTTATTTTGTTATTTGATGCTTTTAATATTTATTTGTAACGTTTTAGTCATAGGTGTTGCGTTTTATATATTTGTTTGTTTTTTTAAATGTTTTTAATATTCGACTACCTTTGTTGACTTTTACATTTATTTGATTATTTATTCATATATATTACATGTCTTTGTAAGTATAAATGTTGTGTCACAGAGCACTGATGATGGGACAGTTCGCCCCGAAAGTACTTTGCCTGTAATAAAGAAGTATTAAGAGTGGAGGTGTTTGACCTTTTTGATCCTTCCGTTAATAAATTTTGTGACAAATTTATAGGTTTTCATTTAAATCCAATAAAATTTGTAAGAAATGTGTGCTCTTGTGTCCCAGCAGAACTTATGCTTAATTTATAATGAAGTATTTTTAACTTCTCTAAATCTGTCAATCCTGACTGATCAAGTATACTTTTTAAATACTTTTGATCAGAAGCCACTATTATCAAGTCTGGCAAATGTTTTACTTGGTTTGAAGATGACACCCTTGCATTGAAAGTCAAATGCACTTGACGATCAGTAATAATGACAGCTATCCACCAACTGGATTTAACAATAGTATTATACATACTGGTAGAAAAATCCCGCTAACTATTTGATATGTCTGGGTAAATGATGATTATTACAAAATAACAATAAATAAAAATACAATGAATTCTGTTTGTGCGAGATAGTAAAAACAAAGCAATAGTTTTAAATTCAGTTTATTTTATATAAGATGTAGTATTTACAGAATTTAATCTATGAGACATCACAAGTGATATTACTATTAAAACATTATGAACATTAGACAGCTTCTGTAATAAGGTCAGTATATTTCTTTATTTTACTAGCAACACTCATGTCGACATAGTTATCACCAACACTAACAATCATTCCCCCAATGATGTTAGGGTCAACTTTGAGTTCGAGGATAATATTCTCTCCTTTCTTAGCAAAACCTTTCAGCACAGTTTGAAGTTGTTTCTTTGTTTCTTCATCAAGAGCCTGAAACCAAACTGGAAATTAATAAGAGATATCTGAAATCTAAAAGTGTAAATAATGATGCAAATATGGATATATATTTGCATGAAAAATGTTGTCTCAAGGGATGATTAGATCAATAACTAAGAGCAGTGATGAGTGAAGATAGAGGGGCGATTGGATCCTAAGGGAGCCATGAGGGATCCTGAGTATACTTTGATTCGATTTTTTTTTTTTTAGATTTAGTACTTTAGAGACTAGTTATTATATTGATTTTGGAGTCTCTTTCTTTGAAGTTGGTTTATAGGCACGGCAAAAACATATCTATATTTTAAAAAAATCTAATGTGGACATTAAATTATTTCCTTAAATACTAAATAAACAACATTTTCAGCTGTATTTCATTTAAAATGACTGATGCATTGGATCATAAAATATAATTTATAGATCATATCATAGTAAACAAAAAAAGATTCCATGCAAATCTTCTGCATCTCTAACAAGTACAGAGAAATTTTATTAAATTCAACTTCTTAACCCCCCAACCCTTAACCCTGGAGCAGTCGCGCGGTTGACAATTGTCACCCACCTGTCAATTTTTATGAGTCATTCCCTTTCACTAACTCCCACCATTCTTTCCCTTCCCGTATCTTCCAAGAAGACCCTATTGTTCGAATCTACAGTATCGTCGTTCAGTTTACCCTTCACGTAAGAAAAGTATTCCACCTCAAACTAGTTTGGTTGACAAGTGTCCCCCACGCGACCGTTTAAGATATTTTACCGGTAAGTAATTTTTTCTTTAGCAATTTGTTTTATGACATAGATATTTACCAATTTGTTATTCTTCATCTATTTTGATTGCTTTCTTTCAATAGAAATTCAAAAATTGTGGGACAATTCCAAGGGAAACGGCATGGAGTCATGTTACCTTTCAATGAGTAGGCAAAGATTTGCTTTTCTGCTGAGATGTTTACGATTCGATATATGCATGATAGAGTTTCACGTACAGAAATTGATAAATTTGCTCCAATCAGAGAGGTGTTTAAAATTGTAAATAATAACTTCCCCAAATTCTTCATTCCGAGTGAATATATCACCATAGATGAGCAGTTATTAGCTCTCCGGGGCAGATGCCCATTTAGGCAATACATTCCAAATAAGCCAGCTGAATACGGCATCAAAACATTCTCACTAGTAGATGCTAAAATGACATATACGTTCAACTTGGAAACATATGTAGGTGTTCAACCGGAGGGTCCATACCGGTTGAGTAATTCACCCATAGACGTTGTACTGAGATTGGTGGAACCGGTAAAAGGATCCCACAGGAATATAACTGGAGACAATTGGTTCAGCAGTATTCCGATGGCCAACAAATTGTTAGAAACTAAAGGGCTCACATATGTTGGTACCCTACGGAAAAACAAAACTGAAATCCCCAAGGAAACCAAACAAACACCGCTCTGCATTCTCGTCAATGTTTGATCTTCAAGTAGGCTGCACACTAGTTTCTTACTGTCCAAAAAGGAATCGGGCAGTTCTCCTAATCTCAATTTTGCATCATGACTATTATATCGATGAGGAAACAGGTGAGTTGTCTAAGCCTGAAATCGTAACGTGTTATAACCACACTAAAATAGGGGTAGTACTTAAAAACGCTTTTGTTTGCTTTTACAATATATTTTTCAAGATTGTTTTTATTTATAAACCTTTTCTACCATTGCAGTAAGGCATAAAGATTAATGATTAGGTAAGTAATTAAATTATAGGATACCAAAAACAAAAAAATTCTGTGGGTGACACTGGTCAACCATGCGACCATTCATGTAACTGTTAATCACGCGACTACTCCAGGGTTAAGTCAATTTTGTTCCAAATGGGAGGTACAACAGTCAAAGAAGAAATTTCAACAATCAAGGCTTGTCCTTTTAGTACATTACCAAAACATTTCTTAAAACTCTCAACATATATATAATCAAATCAAATAACAAGCTGCCCCCATTTTGAGGGTACCCGTTTGGGTCAGCCTCCTAATCAGCCCACCAGGGTATATAGGTATAATAAAATTGTTTTTAAATGCTTTATACATGCTGAAATTTTTTTTTTGTAGGGAATTAATTTGATTTAATTAAATTTTGCGATGATGGGTGACTAGTTTTAGAGGACAGATTATGTAGAGCTTTATTTTATTTTGTACAAGTGATGGTTAATCATTGTGATACTTTTCTTTAAAACTGATGTCGACATTTGGCATATATATATATATATATATATATATATATATATATATATATATATATATATATATATATATATATATATACATATATATATGTCAAGACTCTAGCAGTTTCACTTTTTGTTTGACGGTTGCTAAACTCTATATTTAAACATTTTATGTAAAATTAAAGATAAAGTTTGTTAATGGCTGAAATCAGACCAGTGGGAGGGCAGGAGTGGGGTTGGTTGAGTTGGATCGAAAAATTGTATAGAGCCAATCTTATTGCAAATGTAATGTACAATAAATGTTGTTATATTCACTTTTTCTCTATCTCAAATAATACAACACATGCAAATACGTAGTATGATTACATCATCAATTAAGATTTGACGGTCATGATTCAAAAATGTTTATTTCATCTATACCTCAGTCAATATTTAACTTTTACATTCAACACTAAGGATCATATTAGTTAAGGCTGAAACAGAACGAGGAATAGGGAATTAAAGAAGGGGGAATTCAAAACATCTCTGTTATTACGAGTTAGATCGAAAAATGTTATAGAACCAATCTCGTTACACTATTAATGTTCTACAATTGTTCTTAAATACATGTTAGAGACTAACTTTATTAGTTGCAGGATGTGTACAGGCCTCACGAGGTCTCGTAGACCACAATTTATAGATCTCATGATAAACGAAAAACGTCCTATACTTTTTTTTTATATCTCTGATACAAGCAATTTGATTTCTCTACCCCCCCCCTCCACCTTTCACTTAGTTGATTACGATTAACATGAGAGGTTCACAACTAGTTGCTGCAATCCCAAATATCTGTGCATCACTACAACTAGCTGTTACAACAGTTCTAAATATGAAATTTCAACAATCCGAGGAAGATCTGAAGGGATTTCCTTGAGGGAAATTAGCTATTAAGGTTTTTCGAAAATATTTCCTTAAATGTCCACCAACCCTAACCAGGAGATGAGGAAAATGAGAATCATTGAAAACTGTACATACATATTTGGTTGTTAACCCTCTAGCGGTCACAAATTTTGTTCCCTATTACTAAACTCGATATTTAAATGTTCCATATAAAATTAAAGATTTACTTTGTTAAAGTCGGAAATCGGATTAGTGGGAGGGGGGGGGTTTAGAGTGAGGATTTCAACAATTCGAAATATCGACCAAATTATATGTTGGATTTCAGTTTTCAGCCTTCAGTAAACTCCCCCCCCCCCTACTTATGCCATATTAACAATAAGCTGAACCACTTTATTTAAAGCAAAAATATCAAATATTGCCTTCATTGAACTTTCACTGTGTGAGGTATATAATTACGTAGTGTGATATTGTCATCAATTAAGATTTTATGGTCCTCACTCGAAAATGTTTATTAGATCTATATCATACTCAATAATTAACTGTTTCATTCAATTTAATGTTCATATTTGTTAATGGCTGAAATCGGACAAAGAATTGAGGGTAGGTTTAGAAGAGGAAAGCTCTAAATATCTCCATTATTATGAGTCAGATCAAAAACTTTATGTGGTCAATCATATTAAAATATTTATGGTCAACAATTGTTGTTCTATACATTTTTTTGTAGCACAAATTATAAGCAAGTTATTCGTATTTCCTTGTTCTCAGTAAACCCCCACTTCTAATCATCGAATTTTTACTTAAAAATTCAGAATATATGGCGATATGAGAAAACAAGTGCGGAAAATCTGGTTAATTTATTCAGCCCCTGCATGACTTTAGTTATGCAGGATATGTAAAGGCTTCATACTGCAATTAGTTAAAATTGGTTCACGGAGGTTAAAAAAGGAAAATTCTGTTGAAATCTGATATTGGAGTTATTATGGGCTCATGAGTAAAGGAGCCAATTTCTTTACCAACAATCCAAAATTCTTCCTAATTTACTTGAGCATCCCACTGCAATTTAAGTAAATAAAAACTATAATGGGTGGGGGAGGGGTGGCAGCTTATAACATTGAAAATTTCATGGACAAAATGAAAGAATTAGAAATATTCCAATAACACATTATACAAACCTTGGCAGTAACAACTTCACACCTCAAGTCACCTCTGTGACCAGCCATAATTGTAGAAAATGCATTTACAACATTGTCTATTTTCCCTAGCCTCCCATTTTCAGCAAGAAGTCCTAGAAGGTTCTTTGAGGGTTCTGTTAAATTAATTTTTCCAGCGATTTGGGTAATAGCATCAACTTTAAGACTCCTTTTAATTGTTGGGTTGTCAATGAAACTCCTTAATTTCGCATCACTGTCAATAGTTTTCTAAAAACAAAAGCTCATAAAGTAACGGAATTTATTGAAGTACAAGCTAATAAATTAAAATCCTTGTTTTACACAAGTATAACAACACAAAAATACCTTTAAACTTAGCAAATCCTTCTCTATGGCATCTAGTTGTTTAAGTTTAACAGCTGCGGAATAAAGGGCAGATGCATACCGCCCTTCAATCCCAAATACTTGAACTGGTGGCTAACAGTTAGAAAATATATAAGACAAAAATACAGAAAGAGAAAGTATCAAAATCAATAATTGTAAAAGAAATATAGAGGTGCAAATTCTAAATCTACGAATCAAAAAGAAGAAGTAGAAGTTATAAATACAAATAAAAAATAATATAATTTAACATAAACTACTATTATACACTAAGGTGAGGTACAAGAATTAACATTAACATTGCCTACTGCTTACTTTAATAATTTTTGCGGTAGATGAGGCGTAAGTCCTAACCTGCAACATAATATTAATATCAATAACTAAAGGAAATAGAACAAATTTCAGTTTATAATAACTAGGAATAACTCTTAAAAATTTGTGAATATTTCTAAGAACTCACGATATTTAAAATTTGACTTGAAGCCATTGTTGAGTCCTGAAGTGAAGAAAATTTTCTCGAACCCCAATCAGCTGTTATCGAAGATACTGATAATGCAAAACCTTTTAAATTATGTATTTTAAATTTCGGCTTTATTCAAAGCATTTACTTCTATATATTATCAATTACATAATATATTAATTCAAATGTGACTTCAAGTCTAAATTGAGCTAAATAACTTAAAAATATAAAAGGAGGAAAGTGATTGGGACAAAGAGGTTTACAAAGAACCATTGAGAGCGTGGCCCATTATTTTTTTCAAGTGGGATTCCCATTACTATATACCAAGTTTGATATATATATATATATATATATATATAGATATATATATATATATATATATATATATATATATAGAGAGAGAGAGAGAGAGAGAGGAGAGATTGAGAGAGTGGACTGGTTAAATAGAAATCGCTTCGCTTGGAAATATATAAAGAGTGGGTTGATTAACTTTGCAGAAACCGATGCTGTCACATTCTTCAGTAACACACAGGTCTATATCATATACAGTAAATGTGCAAAGATCCAGTCGTGATATATGTGGCTATTAAAGGCCTTTATGTTTACAAAATCTGTCATTCGAAAATGACTTGGAATAATAATGGTTTCCTGTAGTAATACAATAAAGATGCGATTAATGTAAGCATTAAGTAATCACTCATTGCCATCGAGTTACAGGAACATTATAGTTTTAAACGTGAAGCATGGAATGGCTTTTAACAAATATTGTCAATTTCCTATTGTCTATGGGCTTAAATAAATCTAATTTCCTGTCAAAAAATAGCGATTACTGTATATTACAGCATTCCGAGAAAAAATACTATCAAATTCTACTGTAACTCCATAGAGTTGTGAGGTGGGCCATACGTTCAAATAAATTCAGCTTCAAAATATAAAGCTTGCACGTTACTTGCAATCCTAAAAAAAAAAATGAAAAAATTCTATTCAAGAATTCTGCTGTAATTCCAATCAACAGTGTTTGAGGCGAAGACAGACGTCAGAAGTAATTAGCTATATTTGTTACCTGTATTTGTGAGTTGAAATAGAAATGGATTCCCTTATAAATATAATTAAGGTTATTATCTGTAAACCCTCACTCCAATGATTGATAGAAGAGAATAACATAGTGAATGTTGACAAAACTTTTGCCCTAAATAAATATGAAATACAAACTCATAATGTTTTATGAATATATAAAAAAATTCACAATTAGCTTGAAACATTCTCATAGAACAGTAATAAATTCAAGCTATAGTGCATTCATTGCTACAGCAAATTGAAAGTAAGAATTTTGGAATTAATAAATTTATGCAACGCATTGGGTATGTTATTGGCTGAATCTTTCAGCTAATAAACACACGCCTTCCCCTACACTGACCCTTCCCCGCTACCCATCTAAGCAGCACCAGCTAGCTCGGTTTCGGGGACGGGGCCAGTATCTCTCCAGCTCTAGGACTTGCACGCATCGTTTTGCCAGGAACTGATTTTGTTCCTTTGAGTCCTTGCAACTCGAGTCATCCGGCAGCCGTGGTACAAGCCATTTCTTTCTAGCGCTCTTCAAATATACGCACTGAAGATGGAGCTGTTGCTCTGAAAGTGTACTCTTTCAAAAATGTATAGGAAACAGGCCTTCTTCGTACATCCAGAGTTTTGTTAAGTTCGGTTCAGTCATTAGTGATCAATAAAATGGTTGACTCCAGATATAGTTATTAGCGTATATCTCATTTATACTTCGGTATATTTCAGAAGAGTATATAACAAAAGTTACTTTAAATAACAAAATAAACAACTTCTGTTATGTGCATCTTTATCGAATAACTAAGAGGAAACGAAATATTGCAATTTTTCATTTCGGTCTTCCCTTATCACCTCCATTTCTGGCAATATTGTCATTTAAGGGAGAGAGCACTCTTCCTACTTGAACGTCATTAAAGTCTCATGTAGTACGGGTGACAAAGAGCAAAAATATAGAAGTTGATATTAGAGCTAGGGTCTCCAGAAGCTTCTAGCATCTATAGAAAGCTCTTCGACAGAAGAGCTTCTCTCAAAAATTAAAACAGATGATATACAAAATGGAAGCTACACCGGTCGGGGAAAATGGATTAATGTGAAAAATATTTGGAGCTATTAAGGAGGAGCACTGATGGTTTATAAGAATCAATCCCATACTGATGGAGTTGGTTGGGGAGCCTGAAACTATTTGTTCAAAAAGCCTGACCTATATAAAACAACAAAATACATACAAAAATGGGAAGATTGTGTTGCCTTAGACGTGTTGAAAGAATGGGATCCACCTGACTGTCCTAGAAGATGCTACATGGTACACCAATAGGAAGTAGGAAAAGAGATAGGCGGAATCATCGGTTGGTCAATTAAGGTCCTGGAGAAAGTATCGCGGGAGTTGTGTATCCGTAATTGAAGACGCCTTCCTGGAAAGAACGAGGAATGGTCAGAAATAAAGGTGGCAGGGCCCAGGTCCGTCAAGGTCAGTAGCGCCGAGTAGGTACGTGAGCATAATTACCAGTGGATATAGGCAAAATATGGAGTCATAACTTCATAAGAAGATTAAGTACTTTCTAAACAAAGTTTAGTAAACATATCAGCTAATGGTAATAGAACCAGACACGGAACTACCTGAAACACCAATTCTGATTGCGAGTGTGAAACAACTTAAAGTTTCTTTGCATCTATCTTTTATCTGTCTTATACCGAATGAGGCTATTTCCCCTACAGCAAAGCCATGCCGACGTCACCAACGCACATTACATCGTCTATTTCATCTATAAAAAAAAGTCCGTCCCGCAGGGGCTGCGTAAACTAAGCAGATTTCCCACGTGGAGTTTTGCAATAAAGAAATCTGCCTAATAACAACAGTAGTAGTAAGGAATCTCTAAACCTATTCACGAGGGACGAACAGATACAGGAACGGTCACCCTAGCTCTCGACGGAATGTCCCGAACATAGCCGACTCCTGCCGACCACACACACAATATAAATGCAAATATCATGGTTAATATTCAAGATACAGAATAAATGTATAGAACATTATTTATAGTAAATTTAATTTGCAATATGATTGATTCTATACAATTTTTCCATCCGACGCAAAATAACGGAGATATTTTGAATTTTCAAAAATCCCCCCTCTAAACCCCCCTCCCACTGGTCCGATTTCAGCCATTAACGAACATGATCTTCCTTTTTACATAAAACGATCAAATTTTGAGTTTGGTAACGATTAAACAAAAATTGCGACTACTAGAGCGTTAACAAACAAATATATATATATATATATATATATATATATATATATATATATATATATATATATATATATAATTATGAACGGAGCTCATTTTCGTCATCTCCTGGGTAGGATCGATGGACATTTGAAGAATTTTTTCGGAACTTGCGTCATGAGTACGACCTCAATAGCTGATTTCCCTTAAGGGAAATCTGCTAAAACTGCGTCGATGTTCGAGTTCGAGAAAAGATGAATAGGCTAACAATTGTAGAAAATTGCATTTCCAGCAATATTGGTTATATAAGGTCTGTTTCGTTTATGCAACAACTGCGCGGAGAACGTTTTAATCCATATCATAGTTATAACTTATTATTAAATTATTTATTAACGTCCACTTTTTGCAACTAAGGCTAATTGGGACTGGTTATCTACAGGTTACCACCCTTTTCTAGCCACGGTGGGACTAAGGATTTTATTTTATTGTCTCTAAACAAACTCCTATGGCCCAGGGCGGATATCGCCACTCTAGGTACATGTGCGATTAAGGTTGACGCTTTAACTCACATGGCCAACCACAAAACTTATTTGATTTATTTTTAAACTTTCCCACCTTACTTTGAATTGTCTGTTGAATGAAATCCTCATGTTAGCTCCGAGATAGTTAGAGAAAGCTAGATTGGCAAAGAGGGCTACTTCCAAATTTGGTTAAGAAATACTCACTCTCCCTTATAAGGGAACATCTGCGTCATCGCTATATCGCATCGGTGTCCTCATTTATCTCTCCATATTACCAGGAAAAATATTAAAAAGCATATTGAAATAAAAATAAATAGGTGAATATAGTTCACAATTGGAATTGTTTCTCATTTATAAAAGATACAAAGTTCTCATTTATTAGTTGAGTACTATACCTATATATTTAGTTAGTAGATGATCGTATTCCTAGATTTTTGGGAAGTTGTTGAGGATTGATATCTGTGGCGCATGGAATGCGTAAACTAAGCAGATTTCCCCATATGCTGAACACGCTGCAGACTGTAACAGCCTATTCTTCTTCCTGTCATAAAAGTCGACGACGACTTGAAATATAACCTGTTTATCAGATGTTTAGTAGATCAGACGTTATAGAAAAAATTGCATTAGTAGGAAGGGGTCATCTGCAGACTGAAAAAATGCAAATATCTTAGTTAATATTCGAATTAGAGAAAAAGTGCTCACGTGATATGAAGAAAAGTTGTTGACGTGATATGAGTAGACATGGAGTTTACTAAACTGTACTGAACCTGCTACACGAATGGAGAGGCTCTTTCAATGGAGTTTTTACATATTTTCTTTTAGGGAAATCACCTATTGAGGTTGTACTCATGACAGGATTTGTGAGAAATTAATTCAATTGCCCATCGATTCTACCTAAGAGATGACTAAAATGAGGACTTTTAAATAATTATACATATACTAGCTCGGATACCCCGGCTTCACCCGGGAATTGATTTGAGGCTGAATGGTGATGGTATTGTTTTTGGCAAGCTTTACTTTGCACACTATTTTGACATTTACCCGTTCCAGTGTTTAGGGTTTATATCCGTTGTTGGTGTGCATTTGTTAATAATAAAATTAATTTTTTATGTAAGACTTCACAGTCCTCCATATTGTCATATTTCCCGTCTCTTGTGCATTATGCATATATTTCAGTTATTCAGGGCAAAATATTGACATAGATTTGAATTAATTTTTCCAGGTGAGGTACCTGGTAGTTCAAATTGGAAAGAATTGTTGAGCATATCAATATTTCTACGCAAATTACTTGCTCCACACATTTCTCGTGGAGGAATGTATAAAACAAAAGTTACTCTAAATAACAAAGTAAATAACTTTTGTTAAGTTCACGTTAGTCGAAAAATAAATAGAAAATGAAATATCGCGAATTTTTATTTTAGGCCTCCCTTATGATCCCCACTCCCGTTCGAACCTAAAAAATTTAATATAGCTTATAATCATGGAAGAACTAATGCTAATTCACATATCGAGTTTTGTTAAGTTCGGTTCAATCGTTGGTGTTCAATAAAATTGTTGGTTCCCACTTTACTTTATTAGTGTACATCTCGTTTATACTTTGTCACACACGACAAAAGTGAATATGACAAAAGTTACTCCAAATAACAACTCTTAACCTATGCATATTTGGTCATTTTTAATTTTAGGTCTCTCTCACGACCCACTACTGCTCCATCTGCCGGGCCGATCTGCGGCGCTAAACCATAAGGGACCTCACCCAAACGCGTAAGAAAAAAATCATTCAAATCGGTCCAGCCATCTAGGAGGAGTTCAGTGACATACACACGTAAAGTAGAATTATATATATAAAGATTAAAATTCAAGGGGGTCAGCAATTTTTGTTTTATCGTTCCCAAACTCGATTCCCGGGTAAATATGAAGAACAAGGTTGAGTTTAGAGAAGAGGTTAATTTATAAGTCTCCGTAAAAAAAATCTTATATTACGAATAATGTTAATTCATTTCTCAGCAATTATATAACAATTGTTCGTGTAATTTTGCTATGAAAATGCTTTTCCTACAATAATGTATAAACGAGATATGCAGTAAAAACTATAGTTCGAGACGAGTAATTTAATTTAAATCACAAAATCCTTAAATGCATTAAATAAAACTGGCTAAGTGTATCACCGGCAACTCATCTTAACGGTCCCTCATACTGGCAATAAGTTTCTATCCTTTTCAAGATGTTTTTGTTCAAACTACATTTTGCGTTAAAAAGGGGTCATCAATATTTTGAGGGGTGTTCAATAGTTTTCTGATTGTTTAGAAACATGGAGTGCCATATGAGGGGCTGATATAACAAATGTTAAATCGATACCAAAATTGTGTGCAATATTTTTGGGTGCCGAAACCATTCGATACTATTGTAGGACAAAACCTCAATAGTTTTCCACAAAATAATATACGACATATTTGATAGTGTGAGTACCACATTATTACTACTTTACTCCATTACTATTACTTATTCTTACGAATTAGTAGAAGTGAGGAATGAACAATTAATTCAGATTTACTTCAATTATTTAAGTTGCGAATTAGATTGTAGAGAGAGTTGTAGATTTCCTTAAAATTATGGCTTAACTGAAGTAAGTCATTCATTACTTTATCATTGTGTAATGTTATTTTTAAAGTAATTATTAGTACTTTATGACTGATTAATTTTTAGAATTAATGGATATTTTTAATTTTTTTTATTAGAGGGATTGGATTCGACTATTTTTCAGTCTCTAAAGATTTCTCAAGCAAAGCCGGGAATCTCATCTAGTTTTCATGACATTTACAAAGAGGCTTTGGGTTTGTTTTGATAAGGATAGGTATTGCTAGCTTATTTTGCCCAACATCAATATATTAATAATTGGAAATTATACTGAATGGAAAGCCATTTCAAGTTTCGCAGAATCGCGTTAGGAGCAAATCTCAATAATTTTCCCTTCAGGGAGATCTGCTAAAAATGTCATTTATACGTCACTTTTAATATTTATGTATTCATTGTACAAAGCTCCGCAACTATCGCGACTTGGCTTTTAATAACCTTGAATTTCACGACAATCGATCCATGGGTTTATCCTTAATATTAAACTTATGAAATCAAACGTGGGCCTCATTTTGCATGTGGTTTATCAGTAATATTATAATTTATCAATAAAAAGAATATTAAATTATCAGTTTACTAATCCGTTAAGAAGAGTATGTTAGATATTCTGTATACAAATCTACATATCTTTTAATGCTTTTATATAGAGATAGATAATGGAATAATCATTGTATTGGTTGTGTTATTGTCCTGTATTATTGGAAAACATTTCAACAGAAGGTATTCTATAGATTTCTTTCGGTATATTTTTGTACCTACTATAAGGCCATGGTATTTTCATTATTGGTGTACTCATGAAGCTCATTAAATATACTCAAAACGTGTAAATTGTCTGCATTATGATGTGCTAATATTCAAAAACAATAAGAGTTATTATACACATTGCATTTCGTTAATTTAAATACCTCTTAAATGTGCCATTATGATTGTTTTACTGCAGTGCTTATATAGCTTAAATACACTCAAAACGTGTATATTTCTGTATTTTCTGCATTATGGACTGTTATTATTTGAAAATAAGATTCTGCAGATTTCCACGCCTGTTGCACGTGCAATTGGGTTTTCTTTATTCTGGAGCTTATATTTATGTCTTGTGCCTTTTCATTTTGATGGAGTTCATGAAATATCAGCTGAACTTCTTAAGAACCTTGATGGTGCAATGACTGAGTTGTACAACATAATCAAAAATTGGTGGTTGAAATGTTCTCACTATGTTTACAAGCAATCGAACAAGCGCTCTTCCTCAATAATAACCCTATTGACTGTCATAATTACTGAATGGATTCCATTGTTGCCCATGCCTCTAAAATACTACTAAATACACTCAACCGCAAAAAAAAACTGGACACTTCATTTTTGTCGTATTAAAAGCTAATTTTCAGCAATTTTCTTTATGTGGGTATTCTAGTTATTACTGAGAATTTAGAGTCTAAGTCCATTGAACTAATCCCTTCAGGATTAGTAAACAATTAGATAAAACTCAGATTAGATTTGTTTGTCGTGAAGTTGATCTATTCTAAACTGTAAGTAGTTTTTCGCACATTTAAAAATCTTTAATTATTAACCAAGCATTTTCTTTAATTAATGTTTTATTTTTATTTCGGTCCAGAATAATGGGTCTTTCAAACTTAGATGGAAGGCCGGAGCTTACGTTACATTGCCGAAACGCTTGGGGTAGCGAAGTCTACCATTCACTGTAATAAAAATGAAGAATAATTTTTTTTTTTAAATGTGTTAATTTATCTTTTTATTTTTTTTTATTTTGTATTTTTGTGTAAATAATCAATAAAAATTATTCACTTTCGTCAGATTTTGTTTAAATAACCTATAGATTAACCAATTATTTTAATTAAAAAGATTAATATACATATATATTAAGTATTTAACAAAATTATAAGACTAAATCTAAGTGTCCGGTTTTTTTTTTTGCGGTTGAGTGTATATGAAATATAAAACAACTCCACTAAATTTGGATCCAGAACTTCAAAATAAGGACGTTTCTTATTGCATTCTATTTTTTCAGTGGCACTTTCAGTCCTTTATTTAAAAGAAAAACCAAAAACTAAGAGCATCGCTAGAGAAAGAGTATTAAGATGGCTATCACATCCCTGACAATCTACTGAACGAATGGCTGTGAAAGCTACCTTATTACAAATTCTCTAGCGATATTTTCATACTTTTGGGTTTTTGCATTTGTAGACTTAAAAAAGCTTTTGATGTGGTCAACTAAAAATTCATGTTTGACTCCAAGCAAAAAATAGGATTAGATTGGGAAAAATTTGGAATGCTAGATTTAAAATAGGAGTACGACAAGGATCTTCTATCTCTTGTGATTCAATCTGTTCATATATTTACTTAAGATGTAATAACGACAATTAAAGAAGAAACCAATTGTATACAGAGAACGGTAAATCTGTTCATAGAATCAAAGTAGAAATGAAAGGAATGCTGCAAGTCCCAAAGAACGCCCTAGATCAGTTAAAGCTAAAGATAGATGTAAATGAAACAAAAGTTTTAGGAAAAAAGCAAAGGAAATATGAGTATAAAAATTGGTAACACCGTTATTTAAAAAAAGATGCAATTTTATTACCTAAGAAGCATAATCATTGAAGATATTAATAGAGTGACTGGAGTTGGTAGAAAAATAGTTCAAGTTTTCCACGCTATCAAAGAAAAAGGAGTATTTTAAATAATAAACGTAAAAGTATGGACACTAAAGCAATATTTGCCGTGCCTTTGAAGCCACTCCAACATATACATATATATATATATATATATATATATATATATATATATATATATATATATATTATAAATCTTTTCTTCATTAAGTTTCGTGATCTTTCATGAAGTCCATTTTCTGTAATTAAATATAGTATTTTGATACTAAGACAGGCCCCAAGATTCACTAATTATATTGAACACCGTATGCTGTCTATGAAAGTAATACCCGTTTTAGCAGATTTCCCTTAAGGGAAATCAGCTATTGAGGTCGTACTCATGACGCGAGTTTCGAAAAATTTCTTCAAATGTCCATCGATCCTACCCAGGAGATGACGAAAATGAGGTCCGTTCAAAATTATATATATATATCTATATATATATATCTACTAGCTCAGATACCCGGCTTCGCCCGGGAAGTCATTTGAGGCTGAATGGTGATGGTATTTTAAGCAGGCTTTACATTGCACAATATTTTGACATTTACCCGCCCCAGTGTTTAGGATTGATACCCTTCTTTGCCGTGGATTTGCTAATAATAGAATTATTTGTTCGATAAGGCATCACAGTCTTCGATATTTTTATATTTCCCGTCTCTTATACATGTAAATATGGTGAATTTTTATTTCAGGCCTCCCTTTTACCCCCCTCCCGTTCGAACCTAAAAATTTTAATATAACTTATAATCATGGAAGAATTAATGCTAATTGACATACCGAGTTTTGTTAAGTTCGGTTCAGCCGTTAGTGCCCGCTAAAGTTTTAGCGTATAACTCATTTATACTTAGGTATACGACAAAAGTGTATATAACAAAAGTTACTCCAAATAATAAAATAGACAACTTTTGTTATGTTTATATTTGCGGAAAAACCAATAGGAAACGAAATATCGCTATTTTTAATTTCAGGCTTCCGTTATAACCCCCACTTCTGCCCGTCCATAGAAATGTTGGTATGGCTTATTATAATGAAGGCCTTACTGCTAATACACATACCGAGTTTTATTTAGTTCGGTTGAGTCTTTTTTGGCAAATCATATTGTTGACTCCCGCTATAATTTTTAGCGTATAACGCATTTAAACTTCGGTATACGACAAAAGTGTATATAACAAAAGTTACTCTAAATAACAAAATAAACAACTTTTGTTATGTGCACATTTGCCGAAAAACCAATAGAAAACGAAATATCGCTATTTTTAATTTCATGCTTCCCTTATAACCCCCACTCCTGTTCGTCTCAGAGAAAATTAATATAGCCTAAAGTCTAAGTTGGGTTAGTAGTAATATACATACCAAGTTTCATAAAATTCGGTTCAGCCGTTTGTGCGTGAAAAGGTAACAAACAAACAAACAAACAAACAAACAAACAAACAAACAAACAAACAAACAAACAAACAAACAAACATACACGAAAGAAACAAAATGCAGATATGGTGTCTATGACATGTGAAACGAAAAGTTATCGTGAAATTTCGCAAAAAAAATCAATGTACAGACAGAGGTTACAATTTTATATATATATAGATCTATCTATCTATCTATATATATATATATATATATATATATATATATATATATATATATATATATATATTTGTCTGTTAACGCTCTAGCGGTCGCAATTTTTGTTTGATCGTTACCAAACTCGGAATTTAATCGTTTTATGTAAAAAGGAAGATCAAGTTCGTTAATGGCTGAAATCGGACCAGTGGGAGGGGGGGTTTAGAGGGGGGGATTTTCGAAAATTCGAAATATCTCCGTTACCATACGTCGGATCAAAAAATTGTATAGAACAAATCTTATTGCAAATTAAATTTTCTATAAATATTGTTCTATACATTTATTCTGTATTTTTAATATTAACCGAGATATTTGCATTTGTATTGTGAGTGTGGTCGGCTGAGTTTCCGCCGAACGCTAGTGTGGCCGTTTCACTAACTATTCGTCCTCGTTAGAATAGGTCACTACTGTTATTATTAGGCAGATTTCTCTATTGTAAAACACGTGGGAAATCTGCTTAGTTTACGCAGCCCCTGCGTGACGGACTTTTATGTTTATAATAATGGTTGTTAACTACATTAGGAATTAATAAAGTTAAAGTAAAGTACTAAAATGTTACTAGAACCGCAAAGGAAAAAAGGATGGTAAAAAAATTGAAAATGTTTAGATTTATTTTCGATTCTTGTTATATATAGACACCAATACTTATCTTCGATCTTTGCTATATACCTGTCAAAAAAGACAATAAAAAAATGTCGAGCTTCAAGGTTTGGATGATTTTGTATGGGATTTTTTTTTTTTGTATAACGACACTTTTAGGACGAATGGTTTTAGGACTTATTCCTATCAGGCTTCATTTAAGATTGAATGGTTGCGCATGATAGATAATAAGTGATGAATGTTAGCCCGATAATGTTATGTTTTAGACTGTAAAAGATATGTTGTGATACAATTTTGGTTTTTTTTTTTTACTACTTTTATAAAATATAGAAATCCAATATGAGTAAAGTTTTCCAGATTAGCAGGATGACACTTAATAAGAGTATAGTGATGGGTCTCCTAATACTAAACGGGGTATTGGCAAATGACTGGATATCATTCAAGGTATATGTTTAATATTAAATTTTGTAATACTTGGTACTTTATTATTTATATTTTAATATTACTGTCTCTTGTTATTTGATTATTATTTTTTTTAATTTTTTATTCTCTATTCATTTTGAATTTTAATTAGTTGTTGTTTAAATTTTTAGACTACTTGGGGAAAAGAATATTCAAGCCCAATGGAGGAATCGTTTAGAAGATCAATTTTTGAGAAGAATATGGCCCTAATCAATGAACACAATGAGAAATATGAAAAGGGGCTTGTATCCTATCAGATGGGAATGAATTACTTTGGTGACCTGGTGAGATCTTGCACTAGATATTCATTGAACAAAATTTATGTTTATAGTGGCTTTTTCAATTACGAGTTAAAAGAAAAACAGTTCCCCATTGAAATATACAGATTGGATTAAGTAAACAGATTAATTTAAGCACAAAACAATCCATTCATTTTCATCAACTTTACTATCATTATACGCTTTTGCGCGTGAAGTATGAGTATAGGTCGAATATTGTCAAATTCAGTGTTGTTCATGGGCTGAAATAAAATTTTTGTTTCATCAAAATATAAATATGATTACATCTAAGTAATAGTAGATAAAATACGTTCAAATTCTGTTCAGGCATTAGGTTGTAAATCTGAAGAGTATGAGGTGGTGACCGAAAGGATTAGTTTGAATTTCAAGTTACAAAATAACTTTTAATACTGAAATACAGTATCTATATTGAGAGAAAATCAATAAAGATAGACATATTGTTGCGAAAACTGCGTACATGAAAAATTACACGTTAGTTAAAAATGATTTAATCAAACATTTATGAAGTACGAAGTAGATGAAAGAACCGTTGGCGCCAGGAATGTTCTCTACGACACCCATCTGGGATCTAGGTCAGTCTGGGCCCTTTTCCTTTGATCTCGCCGCCCGTCTATAAAAGCGGCCCAGCTCGCCCGAGAGTTAGTTTGTTCTCAGTTCTCTTCTAGTTAATATCAGTGCAGCTTTAGTGAACAGTGCATTTTAGTTTCTGTGCGGTACAGTGTTTTATGTGAAGATCACTTTAGTACCGTGTTTAAGAGAAAAACAGGGCAATGTCTTTGCGAAGAACAGTGCAGTGCCGTGTTTTGTGGCCTTCAGAGATTCGCGTGATCCTGAGTTATTGTACAGTGCTATAAAAAGAGAAGTTATCAGTGCATACCGTGAGTAGTAGTTAAGAATAATTTACCAAATGTGTAGTGCATTGTAAAATAAATGGTGCAGTGATTAAAACTCTAAAGCCTGTCTGTTTAATTTTTCTATCAAAAAGAGCTCTAATAATCAACGTTTATTATTATTTTTGTAATTAACGTAACAATATATTGACTTCCATGTGAACCCCCACCATGCCCTTAAGACATACAGAAACTTTCTCAAATCTATTGAGGCATTATCTAATAAATTCTGTCACAGGAAACTTTGAAAGCCCATTATTCCATCTAGAAAGAAATATATTAACAAAGAAGTCACAACAGGGGTTGGAGACGGTGCCCAAAGATCACTGGAAGTGCAAGAGGCTCTGCCCACGGAGCCACAAGACTTACACACTCGTAAACCTGAATAGGAACTTTTCAGACTTAGATGAAGTCTTTAGGAAGCTAGAAGTATGTCTAGTGAAACGTAAGTCAGAAACATGAACACACTGTCAATAACCTAAAACTTCGATTGTAATATTTAGAAGGGCAATACGAAAAGGAAGTCTTCAAGTATATTTAAAACACTCTTCTTTAATAAATTTACGCCTCATCTCTAGATGTTTCATTGCATACGAAGCCCCTGTAAGAACTTAATAACTTCTTGCCAGTTAGTTACCTTAACTAACATTTGCTGTACAGCAATACTGCTCAAAGAGCTATGTCGACTGCCTGTAGATGGTAGATTGAATAGAAATTAGCTGATTGGTACAAATGCATTGCTACTATAAAGGTTATTTAAATTTTAAAAATCGATTTCTAGTCGAAGTATCCTTTTAAATTTTCTAAATGTTAAAATCATTTAGTTATATTACAAAAATGGTTTTCTAATTGTATCCAAATTCAACATGATCAAACAAATGCATTGCTTATTATAGCTTGTCTATTATACTAAAAAAGGACCAGAAGTTGCAGTTCAAAATAAAGCCGAGGAACAATAAGTAGATGATAATAATAAAAGCAACATTCAATGGTTACGAGAAGACCCTTCAAAATGCGAGCCATACCAGAGATATAAAAATCCAAATTAAAGAAGTCTAAAACAGATAGTTCATTTTTACAATAAGAATTAATGAAAACATAGTAATAATAGTAGATCTAATTTACTGAATGATTATAATTTAAATACAATTTTTACCGTTTTAATTTGCCAAAGGATTCAAGAGGATGTCAAATAGTTCAGGTTTCTTAAATAACCAAAGAAGATAAAAACGAAAAACGCATAACTTTTGGATACTCAGTATTTGTTTGGACAATATATATTCTCCATTACTTTCATGCTTTTTTTTTTTGTTTTGTTTTTTTAGACCGACAATGAATTCCGAGAGAAAATGCTGATCTTGAACATGTCTGCAATCTCAGATGTTCCAAAGAGTATTTTCAGGGCTCCAAATGATTCTATTGATTACCCGAGCGAGGTAGATTGGAGGAAAGAAGGTGCCGTATCTCCTGTAAAGAATAATGGATTGTGTGGATCTAGCTATGCTTTCAGTGCAGTGAGTATTTGGAATTCTAATCTGGGTGGCTTACCTATTCAGAACTTTTTTTTTTATTTTTTACTTATTTATGGACATCACATCAATGGTGATTTGCCCTTCATCAAAAATTGTTCAAACATAAATAACAAAAGTAAAATAGATAAGAAATAACAGCCAGTAACAATAACAAATACCAAAAAACAATGACAAATAACAAAAGTGAAATAGATAAACATTTTTAAGTGAACAAAAAAAAAAGATTGTTAATGAGCATAGTTAGTGGATGATCAATAGGAAATTAATGGCTGAAAATGGTACTTTTGCTAATGTTGTAATTTGTCGTAATTTCTTCCTTCAGGTTCTAAAGTCGTCATGGTGTTGTTCAGACCACTGCAAAAATATGTTTGCGAGTCAGTGGCGCTTCCTTGTTATCATAGAGTGTTTTATCTTCAAACATGCTCTTTGATATTCAATTAAGAATTGAAATGATAATGCACCTTGGAATTAGCTTATAATTTCAACCGAAATTTCACACAAAATTTTGCAAAATTTAATATTAGCAGTTTTTCCTTTAGGGAAATCACGTATTGAGGTTGTACTCATGTTGTGATTTACGTAAAAATTCCTTAAATGCCCATCGATGGTACCATCGTGATGACGAAAATGAGGTCCACTCAAATTTTACACCCACACGAACGCAATATTAAAATTGTTGTGTAAAACTAAAGAAAAAGTTCGTTAAATGAATGAAATCAGTGTTTAAAGGAGGATTTCGAACATTTAAAACATCTCCGTTATTATTTTTTTATTTTATTTACGTCCACTTTATTCTACTAGGCTAATCGGGACGGGTTATCTACAGGTTACCACCCTTTTAGCAGATTTCCCTTAAGGGAAATCAGCTATTGAGGTTGTACTCATGACGGAATTTTCGAAATTTTTCTTCAAATGTCCATCGATCCTACTTAGTAGATGACGAAAATGAGGTCCGTTCAAAACTGTATATATCTATCTATCTATCTATCTATCTATATATTTGTCTGTTACCGCTCTAGCGGTCGCAATTTTTGTTTAATCGTTACGAAACTTGATATTTAACCGTTTTATGTAAAAAGACAGATCAAGTTCGTTAATGGCTGAAATCGGACCAGAGGGAGGGGGGGTTTAAAGGGGGGGATTTTCGAAAATTCCAAATATCTCCGTTACTATGCATCGGATCGAAAAATTGTATATAACCAATCTTATTGCAACTTAAATTTACTATAAATATTGTTATATACGTTTATTCTCTATCTTGAATATTAACCGAGATATTTGCATTTTTTAGTTTTTAGCAAACCGCCACTTCTACTCATGTTACGTAAACAATACTCTGCTACATAATAAATCACATTATTGGAAGTTTAAATACCAAAAATTGTATTCAAGAGACCTTTATTATACGAGATACATGCAAATATGCCCTGGTGACCCCCCCCCCTCTCTTAAAGTTTTGGACTACTAAAATTTTATTGATTGAGATAACAATTATTCTGACTCATTATTAATTACAGTACTAGATATAGTAAATAGTTCTCAATAAAATAATGTGTTACATTCTGATATATTTCAGTAATTGTTTTTCTTTCCGGTGTGAGCCGGGCCGGGCCCGTTTGTTTACATTTCTAACCTAACGCTTCCTGTCGGCAGGTTATTGAAATTGGATGAAACATTTCTTATTTCCGTTTGTATTTATTCACGGTGTTGTTGTGTTAGCAGTATGTATATTTATTTATTACTAAACTTCCCGAGGGAAATCTGCTTAGTTTACGCAGCCCCTGCGTGACGGACTTTTCTAGCCAGGGTGGACTCAAGGAGTTTATTTAATCTCCGTTATTATATGTCGGATTGAAAAAGTGTATAGAACCAATCTTATTGAATTATGTTATTAATTCCTTATAAATGTTTTTTCTCTATCTTGAATATTAATCTAGATATTTGCAATTTTTAGTTTTTAGACGTGAGTAATCGCCCTCCCCCTTTCCTCCTACTCATATTACCTATAATCTGTTATATCATGAACCACATAATTGGTAGCTTAAGTACGAAATATTGTTTTCATGGAAATATTGTTTCTATGGAACTGTGTGAAATACATATAAGTTGTGTGATGACGCAATCAGTTAAGATATTACATTCTTAACTAGAAAATGTTTATTTGAATATACGATACTTAACCGTTTCAAGAAACAGCTTAGTTTATAGTCCTTAGTGGCTGGAATCGACCTAGGAATAGGGAGAATGTGAAAATTCTCTGTTATTGTGCAGCACCGTCCGTATATCCAACTTGGTGGGTGCATACATAGAAATTACGGCACTGAATAATGTATTACGGTAGTAGATTATGCTATGAATACAAGTGATTAATTACTCTATTAGAGTAATCAAAAGATAATTATAGAGTTATCACAATTTTTTACAGATAGGTTCTTTGGAAGGGCAGTACTTTAGGAAAAACGGACAACTGTTGAGTTTCAGCGTTCAGCAATTGGTTGATTGTAGTAGTCATTTTTCCAACTATGGCTGCCGCGGAGGAATGCCGCACAGAGCCTTCTGGTACATCATTTACAATAAAGGAATATCACTTGAAGCAAAATATCCATACACTGGGCAGGTGCGTAGGCTTATAATAGAATACATGGTCTTAATATATATAGGTAATATGTTTTTCAGTATGTAAACTTTCTTTATAGGTATTTAAATAATTGGTTTCAGTGTTGGACAATGTTTCTCATTAAAACCAAAACAACAGAAAGTAACCAAATAAAAAAGGATAGGTGAAAAGTAGAAAAATAAAATAATAAAACTCACAATTCAACACCCAACCCCAACGATTAAGGAATATTTTCACGTCTACTGTAACCTTTTGCTTTATTTATGGAGAGTTCTTTTGGTATATTCAAAAGACGACCTTTAGTCCTTCAAGGACAAACAATAATAAAAATATTTAAAAACCATTAAATTAAAAAATAACTTTATACAATCAGATTATAGTATCTAAACAAATAGTTAATATTATATTGACGAGGTTGACTATAGAAAGGATTATATATCGGTTCGAAATCCACTGGTTTAAAGCAAGGAGGCCTATTATTGTTTGTACTGTTTCATCTTGTCTTCCAAGAAACAACCCGAAAAATAGGAAAAACTCTGGTGGTAAATTCTGAAATATGCTCGCACAGAACCTGGCTTAAGTCAAGTTATATGAATTGATCATATGTAGAAATATCGCGTTTCTCTCGAAGAGTTGGCAAGTGCGGTGCTTGATCCAACGCTTGAATTAAGCAGGAAAAATACTAAGAATATGAAACCGATGGGATGGGTAGTCCTGTGGATTTGATGGAGCTCAGGTTTTCATTGCCTGGTTCCTGCACTTTCATGTACCTGACATCTGGTATTCTGGCTCTAGTACATCTACTAGTCAAGCCATTTTGCCTGCTGCTCCTTACTAACTAGTTGTCAAGTAGGATTCCGTAGAATTCCAGAACATTTGGAGATACAAACGAGACATACTCAACCGTAATTCCTGCCTCTAGCCCTCAGAACAGGAAAGTCCCTCCCCCCATCATCCTAGCCCGGTCTCATTACGGAGCCCATCAACAGGCGGTACCAGTATAACTTTTCAATGCTGAGAGTCAGAACTGAATTCTGTATGGTGTCATATTACCCTCATATTGGTGGGCCCTGAAAAATAGGCCCCAATACTTCACTTAACTTCTAAGGGCACTCCCATAAATCATAAATATATCATTTTGGGGCTAGATTTAAAGTCGGTGCAGAACGAAGACTGAGGTTTAACCAGTCCTCCTAAACTTAAAATTCCCAAAGCTAGCTTTCTCACATTCAGTAACATTGGCCACGACAGGATCGAAATAATATAGTTATTCAAATAAATGGTCGGAACCGCCAGTATAGATGATACTGTTGTCATATCTGTCGGTGCAGACCGTCGTCACTGGAGTAGGAGTACAACTCTAGACGGCTTGAAAAAGGTGCCTTTGCATCGAAAGCGCTTGCTAACTGTACCCGACCATCAGCCAGTGACGACGGTATGCACCGATAGTTATGACAACAATATAGTTTTTATTAACACGTGTCTACTCATAATGGTTTTTGTACATTTATTGTTAATAAATAGTATGTATTGGATGTAGACAGCACCAAATTACTTTTAATAATATCATTTAATTTTATTGAAGGCTGGGCCTTGTAGGTTTGATCTTTGTCAACCAGCAGCAAAGATAGTGGGAATTAAAGAGTTGCCGAAAAGTGAAGAAACCCTAAAAGCTGCAGTAGCTACGGTGGGGCCCATTTCCGTCTGCATTGATGCAACAGCACAATTCAAGTTCTACAAGAAAGGTAGGTATCTTGTATTTAATAGTTGTGCAAAGAGAATAAACAATTCATGGGGGGGGGGTGCATTAATTAGAACGACCAAAACATCACAACATTTTCTGAAGGATTGGGCGCTCGAATATTTGTAGTTAATATTGTATGTGTTACGACCAGGAACCTCCTGCATAACATGTACCCTAATTACCACACTTACTCAATAATAGTGTCCCCTGTTTCTTTCGGCATCGTTTAAACGGAATATAGTACCTAATTTAAAAAAAAAAAAAAAAAAAACATACAAAAATACCAGAGTGTAAAACGTTCAGCATGATAAATTCGGCCTTTACAGAGTCATGAAGAATTACTGGAGTAGTCATTAAATGAACTTTGGTTACTTCAAACTTTATTTTAAAACATATGGAAAAGCCGGTGGGGACTACTTGAAACCCCCACTATAACATTATGTTATGTTTTTTATTTACGTTCACTTCATGTAACTACTGTTAATCGGGGTAGATAATCTACAGGTTATCACCCTTCACTAGCCAGAGAGGGACTAAGTATTTTATTTAATGAATTTGTCACTAAATAAATTCCTATTTCCCAGTTAGGAATCGAACCCACAACTAATTAAGATCAACACCTTAGCTAGATGGAAAACCTGAGCACCACAATAATGTTAGTTAAACTGAACTTAGAGTTGTCAGTTCGATTCTCAACTGGGCAATGGAATTAGTCCCTCCCTGGCTAGAAAATGTTGGCAGCATGTAGATAACCCGCCCCAATTAGCATAAGTTGCAAAAATTGGACGTTAATGGATAATAATAATAATAATAATGTTTCATTTTACTGCAATGAAGGAAACATCGGTTATATGAACTAAATCGTTTATAGAGGCGTTCGGTAACTAAAGGATATGCAAAAGATGTTTGATAGTTAAAACTTTATTTGGTAAATACAGTATGGGAGAATACAAGTGCACTATACTATATTTATAATTACCGTAATATAATGTATTTTTCTTTCTTTTCTTTAGGTGTATTCGTTGACAATACATGTAGTTCCTCATCTGTGAATCTTGCTGTTCTCGCTGTAGGATATGGAATTGAAGGTGGCCACGAGTATTGGCTGATTAAGAACGCATGGGGCGAAGAGTGGGGCGATAGAGGTTACATAAAAATGTCCAGGAATAATGGAAACCAGTGCGCTATCTCTTCAGTAGCTGTCTTTCCGATCCTATGACAATATATATGAAATTATTTAATATAAATTAAAATGTTACAGCATCTATCCACAGGCGCGCAAAATTAAATACTTATAATACTTGAAATATACTAGAATGCAATACGTTGATCTAATTAATTCCAACTGAATAATCTTTGCTCTGTTTATTAAGGTGCTTCGGGCATGAATACGCAGAGGGCCCAACGAGCTGGGCCAAATATCACCAGAGTGGTCTACATAGACCCTGAAGATTGATTTCCACTTGCTCGAGGGCCTAAGGAAAATAATTGTTCGTGTAGTTGCATGCAAATATCACAGAACAGCTAACACAGATTTTTGTATACAATGCTTACAGCAAGTAGCATTACGGACTAAATACAAAATAATTTTGATAGCTTTTCTGAATGAAAGAAATCAATTGTGGATCACAAAACCTCATAATTTCCTAGCAAATATTGAACAATTATTTATTCAGATTTGTCCCACTTAATTACAGCATTATTTGTGTTTAAATTGTTTACGAATATTAGTAGGGTCTGTTGGTTTTGTTTCAAATCCGCATATTTACTTACTACCAAAAGTAAGCAGCGCTATTTCAGCTGTCGGAAGGAAAGTTGATTAGTTTAGGAAAATTATATTATTATTAAGGAAAACGAAAAACGGGTAAGTAGTCTATGGCTTTATATGGCTTGGGATCCTTTGCTCTAGGTGAATTTTATTCACGAGTTTGGCTCCAACATGGAGTTGGAGTACAGGTTTTATTTTATTTCTTGACTTAATTTCCCTTGTTCCTGCCTCGCTAGGAATGAAGTTAACCTAAGCGTAGTACCTATAAAGCGAACATGAATTAATTACAAACAAAACTATAACATTATACTCGAAAAAGAACGAATCTGACTAATGTACGCCCTGGGTCACCTTAGCTAGTTATTATTGAAGTGATTGTTGATTATTAATAACAAAATGTAGAAGGCTATTCATGATTTCTTTAAACCTAAATAAATGTATTTTTGTTTTCTATTCAAAGCACCATTGGGGCTCAGGTTGGCCACGTGAGTTAAAGCGTTGACCTTAATCTCACATGGTAAACCTAGAGTGGCGAGTTCGATTCTCGCCTGGGCAAAAGAATTTATTTAGTGACGGAATTCATTAAATAAAATCCTCAGTCCCAGCTGACAATTATTAATCTAACCTTTCACATACAGAATTGACAACAAAAATATATGCACGCCTGGGAACACCCCTTCACCTGATATGATATAAAAGTAAACTTCAACACAATGAGCCAATTCTGTATAGTTTTTTGAAATATTCCTGTTTCACAGTGTTGAACAATGTGTGAAGGTCATGCTAAACATATTCCCTAGTCTCAACATTTATAAAAAGAGGGTAGTAATAAATAACCCGTCCTAATTTGTACAATGTGGAAGTTAGTTTAATATTTTTTAAACTAGTTTTTTTTTCTTTGTAAAAGTAGTTTATATAACAATCATTGACATAATACACTTACTTTACGTGTTTACGTAGGGATGCGCATGGAAAGTATTGCATCCTAATTTTATCCTAAATAAATCTCAAATTTCAAATATGAAATCTTCAATGGTATATACATATTACCCTCCAGAAATATCAAATAGTGGTATAAAATGCGAGAACCGAGGGTTGCATAGAGAATAAAACACGATGGAATATTCGCTTATAACATTGGCATAGATCGAACAATAATCATTTAATTCATTATTATTATCATTATTTATTAACGTCCACTTTTTGCAACTCAGGCTAATTGGGACGACTTATCTACAGGTTACCACCCTTTTCTAGCCAGGGTGGGACTTAGGATGTTATTTAATCAATTTCGTCACTAAATAATTTCCTTTGCCCTATTCATATAATTTAATCCTACTTAATTCTTTGAAATGTGTTTTGAATAAATCCCTTCTCGAATCACGCATATATAACTAATAATGTTATTAGTGAATATCCCTTAAGTTGTCGAGGAAGGTGTGATTCATATTGAATTCAGAAAAAAAATAATTAATTTTTATTTAAATAACAAAACATATTTTTCAGAGAATATTAAATAAAATCATAAATCTTACAGATGAACGAGATAACAGTGATCTTCAATACAAAATTGGATGGTATGGGTATAAGCGAATTTCAACAACCTAAAAATCTCTTCCTTCACTTAAAATGCCAAAGCTGATGATGTTATGCTTCTGTTTCACTAATATCTATCGAATCGTTGGGCTCCCGAACGTAAGATAAAATCTTTTCCAATTTTTTAACTTCATTTCCGAAATCGTCTATAGGCACACTTGTGTCGGTTTTTTTAGGTTGTTTTGGTTTCATCCTAAGATTTGGCGATATTTTCAGGGTTGTCACAACGCCTCTGGAATCGCCTACTAGTATCAAAGGCATTTTTATGCCCCAAGGGTTGAATGAGAGCCTCGTTGCAATATTATCGTCGCAAGAAACAACATACTGGGCACATGCAGGCTCATATTTATCAATGTTGAAATCATAGACATAGACTCTCCCTACGGCTGTTACCGCCGCGATCACAGTGCTGGAGTATGGAGCCCACTGGACATCCCCAACAGAATTTTCCAAATTAAATACAAATAGTGGCTCTCTACGCCCGTCTTCCCAAATCTTCACTCTCCAGTCTCCACTGCATGTAGCAAATATATCTGATATATATGTATTGAAGCTTATCCTGTGCACTGGCAATTCATGAGCCTTCATTTGATAGAAATATGTTGAAGCGTAAGAAATACTACATTTATAAATTGTACCCAGCGCTGTACCAACCATAAATATCTCAAAATCGCTTGGATGGAATGAGAGGCATGTTGGACTTGCAGGTATATCTAGTTCTTTACATCGAAGAGTGAGGTCCTCCTTTTCAATGTACAATGTAATTATAGGAGTAAAAAGCAATTCATTCTGAAGAAGAAGCCATTTCGAAATACGTCCATCTCCACCAGCCGAAAAAAAACTTAACTGACGATCTCGATTATCGTCACACCAAAGAACGCTAGAAACCATATTTCGATGATTTTTTTCAACTTGGCTTCTATATTGAGTACCGCTGTGGGGAGATTTCATATTAAAAACTGCAACACTCCCATCGTAAAGTCCAACACAGACGTAATAACACTTTCTTGGATGAAAGTCTAAGCAAGTAGCACCAGAATCGAAGTGCTTCAAGAATTCCGGGAAGGAAGGATTCTTTAGGGTGAAAATGCACAAATAGCCTGTTTTGTGAGATTCAGCAAAATCCAACATCCCAAATGTAGCACCGAACAAATCTTTGTAAGCAGGGTTCCACTTTACTTCAGTGACTGCTACATTTTTTGCTGGAACGTATTTAAAATCCCATAACGGGAGAAGAACACCTTCGTTAGGTCTGTATTTATCAGCTGGATCTTCGTAGAATTGGCAATCCTGAGCGATATTATCATAAGTATTTTGATTTAACATCCTCTCAAGAATTTTAATTCCTTGAGCCATCTTTTTAGATACTGGATCATCCCCTTTTGTGGGTTTCTTAATTGCCTTATCATCTTTTTTCACAGACATTATCATTTTGGACATTCTTTCTTTTTCTTTTGCTTCTTGAGCAGCATTGTAATCTTCTAGGTAACTATCGTAAATAATCCATTGAGAAACTTGTGCACAAAGATTAGCTTTAGGATTTGGTATTGTTTGAGTAGTTTTGTCCCTACTAAGGGGAGAATAAGTAAGAGCTGACCTGTCACTATAATTAAATCGGTTTACCAATTTTTTCCCTACAGGTCCAGCATCTTCGTGATCCTCCATGATTGGAGATGTAGACGGCCCTTCTTCTACAGTTTCTGCTTCTGCTTCTGGTTCAATCTCACCTTCTACCTCATCTTCGTCATCATCCTTTTCATTGGCCTCTTGTTCCTTCTTCTTCTTCTCTCTTTTCTGCCACACCTTCTCCATTATCATCTGCTTCTGTCGATCGTTCATCTCGTTTACTCTCTCTTTCCATTCCGCTTCTGTTTCTAATGCATTGGCTTCTTCATTTGATTCTGGAGTATCTACGTGCACAAGTGAGCCTTCTATTTCATAGAGAACTACTTCATGCCTTTGATTCTCGACTTTTTGAAACATACCATCTTTAAAGTTGTAAATAACTCGATTAACATCATTATAAGGATTTTCGACTGTAAGTGTTCTTGTTATAGGTGCCGATAGCTCTTGAGGGCTTAATTCTTCAATCATGTTATCAATATGCACTACACGAAATTTTCCATCTTCTTCACGTAGATCATCATGATTAGGAGCTTGACCTACTTTGTGTCTCCTATCTCTGGATTTATCTTCTTTTTCTTTGTGTTTTTTAATAACTGTTGTCTGCCGACAATCTTCTTCTTCTTCAATTTCTTCATCAAGTACATCTTTGGGCATTTGGTTTCTCGTAATATATGAAAAAGTGCTAAAACAAACTGCAGTCCCTTAAGTAAACCAAACAAACAGAACCTTACTGCCATGGAAACTAATAAACTCAGCTCTTATCAATTTACTTAGGTACCTACTCCACAAGCCATGCAGCTATAGAGAGAAGTATATACTTAAATCAGCAAGTATTGAGTAAAAACATATTTAAATAATATATGGTATTATATAACATTAGGAAATCGCCCAAAAAAATAATGAGTTACTTGAAGGAGAAAGTATCAATACAATAGGTACTTGTACTCTTTAACTACCCCTATTAGAGGTAAAGAATTTAATCTCAAATAAAAATGTGACATTCAACTAGAAGATTGACATAACTATAAGTAACTATGAGGCTGTATTTTGCAGTGAATACGATTTAATATCTGAAAGAACATGCAGAACAATACATTAATCTTCATAAAACTTTTAATATTTCTTTCTAGATAATGACATGTATTGGTTAAGTTCCCTAGAACCGAGTAATAAACAATATTTTACCTTAAAAAAATCACTCTCTCCCTCGATATATATATACACATATATATCATAAAGAAATGTAGGTCTATACAAATTGTAAATTTGTTCTTATATAAAAATAAAGACTAACTCATATTACACCAAAAAAAAAAAAAATACAACAGAATAATTTGGATACCTACTTAGTAATAATATTATTTATTTATTTGTTGAGTTCAGTAACTTAAGTGTATTAATAATATCTATTGATAAATTATAATGAATTAATCTAGGTTTCTAAAGGTTGACAAGACATCTCCGAAAAGGGGCTAGCTTATTTTGTGTATAGTACACACACACACACACATGCACGCACACACGCACGCACGCACGCACGCACGCGCACACACAGACACACACAGACACACACACACACACACACACACAAATCTTCATTCCCTTATGAATATTTACTATAAGCTTGGATAAAGCTGATGATTGGACTTTTTATTGAAAAACACTCATGCTCATCATAATACAAGTGTATAAGTATAATCCTCCTTCAGCAAATGGGAAAACAAAATCAATTCAATAAAGTTACTTACCAGGAAGTTTTCTCTTTTTTTTTTTTTGTCAAAGACATCAAGCTTTAGAATAAACTTGAACAATTTCTCAGTTTTACTTATGCGTGACTTCTCAAAATTGCAGAAAATAGTATGTTCACTATCTCGAAGGAAATAGGAGTACCTATGAAGTCACACAATTATCTATAGCTATATATTGCAAGCTCTTCACTCTACCTGCACTTAGTTTTTATGTAATATCAAAAATCAATTACTCTATCTTTGAAATCAAATCTCATAATAACGGGGTCACTGAGTTTATAAGCAATGGAGCTTAGTCTATCCTTTTCCATAGCTGATTGAGGAATTCCCAATGTTGAGTAGAGTGACAGTGTTGTTCGTAATTCCCATTGATTATCTTTGAAAAACTTAATATCAAAGATTAGTTAAAAACATTGGATTTAGAATTCTAAGTAATGATGAATGAGAAAATTGTATTTTCAGTTATAAATAAGAAATATTCAGCACCAGAAAGTAATTTATATGATTAAAGATAGATACTCAAGTCATTAATTACAATTAAGTAAATTAAATTCATTTTCAACTATCATTACAATATACAATGTTGGTTCACCAGAAAACACAGACAATTTTGTGCCATATCAATAGCTCTTCTTGGATTAGGAGTGCTTTTTTTTTATCCTTTCTTTTGGAAATCCATGGCTCACTGTATGGGCTGTGATTTATAGTCTCCGGTCTAAACATTTACACGTAGAAATAACTCCATTTCTGAAAAAGACTTTAAATAAAAATAATCCTAATAGGAATAATTCCCGAAAGTGATCCAGGAGAATTTTAACTAAATAACTTCTCCACAAACTATATTCATGGTTTCAATAGATCCAATTAATCCTAACACCCCTATAATTAGTTATATCTACTCTCATTAATTAATAATCGCTCATCAGGGAAAAATATTTTTACTTTCCTAACAGTGCTAAGCACACTTAATGTATTGTCACACATTAATCACTTTCAATGTCTAGATTATGTAGGTTATTAATTAAACATTTGGATATCATATTTGTATTAGTTATAACAATAGAAACTCCTTTCATAGATTCAGCTTCCCAAATCCATACTAGCTCATAGAATAGTTCTTTCTATATTTTCCTTTTTCATTCCAAACGCATTCATAAGTGTGCTACAGTTTGGAAACATCTTATAAATATTTAATATGATTTTAGATTTCTCTAAAATAATAGGTTTTTAGGAACAGCCAAATCCACAGGGAACTGGAGGTCGCTCCTATTTCAGTTCACCTTCAACAACTTGTAAGGAAATATCATGCCAGCCTTTCTATATGAAGTGGAACCACCCATTTTAATTTAGGTGTGACTGAAGGATGGCTGCGTCCAGGATTGTGCCAAAATATTTTAACTTTGTTATACTGGATCAAAATAAAATTTTCCTTCTTTTTTTCTAAAATAAAATCTACCTTGTAGCATCTTACCAGCCCAATGATATCCTAGTCCAGAATATAATTGTCTTTTTCTAATACAGGAAATGCCATTTGATGAACTGCTTCCTTTTCACAATGTACAAAACAATTCAAATCACCTCCTAACTAAATAAATTAATTAACTACTGCCCAAATGTCGGGGCACTAGAAGATGAAAAAACACATATTTAACATCAAACTTAATGAATCAGCCATATGCAGGCGCCATGGACTACATATGGCTATTTCACTAAGTTTGATGTTAAACATGTCTTTATTCATCTTCCAGTGCCCTGACATTTGGGCAGGAGTTAATTTGAATTGTTTTGTATATTGTGAAAAGGAAGCAGTTCATCAAATGGCATTTTGTCTTGTGGAGAACAATTTGAATTAACTCTTGCCCAAATGTCAGGGCACTGGAAGTTGAATAAAGACATGTTTAACATCAAACTTAGTGAAATAGCCATATGTAGTCCGTGGCGCCTACATATGGCTGATTCATTAAGTTTGATGTTAAACATGTGTTTTTTCAACTTCTAGTGCCCCGACATTCAGGCAGTAGTTAATTAATTTATTTAGTTAGGAGGTGATTTGAATTGTTTTGTACATTGTGAAAAGGAAGCAGTTCATCAAATGGCATTTTGTCTTGTGAAGAACAAGAGAAGCACATTGCGCTTGAATGTGGAATGCTGGAGAGAGATTCAGGTACAATACTTTGGACATGGAGATGATGAGTCAATTAAAAAAGGAGCCACAGGTAAGAACTACCTTGACTTTATAAAGAAAATAAAGCCATGATAATGGAGATATTAAGCTTTCACAATAGGACATTAGGGCCTCAGTGCTCTCCCTGACAGGCAGGGGGAATAAGCCATCTAATATCTGCCTATATCTATTCTGTTTAAATTGACTGTGATATTAGCATTCTAAAGGATGTGATACATGTAGTTTAAAGAGTATTATTAATATTAAAATGAGTAAGTCAATATGATTTAATATCACCCTCAAGGCTGCTGTTCCGCCCACAAGGATAAAGTATGAAATGCAGGATGAATATGAGAAAACGAATGTTGTAATCAATACATAAGAGGAGAACCAAACCAAGAAAGATCCTGTTGATGGTCATTTGCCAGAATTCAGAGGGAATGTTTCACACAAGATCAACCATAGATCTTTTTTCTATAAGACAAGAGATTACCTCTTTTCTCTTAGCCTTAGTTGCAAAAAGTGGGCGTTAATAAATAATAATAATAATATTAGACAAATGTTTGGAAAAATGTATGTGTTTTATGTTGTTCTGCAACACCACTTCATTGACTTCCAGCAGGCCTATGACAGTTTAGAAAGGCTGAAATGTCTGGAGGCATTACAGTTGAAATACCCAAACTTGCAGATAGATTGAGGTCTTGTTATAAAGTCAACAAGGTTGATCCACCAGATAGAGATGAGATCAAACAAATTATCCTGTTTTTGACAAATATAGCCTCAGTGTCCAACAAAATCCACAATATATATGTATATATATACATATGTACATACATACATACATACATATATACACAGACACTCTCTTATAAAGCATACACATATACATGAAAGTAGAAACAAGCGGACAAGAGTTTGAGAATAGCATGAAGATGGGTTAAAAAATAGTGCTGAACTCATGCCTGGCACCATCTATTCTTCTAAGAAGAGAAGATTTTGCTAAAAGGGTGTGTACAAAGTATGGACACTGACCCACTGCCCAGCAAAATGTATTATAACCAGGTGGAGTGGTGGCTGGTGCTTCAGGAGAAGAGGTCCAGAATTGAAGGATCATAGCTGCAGGACAAACTGAATTGTGCAAGATGTGGCAAAATTTGCCCATTCCTTGAAGGCTTCCCCCAGATAACAGCTATTTATTTATTTAAGAGCACCTGAAATTTTAATGCATCTTATATAGAGAATAAATAATATTGAAGTACATAAATGATGATGGATATCATCGACTCATTCTGAAGACAAACAAGACAGAAACAAATATAAGATTACAAAAATATGCTTGCAAACATCTATTTACAACGAGATGTAATTTTACTAGGAGACATGCTAAAACTTCTAAAACATTATTCCCATAATTTAGAATAAGTCGCTAATTTATTTATTAACTTCCATTTTATAAAAGATTAAATTATCTCAGAATTAAAACCAATTTTTCCTGTAACTATAAAATTTCAGAAAGAATTTTTTTTTTTTTAAATAACCGACACTGGAGGTTTGTTCTGCATCTTAGTTCGAATAGAAAGTGATTTGAAGAGACATTAAGCCACAATTTGTTTTACCTTAACTAGGTCTTTACTACAAAATGTGTATTTTTATTATTTTACAAACTCAATACACTGTATTTATTACAATTATGGGCATTTTTTATACATTAAAAGAATGTTTTGGACTCCTAGTAGTTTGAGGCTCTCTGATGGTAAGCTGTTAGATTTAACAATTCTGTCGATGACTGAAACATTTGGCCATTGTTGCTAACTATGCAGTAATGAATCTACAATCAATATTAGAGGATCTGGATTTTTGATACTACTTCTTTTCTGTAATAATAAAAAGCTGCAATTGTATGCTGACGGAAAATTTCAATTTTATATAGCAAAAAGAATTTCAGTTAGTAACAGTAATTGGCACATAACTGTTAAATTTAACCCCATTGGGCTAATTTGAGAAATGAAGAGATTTTATTTTGTTTCACCAAATTGGCGTAATAAACCATGTCAACACTTCATATACATGGACATTGAGAGGAAGGTAGTGTAGATATGTGTTAGGCAGTTGTTTAAATATCCTGAAGAGGCGTCACATGAAGTGAAACATGTCAAGAGAGTTAATAAATGTGTTGAAGAAGAGAAGTGAAGTTATTCTATCAAATAACCTTCTGCCATTCTATTCACATTAGAATGAGATAGAGTAACAACATTAATCATTTAAACTGATATAAAAAATTGTAACAAAGGTGCTGCCTAAAAGAAGTATATGGCATTGTTAATGAAGGAGTCTTAATGTATTCTGACATTGAGGTAAAAAAATCCTGTCATGTAGAACTGCATAATTTAAGTAGATTTTCCAACTGCTGCTGTGATGTCATCATCCCCAAAGAATTCTACTATATATTTCTCTGATAATAAGAAACCTATTTAACCAGAACTTGAATTGAAAGCTGAACTCGAGATGTTTATGGATAGAATCACTTTAAGTGCAAATAGCTTAAGATAAGTGACAGTCTAATAGGTACGAAAATGAAAAACAAAAACAAATAATTAAAATAATATTCACTTTAGAGGAAAAATGTTTAGAACAATAATTGTAGAGTATTAAAATTTTTATTATTATTGGTTCTTTAGCATTCTTCTATCCGACTCATAATAACATACATAGATATTTTGAATTTTAGATTTTACCCCTTTCATTCTTGTCTAATTTAACCTATTAATGAACTTGATCTTTAATTTTACATGAAAAGCTTAAATAATGTTTGGCAATGACCAAAAAAAAGGTTTCGTCACTAGACGGGTTTTAGACAAAAATATTTACTGGCCTCATTTTCATCATCTAGGGCCGACGATCGTTTTAGGAAATTGATCGAAAATCATGCCATGGATAGTAAGTAGCTCAATTCTCCAGACGGAAATCTCAAATCTCTGTAGTTTCTCACTTATACTATATTTGTTACTATGCGTTTTCCAAGGCAGTTTAGCTATCTTTAGAGCTTAGAGATGTGCAAGCAGCTCTCTAAAAATATATTTCTGAGGATACCACCAATGTGATGAAACCGGTCACAAAAAGAAACGGTTTAATGTGATAAATTAAAATTATTTTGTAGGAAGACTACGTCTTTCTTATCCTTATTGTTATTGTTGTTAGAAAGATTTATTAATGCTCGTTATATTGTAATTCCAATTAAATAAGAGGATTGGGTGAGGAAGCCTATAATAATTTGTGAAGTGAAAAATTAATACTCAATTAGTATGAGTTGATAGAACCAGAGCTTCGTAGGGAATAGAGGGGTTTCAATGGGAGGAAGGAAGAAAATGGTTTGTATCAGAACATACAGAGAGATCTTGAACTCTAAACACTTTTCTCGTGAAAAATACGATATATTGGAACAAATAAATAAATTTCGGTCTTCCTCGGGAGCTCACTCCAAATTCTTGATGACGCGAGAACAATCCGGAGGTCGGCACGTTGAAAATAAAGAAATAAATGCATTTAAAAATATCACTGAATGTGTATGTGCCACATAAAAAGATCCATGTTAAAAAAAAAATAATTGTATAATTTTTTTTTAATTTTTCTATTGAAAAACTAATTATACAATATTTCATTAAATTTAAAAATTTAATGCTGAAATAAACAGATTAAGACCAGTATTGATGCAAGAAAAAGGAAACTATAAAAAACTTTTTAATGAAAGGAAACAATTGCATGGTCCATTAAACAGGTATAGTTATAAAAACTTTCACTAAAACTTAAATTATAAAATTATAATATTCATCTTTATTATTCTATGTAAATGTGGACCGTGAAGTCTGCCATTGGACATAAGGTTTGGAAATTTAGAATAATCAGTCAAGTGCACTCTCATTTTCTAGAGCTATTAGGAATAATGACACTAATTGTGAGTTATCTCTGTCATTGGTTTATTTGGTGAAAATGCCGACTGCGGCCATTTTTTTTTTTAACTTTATCTCTTTTTTAACAAACTTAATTTGGTGGATCCTTAGACTTTGGAGGATAGAATTTAGTGACCGCATTAAAAAATTTCCAAAATACGTCATCGGCCATTTCCACCAAGGGTGGGGTTAAACTATTGCATTCCACCCGTTTATTTTTGTAATTAGGGAAAAGTTAACAAGATCTTTTTTTTTTTTTTAATAATGCTTAATATCAAAATACGAATAAATCTTCACTTTCCGTTTAGACATTCAAAAAATGAAGATGGATGTTGCAGTCTGCAGTACGCAATAACCTTTATATGCCTTACGTTGGGAGTTAAACTAGCTCTGGCAAGACCAAACAAACTACAGGAAAGGAAAGATTTATACTACCGCTGAACGAAAGGGCAGAAGGACGTTAGTATTGCATAAGATGCAACATGAAAACTGCATGAGAGAGAGAGGCTGCATCGTGAGCAGCTTTTTTTTAAACCCTATAAGCTATTCTATCGGGAATGTCAACGTGTAAACTGAATCTAGAATTCTTTACTAGTTAATAGGTAATTCTGTAATTGTATTTTTATTTTATCATGGTATATTTCTTATTCCAATTCAAAAATACATCAAATAAATGAATCTTATCAACTTTTCAATTCAACTTCAATTCAGCTGTTATCTAATTTACAGTTATTAAAAAATAAATATCCCAAGTAAAAGAACTCTAGAATTTATTTTTTACGGAAATAATTCATCAAGTATTAAGTGGAAAGCAATCACATTATATATATATATATATATATATATATATAATATATCGGTTGGCATTATAGACCTTTAAGATCATTAGGCGACCCCGAGCAAGACTCGAGGGATTCGCGATCATTGTTACCAGATTTCCCTTGGGGGGTGGGGGGGGATCAGCTATTGAGGTAGTACTTATGACGCGATGTTTGAAAAATTTCCTCAAATGTCCATCGATCCTACCCAGGAGAGGACGTAAATGAGGTCCTTCAAATTTATTTATATATATAAACTTCTAGTTGTGTTACATAAACTATACTCTGTTATATGATAGACCATATTATTCGAAGCTTAAATACCGAATATTATTTTCCAGAGACCTTTATTATACGATTTAGATGCAAATATGTTCTTGTGACCCCCCCCCGTCCAAAATTCTTGGACTACTAAAATTTGATTGATTGAGATAAATATTATTCTGATTCATTAAAATTACAGTACTAGGTATAGTACATAGTTTTCAATAAAATGAATATGTTTTATTCTGATATGTTTCAGTTATTGTGTTTTCTTTCCGGTGATCCGTTGACAGACCTTTGTTTACATTTTAGACGCTTCCCGCCGGTAGGGGAAAGATTTCTTACTACCATTTGTATTTATTCACTGGTGTTGTGTTAGCAGTATGTAGGTTTATCTATTATTAATCTTTACGAGGGAAATCTGCTTAGTTTACGCAGCCCCTGCGTGACGGACTATTTTTTACGTAGTAAGTAACCAAGTCGACGTACAACCTCCTCTATCCAAGGAGGACCAGTAATAAGTTGGGTCCAGTAGCCTGGCGGGTGTTATTGTAACACAGTAGACCACCGTGGCCAGGTCACGCTGTCAGCCCACCTGTGGACGAATCTAAGAGAGTCATAATCGTTAGTCATCCCGTGGGGCTGTCAGACCTATATTCTCTTTAGACTAACACTGATCCATAAGCACTGCGATACTAGCGTGCTCTGGTAGCGAACTTTTGAACTAATGTTCTCCCTTGGCGGGGATCGAACTTACACCTATTTTTAGCGGATAGTAGTGGTTGATGTATCCACGCTTTAACCCGTACGGTGACTGACGCGCACTGTGACGAGCTGTGTTCAGAAATAAGATAAATGAAGTTTTCAAACTTCTTTTTCGAGAGATAATATAAAAATTAAAACCTTAGAACCCAAAGAAAACATCGGAATTCGAGTATAAAAACAATGGTTCAAAGCTAAGGATTATCTTGCATTGCTGATACCAATACAAATAATAAAACTGTTTCGGTTAGTAAGTATTTACTTTGGCCGTTCCTATCTAAGTACTTGATCATTTTTATTTCTCTTTTCATCCGTTTGTGTCAGTCTTAAGTGAATCGTTCCTTGACTATTCTTGGCCAACAGTACGAAAATGGGTAAGTTCTGTTCATTAAGATTATATAAGAAATTCTCATCAATTTTTCAACTTCGGAATTGATTTTTTTTAACAAAAAAAAACAATATAAAATAACGGGTTATAACATACTTTAACCCATAAATAGTACATTGCTTCACAATTTATTTCGATACCTAGTTTACCTGCTTTTAGCTGCTTCTTACGGTGATATTGTGGTTTTAGATTTCATGCACAACTGTACGACGTCTGTCGCAGTTAAGAACCAAACATCAGATACGATGAATCATTTGATAAAATCGTGCAAGAATATAATTTATCGGATAGTTCTAATGAAGTTAAGGGGAATATCAGAAAATTTTTACGATAGTTTTGCCTGGATATTCAAAAAAAGTGGAACCTCTGTTGCAGCTTTTCAGGAAGGAAATTCGAAACAAAATACGATCATTGGTTGAATGGAAACGTTAAACTTTTTGAAATTCGTAAAAGAGATTATAATCAACCAGGTCCATTTTGGAAGTAGTTTCTAGTGATAAATCTACTAATATCCCGAAATTCACTGAATTAATTGGCGAAGCTAAAGATTTATATTTGAGGCATTATTCATGGTGTTATATGTCAAAGTCTTTAAATAAATTGTTTCTACATGAAGCTAATATTATTTCTTTTTTCATTACTCCAATTGTGCAATTATCAAAAGAAGCAATGGAAGACCGAAACAACGAGATAAAGTTTCTCAGAAAACACAATACAAGGGAAACGTCTCGTATTGATACAGATATGGATTTGGAAATGCTCCTCCTTTAGTCAGATCCATATTTGTCAACTTAAAGAAAGGTTAGCTCCAAAACAGAAATAAAAATTTAGGAGACGTTTTGTCACGCATAATTTTAAATAAAAATGATAATATTTGTTTACTGTCTAGAGATTCTGAGAAGGAATAGTTTTTTTTATTTCTAATTTTCTGTATATATTTTTTATAAGTTCGTAAATAACAGACGTACATTTCCATTTCCATTTTATGTAAGCTTATACCATAATAAATTATTTTTTGAAGTGAAAACTTGTTTTTCTTCCATGTTTGTGTTGTTTAAATACCTAAAAAAAACTAATTAATCTTTTCAAGACAAAAATACGATTTTTGAATTCTTACGCCATATACTCGTTACACTGTGCGACGCCCCTAATAAATGTGTGCGTGTGTGTGTGTGTGTGTATATATATACACATAAGTTTGTGTGTGTGTATAGTTTTATAAATACTTAAATTTAATAATTTGATAACTCATAAGTAATAATGTAACGTTGCATTATAAAGTAAAGTTCATGTATATAGAATGTTTATATTAATATTAGCATGAGTTTGCTAAGAAACGGGTGGGACATTGTTGTTAAAACGTTCTCCCCACTTAATAACCAGAACTCTAAAAATGTTTCTAAAGTGGACAATTGGTGTCCATTATTGGTACATAAGGATTTTACTTTCACAATTCCATTCATAATGATTTGAAATGATATTCGTGTCAATTTGGTTCATTCTGTCAATGGGAATCAATAGCATACAGGAGGCTCTATTGACTCATGATCTGTCCACTATTGAAACTGCGGGAAAATTTGTACAATTATGGATTGAAAAATATACCACCTGGCTGTTCTGCCAAAAGATAAATTGCTCAACCATTTTCATGAGTTATTTTTTAAATAACTTAATAAAATATCCATTTTTGCATTTACTGACTCCCATTAACAGTACTTGCGGAATTTTCACGGATCTGGGGACTTGTCATGAATTGACTAGAAATGTTTTTATCTAGCAGAGGTTCTCTTTGTTGACAGACACGACTCCCACTTACCTGAACGTATCAATCAATTTCTGTATAAAAGTGGGTGTTCTATTCCGAATTTTAATTTTACAATTGACTACTTACTTTGCGTTTGTGGTGTTTTAGATTTACACTTAGCATGCAAAGCATGATAGTGGAATAAAATGGATTAAATATTTGAATAAACGGACTGAAAAAGATGGAATCAGGGATTTTAAATTTTTTTGGCGACAGAAATAGGTTACCATTAATTTTAGGTGAACAAATTCTTATTGTGCCTACTATTGGTGCTTCTACACGGAGAAAGTAGTGGAATTGGCTATGGAACTGATGATGATTGGAGGTGGGTCGGGGACCTGGGTGGGTGTACTTACACCTCCACTCGGCCCTGTAACTGTACGTTCCAGATCGCCGTCTGATTGAATTCAGGAAACATTCTTATTCATTTTTTGAGTATTTCTATGAGCATGGAAATGCATCTATGCCTTTGGTCCCATTTAAATATATTCCAGGACTTCAGAACGAATTAGGCATTAAGGTGAGATTAAGACTAACGCTAGTTCATTTGATAAAACACCTATTGCATCATATTTAGCGGATTTCCAACGAGGTAAATTATCTAATAAGCTTGCACTCATGATTTTCGAAGATATTCTATTATTGCTCTATTAATTCCTGTTATTATTTTTGCATTTCATGTTATCCTTATACAAAGAGCAACCTTTTCCATAACAGCAGAATTTCCATCATTTCCCTAGTGTAAATTTCAGGATGGTTCATAATAATTTGCCATAATGGTATGATATTTTCCCATCGTGGCTTTTGTAGTAATTTCTACAAAACAAGGAGTATCATATCCCACATTTTATCATAAACAAATGGCTATAACTTGAAAATTACTTTAATTATTAAAAAGATTTATGCATTTAAAAAAATGTAATATATCAGATTGCTTAGTTATCATGCTGGCTTGAATAAGCTTAATTATTAAACAAACTGAAAGTCGATAAAAAAAGTTAGAGATAGTGGCTGAAGAGGTGATTAATTTCTGTTTCCGTTCAGATTACGTTTATCTATAAATAACTTTGTTATCAACGTGAAGGGGATCAGGGAAAACTCCACCTGATAACAAACTGACTTATCTTTGGACATTAATTACTCATTAATAGATTAAATAATCGATATACTTAATGATATTTGATAGGACTTGGTGAAGTGTAGTTTTCGGAAAAAACAAATCACTAAACACACCTAATACTGTGGTTATATTCGATTAGCGATTACGCTATTTTTGGTCGATGATTTCTTATATATGAATTGAAGAAGCTGCCATAAATGAAGAAGAAATGTATTTAATGTATACCTCGAAGATGTGGTACAGACCCGTAAAATAATTTTATTTGATGAAAATGAATATTTAACTAATTTCTAGACCATTCCTCGAATAGGCTATGTCTTAATATATATATGTACATATACGATGGATACTAAAGCGTAAGTATTGGCATGACCAATCAGTGGTCCTGTTAAAATAACTGAATTAAATTATAATTTATATTAATAATGTATGTAATATCCTATATAGATCTAATACTTATGATATAATAAACTGTATGACAGGCTAACTTCGAAATGATAATAAACGCACACACATCACTCTCAGGTCTGAAGAATATAATGCGATGGATTACCTAGTTGTTCGACGCACTGTTTCTTGTTTCTTTTTTTGTTTTTGTTTTTCTGATCAGGATATGGATTACTTACGGTTGATGATCCTATGGGATTATTTTTCAGAAAAGTCTCAGTAACAAATGTGCTCCACCACTCATTGAATATATCGACTTGATATACAGCATCACCTCGGCAGCAGGAGAAAGCGAAATGACATGAAGAGTCCTTTCTAGAGTGGCTACAACCACCACCTGTGCATGCAAGTCATCGCTTCTAAGGTATCTCACGAGGCGAAACTTTCATTTCTGCCCTCAAAAATATGGATCAGAAAACTCATTCCTATCAACAATAAGGCGCTATTATGTGATGATTTGTTTTTTCAAAGATGGTCAGTTCGAGACACGTCCTAGATTGTGACGTCTCACGTGTGTTTTTTGGCAAAATATGATAGAAGTATACTAAATCTAAAGAAGAGTTCAGAGTCAGAGGCTGACAGAAAAGTGTTGTCTGTTCTTGAAGGAATAGAAATTCGTGCATTTCTGGAAACAATGATTTATTGGTGCGCCTGCTGGAAGACAAAAATCGGTTACGTAGGGGCTGCGTTAACTAAGCAGATTTCTCACGTGCCTCGCGTATTTTCATCAATCTAAAAACGTAAAAGTTCAATGAAAAAAATATTTTGTATTTAGGCTTTAAATAATGTGCTTCATAATATAAGAGCTTATTGCTAAGATGGACCATTTTCAAAAACTTCGCCCCATTTTGTTTGTAAGTAATTCAGGCTTATAGACTTCAATAAATCAAAATATAGACAGCCATGTGAGTTAATGTGTTGATCTTAATCTCACTTTGTTACCAAGAGTCGTGATTTCGATGGATTAATTTATTGAGGAAAAATTTGTGATTTGTTATACCTGGTTATAAAAGCTAAAGGGAAATTAGAACTTTCAAATGGGGATTTCCATAGTCGTACAATCCTTTTGTACAATTTATGTACTTGTGATCTTTTTTCTGTTCATTCTTGGGACAGTCCTGGGCTCTGTGCTCTCAATAATGGCAGGCTGAAAGTAGCTTCTGTACATCTGGATCTGTGATTAAACCTCGAACATTTTTCCATGGATTCATAATCTTCTAAGTAGAAAATTTTGTAAAATAAATTTAGTTTATTAGCTCGTAATGAAACAGGAGAAAAGTGAATAACAGCATGGCCGCGAGTTCATCCGAGAGTGTATATTATTGTTTATATACATGAACTGCATAAGATGGTAGTAGAGTTACAAAATGTAGTCTGAGTTGGTACACACCAACACAAAGCCAACTGTTAAACCGCGTGTATAGAGCGTCCATTTGGTCAAGCAATGGATTCAAAATCAAGAATTTTCTTTTCCTCTTGAACAGCTAAATCCTTATTCAATTTATAATCTAAATGCACATTAAAACTGTTATCGCTCTTCCTATATTTTAATCCGTTTTTTTTCGCAAGACAAAATTACTCATCAATATGATAATCAATATCAATGAATATCTCGTGGCGGTAATTGCGTGTGGGCAGGGGTTAGGTGTAAAACGGAAGCAGTCCGTCCTAGTTCGCTCCCTGGAACAATGAATGCCATTGAGAAATGGAACGTGACACCATTTTTTGCTTTATGTGAAACCTTTGTTCATTATTCTTTGGCCCGTTACACATAGAGTTCCGATAGGAAAAGATGTAGCTATTCTAATTTCTAGAGCCCATTGAAAAAATATCATCAGAGCTTTACTCATTCTAAACAATGATAAACAACTACTGAACCAGTTTGCAAGTTGAAGGGTGCTCTTCAAGGATAAGTACTATTTTTATAAAAAAGTCCGTCACGCAGGGGCTGCGTAAACCAAGCAGATTTCCCACGTGAAATTTAACAATAGGTAAAGCTACATACCGGCTCCACAACACCACCGTGAATATTAAGCGAATAAATACAAACGCTAATAAGAAACCTCTCAACGGAAAGCATCTGAAATGTAAACAAACAGTTCTGCCAACTTCTTACCAGAAAGAAAAACAATTACTGTAATATATCTGAATATAACGTATTAATTTGATTGAAAACTATTTACTATACCTAGTACTGTAATTTATAATGAATCAGAATAATTTTTATCTCAATCATTCAAATTTAAGTAGTCCAAAAACCTAAGAGGGGGGGGGGCCACCAGAACATATTTGCATGTATCTCGTAGGATAAATGTCTCTTGAAAAGAATATTTGGTATTTAAGTTTCAAATGACGTGGAGTATTACATAACCGACTATTGTTTATGTAACATGAGTAGAAGTGGGGTTTGCTGAAGGCTGTTATATTACTCTGCTCTGTTACAATTATTAATGTTATAAGTCACCATTATTAATATACTCTGATATATTTTTATATATCAGAGTATATTAATATTAATGCTACTACAATTGTAGCAACAAACAGCATTAATAACTGTAACATAATAGAATAATAATTGTAACATAAAAGTAACAACAACATAATATCATTAATAATTGTAACAGAGCAGAGTAATATAACATAATAACTATAACACAACATAAAGATGGCTTCGATAAAATATATACTAACTATAGTACAACATAAGAATAGCTTTAATATAACATAACAATAATTGTAATAACACACAAAAATAGCTGTTATAACATAATAAATATAAGAATAAAAATAGCAACTTAGATACAACATAAGAATAACTTTAATATAACATAACAATAATTGTAATTTAAAATAACATAACAATAATTATAATAGTACATAACAATAACTATTGTAAAAAAAATATAAGTGGCAATAACATAAATTTAATATAACATAGCAATAATTATAATCGTACATAACAATAACTGTTGTAAAATAATATAAGTGACAATAACATAATAATCTTAACACACCGTGAAGATAGCTTTAACAAATTATCGCAATAATTGTTAAAACACATAAAAATAGTTTTATCATGATATAACAACTACAGTACAACAATTATAATATAGTTCAACAAACAAAGAAAATATACAATAGATATACAAAACATACAAAAGGCTGTGACCCTGCTGTGTAAACAAAACAAGGAAGGTTACTATAACCCTAGTCCTAGTGCAATAACAATGTGTAATAGTTTGTAGGTATCTTTAGTCTTAGTAAGTAATAATAAGAAAAAAACACCCTTTTACAATAATGTGTAATAACAATGTGCAATATTATAAAGTAGTACTGTAATTTTACAGCCCTGAAGAAGAGAAAATAAAGATTCTCGAAATATCGGCATAAACTAAGATTTATTTCACCAACATTGACCAAAACACCAAAAACAAAAACAACTTATATATATATATATATATATATATATATATATATATATATATATACATATATATTTAGTTTTGAACGGAGCTCATTTTCGTCATCTCCTTGGGAGGAGATGATGAACATGATATCTATTGAAATATGTATGTATTGTATTTGCAAGTGAACGTAATAAGTCTACAAGCAACAGGAGCAAAGAGTTCCAAATCCAGTCCTTCAATCAAAAGGTTTAAGGCAAGTCCTTGTTCTGCTGTGGCACATTTATTACTAGGAATTGCTTGCTAACCTTGCGCGTCTTATGAATAAAAATACAAAATTACCATTCATCAGAGTTATTCTCATAAATGGAACCCAGCTCTAAATTGTTACTGATTTTAATATTGATAGACTTACAATATGTACGACATATTAGTGCTTAAGCGACTCCAGGTCGGAACACAGTCAGAATTTGTATATCAAGTTGCTAATTGATCCCCAACACCTGATTTAGTTTAACATCAATAGGACTGTCACATACAAAGATTGTATACGATACAATTTCAGTGAATTAGTCGTTTTAATATATTATAAAGATAGTATTGTGCGAATAAAACACGATGAGTCCAACTATTTATACATCTATTTCCAGTAGTTCCAGAAAAATAGAAATGGATTCCAGTGAAAGAGAATGCTTTCTTCTTAAGAGAGGCTAGAAAGCGAAAAACCACCAGGCAATGCAATTTAGTGTCGTGCTCACTGACCTACTGCCATCCTCCCACGACCAGCGGTGCCGGAAAAAATCCTTTACAGGCTTCATCGTCCCAGCTCATTGTTCAGAAGATCTTACTCGGATAACTTGTTAGAAACTAGAAATAACTAAAGGAAGCCATCATTTTCAAGAGAGATATTTCTCATACTCTGCTCCCCCCACTCCACCTCGTTAATTTTTCTAGATATAGAATGAAATGAATAAACACGAAATAGATCTGAAAGGAAAAAAGTCCGTCACGCAGGGGCTGCGTAAACTAAGCAGATTCCCCACGTGAAGTTTTACAAACGAGAAATTTCACGAGAGTCGAGCAGTTAAGGAAACGGACGAACTAGCTTTTGGCGGGAAATTCACCCGTCCGTTAGGCAACAGATTTAATAAAAATGCAAATATCTCGGTTAATATTCAAGATAGAGAATAAATGTAAGAACAATATTTATAGCAAATTTAATTTGCAATAAGATTGATTCTGTACAATTTTTTGATCCGACGTATAGTAACGGAGATATTTCGAATTTTCGAAAATCCTCCCTTCTAAACCCCCTCCCCCTGGTCCGATTTCAGCCGTTAACGAACTTGATCTTTCTTTTTACATAAAAGGATTAAATATCGAGTTTGGTAACGATCAAACAAAAATTGCGACCGCCAGAGCGGTAACAGACATATATATATATATATATATATATATATATATATATATATACAGTTTTGAATGGACATCATTTTCGTCATCTACTAGGTAGGATCGATGGACATTTGAAGAAAAATTTCGAAAAGTCCGTCATGAGTACAACCTAAGTAGCTGATTTCCCTTAAGGGAAATCTGCTAAAAAGTGAATTATCTATCCTGATATCATCTTAAAATGGCTTAGTAATGTAAATAACATCTAACATACATACAGAAAGGACATGTAATAAACATTTGTTAACCAGTTCCGGCCAATAGTCGACTTGGGCCTTTTAGTCTAGACTATTCTTAAGCTAAAGTATTTGAAATAATATGAAACAACTCTTTCATCAAAAATATAATTCATCATAATAAAATTACTTATTCTACTTACTCAGATGGGTTTGTTTTAGGTTAGAAGTAACACGGTTTTCCCTTAAGTTAATGAGCGATTGAAGTTATACCTATGACACGATTAGATTGGGTAAGACTAAAAATGTAATGTTTACAGTAATATATTTTCTAGACACGCACAAGAGTACAAACAATTTATTTATGTATGTATATTGAATATGTATGGCTCCATGCATGTTGTATATTCAGGGTCTTTCAAACTCACCCCCTTTTTTCCGGAATTTTGAGAATTACGAAATGAAACACAATGAGTTGTGGAGAATCAAGATTCTTTTGGCGATGAAGTGTACATTCTTTCCTCTTCTCCAGTGCACTTAACTCTGGAATTTCAAATGGAAAGGCATATTAATGAAATGAAAGGCTTATGAAGGATTCTCATAGAAAATCAAAGTTTAATACCTGATTTTATGTGATCAGTTTTTTCGATCTGACTCATTTCGAAGGCTTAAATCGCTAAAATCCTCAACAAACCAAACTTTACAAGGCTTATTTTTAATTATTTTCTGAAAGATGCAAAAAAGCTTTGATAGATGTTAAAGATTAAAATTATCTTTAAAATGAGGTACTGTTAAAGATTTGAAGTATTAGAGAAGGTTTGAACATGTATAGCAAGTAAGTGACAGTCCCCCTCGACCAGCCAAGGAGATTGAAATTATGATGACAGGTTCTTAAGGGCAATTTAATCCTAAAACTTTTTGTTCTTTATGTTTGCTTTCGATTTTCCTTAAGACAAATCTGCCAATAGAAACTGAGTTGATTTGGTTTGTTTTCGCAGTACCTAGAAGGTGGACGTTTCCCCTATAAGTTATTTTTTGTCTTATAAAACTCCCATATCATTGTGTTTGAACAGCCGAGAAACCACATAAAAGATGCATTAATATTCGCACATACTCATTTTCACTGCTTAAAGAGAGAAGTCAGTGAATAGTGTATAACATTCCTCCCTCTATTCTCATTTGAATGCATTGAAATTCTCCTCATAAACATAAAATCAATACTTGTCCAACGAGAGACATCTGCGCTCATTTTCATGACTCTCAGGACGATTATCATTTTGAAGTAATCTACTACATTTTGTTTTTCCAGAAGATTTAACTAGAAAAACATTTAACAAAGACATAATAGCATAAATGTACCTTGTAAATATTTTTAGTTTATCATTCTTGTTGGTGTTTAATAAATCATATGAGAAAATGAATTAAGTATATTAACGATAAACTTATCAGATCTCCATACTACTAAAGAATCTGTAAAAGTCAGTTATGCAGAAGCTACATAAATTAAGCAGATATTCCGTTTAGTAGTTTCAGTTGAGCCCATGGTCTTTTTAGGGGAGTTTAGTTCAATTTTTGGACATCCCTTTTAATCGCTGTAATAATATATATGTGTCATTCATTTCATGTCTGTTCAACATACAATGAACTAAAATTTTACCTGCCCATTTTAGAATTTCCTAAAATTAAAATTTTGTTTACTAGTAGTAGATACTGAGAATAAGAAATATATCAAATTTTAATTTTTTAACTCAAGCGGTTTCCGAAATACGGTACGTAATGTTTTTTTTAAAAAAAAAAGCTACGAAGATAGGAGTTGTGACATTTTACTATGTTAGTCGTGGCCTTTCATACGACATGTAACAAACAATAGGTTATAACATACTTACTTATAAATTATTATAAATTACTTACTTCTTTTTTTTCATAAATCTTCGAAAATCAATTGAAATAAAAAATTAAAATTTGATATTTTTCTTATTCTCAGTGCCTACTTACTTACTACTACTAAACAAAATTTTATGAAATTCTAAAATAGTGGGGTAAAATAGGTGTGTTAGCTGACATGTATTGACTCATAAACTACGGCTGATCTCGACATGTGTTAGTCATTCAAATGAAATTTGATGTTAATTATTTTGCCGAGAATATTTTAAACTGTAATAATTTAATATAGCCTACATAAACAACGAAATGTAAAACAAAGACCCCATGAGCCTGTAGTTGAAGATGATATTTTGAAATTAAATCATTTAATTGTGCCAAATTCTAGGGAATATGTCTATCTAACAGAATGTTCATTATTTGTAGTCGGATAGGAATAACAGCATGTGGACAATCTTCTTTGTTTATGCATGATAATTTTACTGACATTTTCATTTTACAAGAAACATTCCGATATCAACTTTTCTTAACGTTCAAATAAAAATTGAGGATGCCCAGTGGCGTAGGTACGGGGGGGGGGAGTTCAGGGGATATGTCCACTCCTTGGAACAGGAAGAATTGGAATTTCCAATTTCAGGAAGCACAAAATGTACCCTATTAGTAATAAAATATTATGCTTGATTTTAGCCAAAAACCAACATAATAATTACTTAATTCTTGACTATAAATCTAGCTTTCAATGTAAAAAAAAAAAAAAAAAATCATTGTGTTGCTGAAAAGTGCTCCTAGACACATTGGTCCTCATTAGTAGCTTATACCGGAGGACCAATTAAAAAATCAAATATTCAAAATTAAAAAACAATTTTTCTACGCCAATACTTACAAGTCCATTATAAGAATTCCATTTTTTCAAAGAAAAACAATTTATAAAAGTATGTTTGACATATAACAAGTACCAACTTATGGCTCTTAATATAATCATATAAATATATAATATGTTCCTTCTAATTCATTTTATAGTACCAACTTCTTAGAGGAATATGGAGTTGTCTATAGGAACGCCACCTAGCGATGCTAATGTATTCTATTCATTCTGTGCTATTCATTTGATACTCATGTATTCTATTCATTATCTCTGCATTATAGCTGTCATATATAATTTTTACCATGAAAGAAGTTCTAAGAAATGGTGGTGACATTCACCCTCCTAATATGTCAAAGTTCACATTTCGAACGGCTACTGGGTAAGATGCCTAGATTATAAAGAGCCGAGATTGGAGGATCACCAGTGAAATGTAAATGCCACATATTCCACCTCACGTCTCAGCCATTTCATAGGTCGCTGGACACTGTTTACATTATCTTCACAATAAATTCACCATATTTCACGCTTCAAAGAGATTACCAAATTAGTAACGGTAGGATTTTCTGGACTGGTTCGAAATGACACTATTTTATATTTTACAACACGTTTTTTGTGGCAATCATTATAATAATCTGGCGAGTTTGGTTGTCTGTACAACAGTAAAAATGGAAATGGAAATCTTTGAAAAGTCCATGGACTGTCTGGCCTGCTACTTGGCTATGGTGGGAGGTCAAGTTGGGGCGTTATCAACTATACAGTCATTAAGCCATTATACCTGTGAGGTAAAATGGAGGAATTTCTGTTTAAAATAGCTGTCATCCAGAAACGAAATCAAATAATAATGTATTCCCCTGGAAGAATAAAAAGTCCGTCACGCAGCGGCTGCGTTAACTAAGCAGTTTTTCCACGTGCGTCACGTATTTGCATTTATCTCAAAACGTAAAAGTTCAAAGAGAACAATATTTGGTATTTGGGCTTCGTATTATGTACTTCATAATGTAACTGCTTATTGTTAATATGACATGAGTAGGAGTAGTGGTTTACTGAAGGCCGAAAATTAAAAAAATGCAAATATCTTGGTTAATAATCAAGATAATGAAAGCACGTACATAACAACATTTGTAGAACATACATTTTCAAGAAGATTGGTTCTATAGAATTTTTCAATACGACGTATAATAACGACGATATTTCGAATTTTCAAAATTCCTCCCCTCTAAACCTCCCTCCCCCTTCTGATCAGCCATGAACGAACTTGATCTCTCTTTTTACATGAAACGCTTATATACCGAGTTTGGTAACGATTAGTCCAAGTTAATAAACGTTTTAGATCTGATTTGCAAAATCTAAATTGCTAATAAAAATAAATGATTCTTAAAGATAATTTGATTCCCTTCAGCCAGAAAACATCCACTAGTAATAATTTAGCTTCTACAGCTGAATTTATGTAATAAAACATAGATACTGGCTAGATAGATAATGGCTATAGGATGAAAATAGTCATTAATAATCAACAGAAATAAATAAAATTCTGTTGCAGCAATCTCCTGTAATACCATACGAGTCTGAAGGCGTTGTCTTATTTTAATACAAATATTAAAGTACATAGAAATCTTCTGAGCCAATTTTGAGTGATTGAGTAACGAACGAGAGAACTGAAGGGAAGACAAGATTTTCAAAATTGATGTTATTGGTCTTAGAATAGTCTGGGTCGCAAAACGCAATATATTTTACTACTCCTACAGAATGCTTAAATGCGAAGTTTCAAATAACATCTGTTAAACAGATGTTTGAAACAGTAGAAGTTATTTTTGAATTTTCATTTACATCTGAAAATGTGCTGAGTTAATAGGTTTGCTGGAATAGAGCTATTTTATATTATGGGCTAATAGTAAGAGTCATCACGTTCAATATTTGTTGACAAAAAGTTTACAGTGAACCAACGAATTAAGTTTTATGAGTTTAAAGGTAACATAAAGTCTAATAGCTTCTCTAGGAATGGAACCCATAACAATTTTACATAAAAGGGGAGGAACTCATGATTTCCTCCACGGGTAACCCTCTTTTTAGCATCACCATACCCCGACCAGGTCATTCACCCTGCACAGTTTAGAAGGGGAATCCAATTCAAACTCGAACAAGAGTTTGAAGGGAACATGCTGGCGCCACGAGCGAAGAGATTATAAAAATGAATACATTAACTATTTTTTTCGGTCCAATAATTTATTTCTGGGATCATATATTGAGGAGGATGTGGCAAAACAAACCACTATTCTATTATAGGGAAATTTAAAAATATAATACTTAGCTGACGAACCCGTAAAGGACAATGGCCTGCCTCGTAGCTTGGGTGAGAGGTTATCTATAAGTTTGACAGATTCCCTGCCGTATTATGGAAGCATTACAAATCAAAGTTTCCTATTGGGGTTTCGGCAAATATGCACATAACAAAAGTTGTTTATTTAGATATTTAGAGTAACTTTTGTTATATACACTTTTTTCTTATACCGAATTATAAACGAGATATACACTATAAACAAAAGCGGGAGTCAACTATTTCATTGGGCGCTAACGATTAAACCGAACATAAAAACTCTTTATGTCAATTACCATTAATTCTTCGATGATTACAAGCTATATTAAAATTTTTAGGTTAGAACGGGAGTGGGGGTTATAAGGGAAGCCTGAAATAAAAATTCGCGATATTTCATTGTCTATTTGTTTTTCGACAAACTTGCAAATAACAAAAGTTGTTAACTTTGTTATTTAGATTAACTTCTGTTTTATACATTTCTCCAGGAACAAAGTGTGGAGCAAGTAATTTGCGTAGAAATATTGATAGTCTCAACAATTCATTCCAAATTCGATTATGAGGTACCTCACCTGGAAAAATTAATTCAAAACTATGTTAATATTTTGTCCTTAATAACTGAAATCTATGCAAAATGCACAGGAGGCGGGAAATATGACAATATAACAAAATATGAAATATGACAATTTGGAGGACAGTGAAGACTTACATAAAAAAATAATTTTATTATTAACAACAACGGGTATTAACCCTAAACACTGGGACAGGTAAATGTCAAAATATTGTGCAAAGTAAAGCCTTGCCAAAAAAAATACCATCACCATTCAGCCTCAAATTAATTCCCGGGCGAAGCCGGGTATCTGAGCTAGTATATATATATATATATATATATATAAATATATATATATATATATATATATATATATATATATATATTATGACACGTTTGTGAAAACTGTAATAAAAATCCCGTTTCTTTCCGACCCGTTAGAGCTCTAAAACAAGACTATTTCTCTCCCTTTCTCCTTTCCAGTCTTTGTATGTGTGTCTCTGTCTTCCATTTATTGTTTTTGAGGTGTTATTAGGCAATTACGATTTCACTCCGATTACAACAGACAAATCATAGGCAAGAAATTGGATGCCAAAATTTGTCATAGTTCCAAGCAGCGGATTCATCCCCAAACTCCTGAGGGAAGGTCCAAATCCACCTCTGTATTTAAATATTTCTCATTACCAGTTCTTCAACGTAAGATAGAGGTTATATGTCGGCTTTTGCTAATCTCGCAAGATATCCTCTGAAAATCGAACAAAGGATGTTACTAATCGTACTTTCTTTATGCAACCGTTTACCTACTCTTTCTGTCTATTTCTATCGTTTTAGATATTACGGCATATATGTTATAAATAATTGCCTAAAAAAATATATATTTAAGATCCTCCCTTGGGGATGTGTGACCCCCAAAAATAGATGGATGGATTGCAGAGATGTATTATAATACATGGATAATTATCCATGCTTATGGAGATACTTCTACTTTGAGTAGAATGTACACACATATATTTTATTGAGAGATATTTTTTCAGTAACTGGGCATGTAATACGGATTCATGAGCTTAGAAAAATTTGTTAACAAAATGCTGATCTAACAAACTCCTGTGAAATGCTCCAAAGATAATGAATATTGGTCCATAATATCTATAAATCTGCAGTTGATCTATTCTTAAATTTATAATTTATCTTAAATATTTTCAACCATAACTCATTTATAAATAACACAGTAACCTAATATAGAAATGTATTATTGATTCATGAAGCATCAAGTAAATTTAATTAAACCCCAGAGTTTGCTTTTGTGAAGGGGAAACCACAAGCATCAAGTTTGTGGTTTAATCCATACCAAACCCCTGTAAAAGCAGCTTTATCATATATTACGAATTATCTTTTGATGTTTCACGCTGATTTTAAATAAAACAAATGCCACTAATGTTTTACATATCTTGCTTATTCGTTTTAACTAAAAATAGAATCCAAGCGTAAAATAGAATTGAATGGAATGACAGAAGGTTAATTTGTAACATTTACAAAAACCAGAGTACACAAACCATTGTAAATGAGTGTGAAAGGGAAGATACGTACTATTAAGAAAGGTGTAAGACAATGGTGCGTGCCCTCTGTCACCTTATGTGTTCTATAGGTTCATTTGAGGAGACTATAAAGAAGGAACCGAAGGTAGACAGAGTAACCATAAACCACTTCATTAGATAACATTAGATTTGCAGAAGACATGCTACGAATGCTAACTCCGAACAGTTAAATGATGTATAATTTATAAGTCATATTCAATTTTATTTCATTTCTGTACATTATTTCATGCTATCGACATGTACTACATATATATTTTAATGTTATAATTGTATATATTATAATTTATACGTTTATCTCAATTCTACACTAAAGGTAAGAGTGTTGGAATAACAAATGCCCCAACTTTGTGTATTTATGGCAATAAATTATTATCTCTCTCTCTCCCTCCATCTTTGTATATTTGTGTGTGTGTGTGTGTGGGGGGGGGTCTATATATATATATATATATATATATATATATATTAAAAGTAGAGATATGTTTTTAAAACATGTAAAACTAGGTAGGTGAATACTCTGATGATGAATTTCCCGATCTTAGGATTGAAACCTAAGCCTGAGGCTGGAGTATTGATCCTGCTCCTCCCACGCACCTTGCCTTCCTCGCTCATCCCTGTACTCTATCCCTGTTGGGCTAATACCAGATATTACGGCTTAAATTTCCCTAACCGAGGAACGAAAATTTGCCAATGTCCTTTCCAATCTTGATATTTAACCATTTTATGCAACTGAAATTTTAGTTCATTAATTGCCAAAATGTGATCACGAGAAATGACAGATTAGAGAAGGCATAGTATGCTAAAATTGTTTATATTTCTTTTAATGTGTATATATTGGATTCAATAATAGTATGTAACCAACCATTCTTGTTGCTAAGTACAACATTTATTGGATGAATTTTACTTACGTTGAATATTAAAGGAATAATAAGATTTTCACTTGAAGCTAATGTACTACAGAATGGTATAAATAGAGAGTAGATTGTGAAATGATGTCATCTGGGAATAATTCTAGGATGTGTTATCTGCATAGTTTATGCACCAGCAAGATGGATTTTGTTTTGCCTTTACAGCTCACTTGGAACAATAGAGAACGTTTCTTGAATCTTGAAGAATAAACGTACTTCACTTAATTCATTCTTAACACGGACCATACAAATCATAGACAGTATTCATCACTTTCGGAAACCATGTTGTGGATAATGTCGGCTAGAAATAAATATCATACATACTTATTATTCAGTATCTAAAGAAAGACATCCCGATTGAAGCCGGGTACCGTTGCGCGCGTTTGCCTGCACATGCGTGCGTGCTTTTTGGCAGAAAACTAAGAAATTAGTCAACTAACTAATTTCCAATTTAATTAATAGTTCCATTACACCACACCACCATTACCACCTCCCTTAAAATGGAACTGGGGCTCAGGTTAGCAATGCGAGTTAAAGCGTTGACCTTTATCTCACATGGTAAACCTAGAGTGGCGAGTTCGATTCTCGCCTGAGCAAAGGACATTATTTAGTGACGAAATTCATTAAATAACGTCCGAAAATCTCACCCTGGCTAGAAAAGGGCGGTAACCTGTAGATAACCCGTCCCGATTAGCCTAAGTTACAAAACGTGGACGTTAATAAATAAATAATAAAATGGAACTGTAGTTCAATAGAAGGGGAACTATCATTCATAGCCCCGGTAGGTTACACTACCTACTACTAATTTCTATAGTCTTTGTAGTACCATTCAATTTACTTTATTTTTGATAGAACCACAATTGGTCCGAATTCCAATTAAAACAGTTATATGGATTTATTCATTCTTTTTCTAAATATAGATACTTCTTGATATTTATTTAATTTTTATTTTATTTTTTAATAATAAGCATTACAAGTTAATAATATGCATTGGCGGGAGTTATTTAGTTTATATTATAGTTACATTAAATATAATTTATTGGATTCATTTATGTATTGTAATTATTTAGATTAATATATTACATGATTTATATTATATACTATATTATTACTAGTGTATATGCAGTTAGTAACAGTTTATATTCAGTTTGTGTTTTAGAAAATACTATAATATTCCCCCTATATATATATTTTAAATATCTAAAATTATATTAATGATCCACTACTAATTCAGACTGTCTTGAATACGTATTTGTAAATATATACCACTAAACTATCTAAATTTTTCGAAAATCGTATCATGAGAACATTAATTTCATCTGAACTTGATTTCCTTTAAGGGATATCTGCTAAAATTAGTACCTATATTAAGACATGACGTTAGTAGGTTTGGCGTATTATTCATTCCATAAGGTTATAGGCCCCTTAAGAAGTAGTATGAGGAGGTTCTACTCTAAAATGTTACCCTTAGAGAGGAGCAGTGCTTACTAATAAGGGAGCCTCTTGACTGGCTGGGGCCTGTATATGGGAACACCACTCCAGGCACATGCTGGAGGAAGTGCACTTGACAAGATGGCCCTTAGCTCACTCCATGCGTCAATTAAGTACTATTATCACTCTTGAGTAATATTTACTTTCATTGGCTTAAATTATGAAAGTCAGCTTAGGTTTATAAACTAAGCGAATATGACCTCTTTAGCTGTTAATACAACGACTGAATTGACTGCTTGTGGTGGTTTATCAAATCCTTCTGCAAATGTCAACAGATGTTATCTAGATTAAAGTATGCATATATGTGTGCACGCTCAGTGGAGAAGAAACGTGGGTGCCACGTTGTCTGTACCACAGATAACAACGAAACCAAACGGTTTACAGTCGACATAATTTAACAACAAAATAAATAACTGAATAAAACAATACCACCCTCCTATGGGAAATATAGGTATATAAATAAATAGGCCTTTTTAGGAGATTTCCCTGGTGGGAAATTGGCTATTGAGGTCGTACTCATGACGTGATTTTGATGCTACCTAGATGACGATATATATATATATATATATATATATATATATATATATATATATATATATATATAAAATATATATATAAATAACCTCTGTGTGTACATTGATTTTTTCGCGAAATTTCACGATAACTTTTCGTTTCACATATCATAGACACCATAACTGCATTTTGTTTCTTTGTTGTCTGTTTGTTTGTTTATTTGTTTGGTTGTTTGTTACCTTTTCACGCCTAAACGGCTGTACCGAATTTTATGAAACTTAGTAGGTATGTATATTACTACTAGCCCAACATAGACTTTAGGCTGTATTAATATTCTCTAAGACAAACAGAAGAGGGGGTTATAAGAGAGGCCTGAAATTAAAAGTAGCGATATTTCTATTCGCAATGCTTCAAATAGACACATAACAAAAGTTGTTTATTTTGTTATTTAGAGTAACGTTTTTTATACACTTTTGCCGTATCTCGAAGTATAAAGGCGTTATACGCTAACAATTATAGCGGGAGTCAACAATTTTATTTGGCACAAAAGACTCAACCGAACTAAAAAAAACACTCAGTATGTGTATTAGCACTAACGCCTTCCTTATAATAAGCCATACTAACATTTCTAGGGACGGGCAGGAGTGGGGGTATAAGGGAGACCTGAAATTAATAATAGTGATTTCCTATTGGGGTTTCGGCAAATATGGACATAACAAAAGTTGTTTTTTTTTGTTATTTAGAGAAATTTGCTCAACACTTCTTTTCAATATGAACTACCAGATACCTCACCTGAAAAAATTAATTCAAATGTTTGTCAATATTTTCTCCTTAATAATTCAAATCTATGCATAATGCACAGGAAACGGGAAATATGACAATGTGCAGGACAGTGAAGTCATACATAAAAAAATAATTTGATTATTAACAAATCCCCAGAAACGACGGGTGTTACCCCTAAACACTGGGACGGGTAAATGTCACAATATTTTGCAAAATAAAGCCTTGCCAAAAATATACCATCACCATACATCCTCAAATCAATTCACGAGCGAAGCCGGTTATCTGAGCTAGTAGAGATATATAGATATATATATATATATATATATATATATACATATATATATATATATATATATATATATACATATATATATATATATATATATATATATATATATATTATTCAAAAAGAGTGATCAAGTTCGTTATTGGCAGTATTTGGACCAGAGGAAGGAAGTGGGTTTAGAGGAGGGAATTTCGAACGATCGAAAATTTGTATCTAACCAATCTTATTTTATATTAAATTCGAGTGATTGAGATAAAAATTATTCTGGTTCATTTCAAATTATAGCTCTAAATATAGTAAATAGATTCCAAAAAAGTGAAATATATTATATCGAGATATATTTCAGTAATTGTTTTTCTTTCCGGTCAAGAATATTTCTGTGATTCTGCTCTGAGTGTTTTGCAGACCTATTTGTTCACAATTCAAACGCTTTCCGTTGTGGAGGTTACTAAAATGTTAACTGACTGAAAGATTTCTCATTGTCAATTTAATTTGTTCGCTTAATATTCACGTTGGTGTTTTACAGTATGTAGATGTATCTGTTGTAAAAATTCACTTGGGAAATCTGCTTAGTTTACGTAGCCCCTGAGTGACGTACTTTTTTTATTGGAAATATGTAGATTATTTTGGTATTAATTAGAGGTTGCATATATAAATTACAAGTCTAGAACCATGGTGAAGGCATTAACCCCCGACGCCAGCCAAGTGTGGCCTCATCAGTGCTGCTCTTCCTCCATCTTAATCAAGTTTGAGGTTTATAACCTTCTGCGTTTGTAGCCTTGTACGAGCAATTATCTGTCAAAAAAATTCTCCTTCGAATAAATTAAATGAACCCCATTCTTGAAGTCCCTGTTGGGAAATGTTAACTTTGAAATGACTAATATAATTTAGACGTTGACTGCTAGATCCTTAAGCGTTTCTTGACTTTGATCAAATTTATTGTTACCGAAGTCTGTATGATATGCTCGATATTTTTTTTTCTTTTACTGTCTTCCTGTAAGAATGTAATACAAGGAAAAAATTATAATTTTTTTATGGGATCGTTAATTATTTTCAGTAAAGTGCCAACTGCTTTACGGAAATGCCTGTAAGTTCTTCAAGTCAAATTATTTCAAAAACCACTATTTTAAGTACACCATGGGCTGCGTTTCATAATAAACATACTCGCCATGCCAATTGTAATATAAATATTATTTTTTTTTTATTTGTTTTTTTGGATCTCATGATAGTTTAGAAGATTAGTGGAACAAATCACAAACTCGTATTTATATTTGAGTAATTAGTGAAACTTCAGCAATATGAACTAAATTAAACGAGTCAATTATCCTATTTTTCAGCACAATGCATTTTGAATAATTCTGTATTTTCAGAACTTAAATCGTTTATTTTGTACATTATTTCCTATGACACAGCTTTAGTCAGTAATGGACGTGAAACTCTTTAATTCTATTATGTTGTTATATGTTGAACGTCTACTTTATGCTACAGACAACTAGGGTACATTAAGGATTTTATGAACTGTGTTCGCCTATAAATAAATTTCTAACTCCCAAAAGGGAATCGAACCCACGACTCTGTAATTATAGCTAGAAGCATAGTCCATCAACAAAACATATGTATGTCTACATGTAGCTGGGGAAATTAATCTCAAATATAAGACAAAACTAGCCGACGGGTTGAAATAAAAATGGTTCCTAGGGAAATATAATGATTGAATTCACAAAATTAATTAATATTCACTAATAACACAAATTCCTGTAACATGAACAGTAAAAGTTCTGCCATGCATTTGTTTTACCCGAGAAATCAGATTTAGACAAATCTATGATTAGACTTGGTGTTATCCGGAAACTAATTGATATAATAATGGTTTCCCATCGAAATATAAATATTGGATAACGGAAACACTATATAATCCTTTGTCGTCTTAAAATTAGTCATATTTATAGTTTTGAGCTTGAAATACGATAGAGGAATGTATGAGGTGTAATATTTCAAACTAAAAGGAGTTAAGTATCAAGTCGCCCATATTAACAATACTCATTCTCTTACTTAATACATATACAAACTGTTTCCCAATTCAATTCTAGCATTTTCAAGGAACACAAATATGTCTTTGGCGTCCGGAAGGTGGAAGTCAAAATTTCAATATTCATAAATGTAAATAACGATTTAGAACCAAAACCGTTATTAAAAAACTCAATTCGTTCTTACATGTTTTAGATAAAAGCAATACTAACGAAGATGTTGATGAATATGATTTTGATGTCGAAATAACTCCCCCCCCTTCTAGTTCAAAATTCGGATTCTCATATACCCTATGTTTTACCTTGAAATAATTGACTTACAATATGAAAATTCAAAGAAATCCACCTAGCCGTTTTTGAGTGATTGAGTAACATATACAGACAGACAGACAAGGTTTACAATTTTAATGCCATTATTCTTAGAAATCAGACAAACAGTAGAGTTTTATGAATATAGATAAGAAGAGTACAATAAAAATGTATATAATACAATCAGTAAATACCAATTAAATATTTGAATAACCTTGAATTTGTGGCACAGATGTTCAGAAACGATGGTATGACTCAGAAAAGAAAGTTGGTTTTGGTATGAAACTTTCGAAATGACAGGTCATTTCTCATGTAGCAAATAGCAGAAGGGGAGTGAGAATGACATGCTTCTACTCTAAAGGCTGTCAACCCTGAACCTCGGCGCACACAACAATTTATTAACTTTTAAAATGATAACTTTGATCTCAATACTCAATTCAATAACTATTAACTTAAGCTCGTTACTTCTGTAAGTTGTCAGTGATGATTACTGGTAATCTGAATATTACCCTTTGGGCCCTTGTTTGATGGGACGTAGTTGAGCAGAGTTTGCACACTTCTTAATTTAGCTGGCACTTTATAGTTTCGAATGCTGAATAAACACAAGGGGAATTAGGAAGTTTCAAGAATGAAACCTGCTGATCATAATTGATAAAGAAGTAAAAAAAATCTTATGAAGAATTTTTCAGGGCCTTTTTCTTTCTTGTGAACTTGGAGATTTCATCGCATTATCGGTTTGTGTCTCCAAAAGCACGGTATAATTTGTAGTAGTATGATCACGGAAACGAATCATGGTTGTTATATTCGTACCGGCATTTCACTCAAGTAGTAATAGCATAAATTATATTAGCGTTCATTACCAATTATTTGTTAGTTTAATCCAATTACAGTGTTAAATCCCCCACAGTCGCTTTTCTCGTTAATTTTAATCTTTTTTTCTTGGCAAACACACAAATCTATCATGTCATGTGAAAAAGGTTCTATTACTGTGCACTGGATATTTTGAGATATTAGTTTGAATTTTAGGACTAAATTCGAGTATTTTGTGTTTCAAAGGAAAAGCAACAGCATATTTTATCAGTGCTACCCATAGCCAGATATACACTGACGCCTTGTATTATGGCTAGGGTATAGGCTTCTTGAGTGATAAGATTTGCACAATGATTGTTGACTTTTACAAGGTGGAGGGATGCAGATTATTGGTCAAAATTGCGCTAAATAGATAACAAATTTTAACAACTCAGGTTGTCTCAATTTGTTTTAACAACTTTCACTTACTGGACGCCAGTCCAGTAATGTTAATATGAGGTCATTTTTTAAGGAACTATTCCTTTGCCCTCCTGGACAGATTTTTATTTCCATGTACGAATGTACAAGTATTTAAATTAAGGTGAACTTGAGATGCTCAGTGGCTCAATTAACTCAAAGTGAAAATTTGGTGAGTAGGAGGGGGTTTACTGAAAGTTGAATAAAAAAAAAAAAAAGTACAAATTTCTGTAGAGAGAGAATGCATGTATAAACCAAAAACAATGGTTATATCAAATTAAATTTGCAAAATGATTGGATATATATCATTTTTCGATCCGACTGATAATAATGAAGAAATCTAACATTTTAATTTTAAATCGTTTAATTTAATCAAATCCTCATTTTGTACAAATGCCCTTCTAACATCCCCCCCTCAGTTTAAAATTCAATATTTTGCTCGTAAAATTTATATATTTTCAGAGCATAATGCGACCATTGACTAAAAGTACTGTGTATTCAATATATTTAGCTAAATATGTTTTTCCATTTTCAATAGTGAATGTTTTATGTTTTGCAAGCAGGCATGTCCCAATGATAAGTTAGGTGTACCTTTACATCTTGTATTACTAAGAATGTTCAGGTTCCCGTGGAGATACATATTATAGTTTCTGTAGTTCGGTGAACTACAAGCAATTTAGTGTCCGTTGATATTAGTGACATTAAAAATAAAATACATTTTACGTGAAACGTATATTTTTTAAATTCCCCACCATTGAGACTGGAGAATGCCACATGCGATATCGCGTGATTTCTAAATTGTACACCTGACCTATCCCGAATTTCAGTGAACACTTGCAAACTTCTTACTTTCTATATACTGTATAAGGGATAAGGCGTTAAATGTAGAGGATAACATTTGTTCAGAAATTTAAATATTAATTAGGTAAACAAATTACTAAGGGGCTTGCAAATAATATTTTATAATAATGAACTATATGATAGTTGGATAGAATATACACCAGAGCTTTATTGTGGCTCGGCCATTACTAGAGAGAGTATGCAATAAAGATACCTAAGACTTAAGTAAAGAATTCTTTTATTTAATTATTATTTTACGAAGTGATGTTTCATTATTGATAGAAGGAAATTCAAATTCGTTAAGCGATCAAATTGGACCAATACGAGATGGTTAGAAGGGAGGGGAAACATTAAAAAAAAAATTCAAAATATATTCGTTATGTGTCCTATAGAAAAATTGTGTCATATCAAAATGCAGTGCCTAACTAACTAATTGATATTCTACACATTTTTTCACTGACTCATAAATTAACACACATTTACATTTTTTATTTGTCAGTCTTCCCCCGCTCCTACTAATGTGATTCTCACTTCGAGTTGTCATATTGCAGTAATTATGAATTTTCAATATTTCTTTAACACACTTACATATTCTGAAATTAATTGCGTCTTCAGTTGTGAGTGCTAAATAACACTGCGATGCATGATTTCTTATATGATTTTTTACAATTAAGAAAATCAACAATTTCAAGTACATTCTGACTTATTAACATATAATGTTTCATCTAAAACTAAGCATTAAGATCGTTCGTTACTGGTCGAAATCAGATGAAGTGGAATTTTACTGAATGAACAGGACTGAACTTTTTTTTTAAAAAAAAAAAAAAAATGTGGCATATTGCTTTTGCTTGGATAGAATATCTATAGACAAGAAAGGATTTCAAATCTTTAGATTTTTTTTATATGATATTGGCATACGAAATTATCTTTGATAAGATTTATAGTTACATCAAAAGATTTGAATTGCATCTTAAATGTTTTGTATTGTAAATGGAGATTAATTAAGAAGAATTTTCGATTTCTCTATTTGTATACATACTTAAAAAGACATTATTTTCAGAATAGGCAGAAATAGAAAACTACTTTTGTAACAAGAATATGGAGGCCAATGTATAAACTATTTATAATTACCAAATAAAAGGTTAGGCAGAAAATTTAAACAGATATTAGCTTTAAGTTTTAAAATATGAGAAATCTCACTCTCAGCATTAATTTCACACGAAAATATTTATTCCCATGTTCGTATCACCATCATCAGAAACCTGGACGACGGTAACCTGAAAGTGATTCACAACACTTTTTAAGTTGATGCTCCTATTTCTGAATTACACGGCATTCTAGATCTAGAATCAAGATTCTTGGCAAGGCGCATTATTGCTAATACCAGTTTGCGCAGAAATATAAAAAGTAAGTGTGTGAGCGTGTTGGGATTACTGATTTGCCACTTTCGCCTATCTGCCTGTTATGGCTGGTTCGGCTGGAGAAACCTTCTCGAGCTGTGACCTCGTACTGCTAGGCCTCCCTGCCAGATGTCCAACATCTGCTAGCCGCCTGCTCCCCTAAAGTGTATAGCAGAGCGAGAGAGAACGAGACTGCGGAGTAGGAAGAGTCCCTGATCTGAGGAAAATTTATTCTGTAGTGTGAAATTTAAGATTACTTCCGACTTTCGTTCACAATGACAAATAAGAATTGAATATTTTTTTAGTACTAAACGCTAATAAGTTAATGAAAAGATCATCATATTCAAATCCGAGAAAAAAGGAACAATATAATTCGTTAAATAGTTACCTATTTATTATTATTTTCAAACTAACAGTTTACAGTGTTTGCATATATTATTATTATTATTTATTAACGTCCACTTTGTGCTAATGTGGATAATAGTCCCAATTAAATATATTACCCAACGTATATCAATAAATGAATGAGTATTCTGTTTGACAGATTGTGTCCCATTAAAAAAAGTTTATCACTCAGGGGCTGAGGGATTTACTGAAGACGAGAAAGTATGAATATGATTTTTAGTATTGAATGAAACAGTTAAATATAGAGTATGGTATAGATCAAAAAACATTTTCGACTCAAGAAATAAAAACGTAAATCAAATAAAGGGTTAGAACAGCCAGTATAAATGATACTGTTGTCATATCGCAATGATACTGGTTTCAACAGATCTTTCTTTGTTGGGATACATGCAAATACGTTTTTATTTGTCTGCATTTCTGTCGGTGAAGACCGTCGTCACTGGTTGGTGATTGAGTACGTCTGACAAGCAATTTCGATCATGAGCAAGTAACGAGGTATAAAGGTATAAGGTACAAAGCTTGAGAGTTCATATTGTGTTCATGTTACAATATATTAACTTATTGTTAAAGTACGATGTCTAAAATAGGGGGGGGGTTACTGTAGGCCGAAAAATAAAAAATGCAAAAACCTCTGCTTCGAACATTAACCGTGGTTAATAGAGAACAAGTGTACATAACTCTATTTTCAGAACTGTAAATTCACAAGATTGGTTACATAAAATTTTTTGATCCGACTCATAGTAACGGAAATATTTGAATTTAAGATTTTGTCCTCTCTAGAGTCCCTCCCTCCACACCTCGCCTGTCATAAAAGTACTAGATCGTTAATTTTACAGGAAACGCTTATATATCGAGTTTGGTAATGATGAAACTATAAGTGGGACCTCTAGAATGGCAACGGACAATATACTATATTTTTGCGAAAATTAAATACACCAGAGAAGGAACCGCGTGATTGGGGAGTGCGGAGGGGTTCAAAGAAGTGCCGCTAATTTGTGACCTAGTGGAGCCGGCAGAATCTAATTAGGGCCCGCTGTGCCTATCTTCCTGGAACTTCTGGACCTTTCCTTGGCTAGCCCCTGCTACAGGCATTTATAAGAGACCCTGCTAGTACCTCAGTTCAGTTTACGCTCAGATGTCTTGATCACACATCGGTGCTACAGTGCGACTTAGTGCAGTGCGGTAAAGTGTTTTTATAAGAAGAACAGTGTTGTGCCGTGACTGAAAGTAACAGCTTAGTGCCGTGTTTAAGACAGTGCAGTGCCGCGAAGTAAAGGACAGTGCAGTGCCGTCGTTTTATATGAATTTCAGTGACCGTGAGTGAATTATTGGACTGTGTAATCTGAAGGACAGTGGCACCATCAGTGTAATATTGTGAGTAGTAATAATTAACCAAGAGTATTGTACATTGTGAAATAAATTGTGCAGTGATAAACTGTGAAACTTGTGTGTGTTTAATTTTGCAATCCAAAAGAACTCTTATTAACAATGTTTTATTACTGGTTTTGTTATAAAAACGTAACAATATGTAAATTATATATACAGTTTAGAACGGACCTCATTTTCGTTGTCTCCTGAGTAGGATCTATTTACACTTGAGGATATTTTCGAAAATCACCTTGAATAGCTGATTTTCCTCAAGGGAAATGTACAAATATTAACAATAAAGAAATTTAAAATGAATTAAGTGAGACTATAAGACTCTTGTGCTTTATGTTCAATCAAATCCAAAAAAAAAAAACAACAGACTATTATAGTTATGTACTTGTTACAAAGAAGAACAAGACATTCCATCATACAGGCACTGCTTAAACCTAGCGATTTGGAATGAACTTCATACATTAAGTTAAAAGAAATGATGATATGTAGATGTTGCCTGAGGGTTATGTACTCACCCTCACCAAGTTACACTTCAAAACCGTGTTTGTTCCACATTAAGTGACTTATTATACACACTACATTACATTATGGCATTGAAGCTGTATACCTGGGGCATTAAACGAAACAATATCTCAATGTGGAAATCGATTGTTTACGATTGTAAACGAAAACAATAAAAATATTGGAGTTACTGCAAGTAGTACAGAATAACAGTTGTAAAAAGTTCATCACGCAGGGTCTGCGTAATCTAAGCAGATTTCACACGTGCTGGTACGACACACTACTGTCCTCTTTTCAACATACATTCTCTATTTCGATTGAAAACTAGAAAGTATGAATAACATGCTTATTACTTGAGTTAGGAAAGAATGTTTAAAAAATTTGTAGAGCAACACTAGTTTAATAAAATATTTGTCTAATAACATTTTTCAATCCGACGTATAATAACAGAGATATGTTCCCCCCTTGAAATTCCACCTCCGACTGGTTCGTTTTCAGCTATTAACGTACTTGATCTTTACTTTTACATAAAACGTTTAAATATCGAGTTGTGTAACGATTAAACCAAAATTGTGATCGCTAGAATGTTAAAAGACAAATAAATATATATAGTTTTGAATGGACGTTATTTTCGCCATCTCCTCGGTAGGATCGATAGACATTTGGAGAAAATTTTCAAATGAATACACCCTCAATAGCTGATTTTCCTTAAGAGAAATCTGCTAAAAACTTATGTGGAGAACACATTTTCTTCTTGTACCTCTGTTAAATTAATAAAAAAAATATTTTGCTTCAAAATTATTTCATTTGAAAGTCATCAACGATTTCTCGAGTCAATTGCATCGGATCTAAAAACGTGTCATAACAGAGATTTCTCTTGGAATCGGAAAACTAACATTTTTCGCGATTAAAATTAGTAAAAATAACATTCTTAAGAAAATATTAACCAAGATTTTGATATCTGATTTAAGAAGGCACATTTTACCTCCTCTCTAATTGCCTAACTTCTTGGTTGGACGTATAGGACATAGGACACAGCATATAGTTTTTATTTTATTTGATTTTATATAGAAAACGTTAAATACCGAGTTTGGCAAAGTAAACATTTCATTGCCTTGAACTTTACCACACTGCATTAATTCTTAATGTGACATGGGTTCATCTGCTAAACAGTATTAAAAGTAAGTCTCCTGGTCTGAAGATATCATTCAGTAGTTAAGAGCTATACTGTTATTCATCATTTCCACTTTATGCAATTGCGGCAAATCGAAACGTGTCACCTCCAGGTTGCTACCCTTTTTCTAGCCGAAGTGGGATTAAGGATTTTCTTTTTGGTGAGTTCAGCAAAATTATTTAGGAATCACAGCTAGGGGTCATAGCTCTTACGAGCCTCAACTAATTCAGCAAAGATAACGTATTACCAATGAAGGGCATTTAGATGAGAAAGGTATAAAGGTGAATTAGATAGAATATTTAGAGTTAAGGTGTTGCTGAAAGGCGTGAGAAGATTTTTTGAGTAAGGTTTTTTATACTGACGTGGGGGGGCCAATAACGAACGAGCTTCTTGATTAATATAGACCGAAATAAACTCGGTGAAACTGATATCTCGTAAAGGCGACAGAGAAATAAGCATCAGAATGTGGCAGAGAGAAAAAAATATTTTTTTCTATAATCTGATAGGTTATTCTTCCCTGTATCTCTATATCATTTTATCATTGAAGATTTGAGGATCTTGAGTCCTCATATACAGAGGGACTAGTTTGGATTTTATGGCACAACATTGTAGTTACCTACTCTTCGGCTTCTTAATTGAGCTACGTGGAAGGAATAGCGGATCGGAGTAAGGAACGGAAGTGATTATGAACGGTTCGTTAGCTACTGTCTGCTAACCTCTGCTATGGAGCATGGTCCTTAGGGAGAGGGTTTTAATTGGATCAACAACTTGACTAGAGCATCGTTCTTGGAAATTCACAAATCTCATTCGGGCGTCATTATTCCTAACTTTTTGAATAATTTATATAATAAATTAATTTCCTAATATGATAACGACTGTTCTATATACTCTGAAAAGGGGCGTAAAGGGGAGAATTAGAAAATTCATAATTTCTCCGATATTATGAGTAGTATAGAAAACTTTTATAGAACCAATCTTGTTAACTACTGATACTCTAATATTGTTGATCTATATATTGTTTTGTAACTCAAATATTAAGCGAATTAGTACTTTCTTGTTTACAGGCTTCAGTAAACCCCTACTTCAACTCATCTTTTTTAAGAAATAAAAAATGTTTGGTGAGATGCGATCAGTTGTGTGTCATACCGGCACGGGAGAAATCTGCTTACTTTTCGCAGCCCATGCAAGACGGACTTCATTTATCTATCTTGAATACTAACCGAGATATTGGCATATTCTAGTTTTTTGGTGTTCAATAACCCCCCCCCCCCCACTCCTACTCATTTCATATTGACAATAAGCTGTTATATTATGAGCCACTTCAGTCCAAGGTTATACTCTAAATATTGTTTTCATTGAACCTTTACTTAGTGAGATACATGCAAATGAATGCAGTTAAGTGGTTATGTCATCAATTACGGTTTTACGTACGTACTCTACTTTATTTTTTGATCTACTCCATACTCGATAGTTATTTATTTAATTATTTGGATCTTCGCAATCTGTGGCGATTTTGCTCGGGAAAAAAACTGTATAAAAAAAAAATAAAAAAAAAAAAAAACGAAACGAAACAAAATTAATTTAAACGAACTTAAAACCACATAACAGAAATGTAACATGAAAAATAGAAAAGTAACACGAAACAGAAATGGAACACAAAAACAGGAATGGAACAGAAAACAGAAAACAGACAAACAGAACTGAAAAGAAAATCAGGATTGGAATGGATCAACAATACCAAATGGAAAAACAAAACACAGAAATGGAAATCAAAAACAAAATGGAAAACAAAAACCAGAAATGGAACACAAAAACAAAATGGAAAAACAAAAACAGAAATGGAACACAAAAACAGAAATGGAACACAAAAACAAAATACAGAAAAGTAATATAAAACCAAAATGGGAAACAAAAAAAAAGAAATGGAACACAAAAACAGAAATAGAACAAAAACAGAAATGGAACACAAAAACAGGAATGGAACAAAAAACAGAAACAGACAAACAGAATTGATACGAAAAACAGGGCTGGAATGGATCACAATACCAAATGGAAAAACAAAACAAAGAAATGGAAATAAAAAAAAAGGGAAAACAAAAACCAGAAATGGAACACAAAAACAAAAACAGAAATGGAACACAAAAAACAAAATACAGAAATGGAATATAAAACCAAATGGGGAAACAAAAACAGAAATGAAACACAAAAACAGAAATGGAAAAACAAAAAGAGAAAATGGAACGCAAAAACAGAAATAGAAAAAAAAAATGGAACTCAAATAATAGAAATTGAACAATAATTTGAAATCGAAACAATATATAGAAATCCAACACAACAAATTGACAAACATAATATAGAATCCAAAACACAAAATATTAAACAAGATATAATGAAATATATAAATTGTTGAATAAAATGGAATATGTATCTAAAATGAAATTTAAAATAATTGAGATTTAGATCAGATCTATATCTGATCCTTTAAAAAAAAAAAAAAAAAAAACAGAATCACTATATCTGATGCCTTTAAAAAAAACAAAAAAAAAACTCGTTGTATCAGCGGAGTTGCATGAAAGTCATGTATAGCATTATGGCGGGAAGGGGGGGAAAACTTCAGTTTTTGCTAGAACAAAAAGAAACGATGAAATATTTACCTTACATATATTCAAAGAGTTTATAAAGAGCTCAGCAAACCTACAATCACACTAAGCACACATACTACATACACACACACACACACACACACACACACACACACACTCACACACACACGCTCGCACACGCCTACAAAACATTCAGAAAAAGACTAGAAGCGCAGCATACATTTATTATAAAATTATAAAATCTCTTTTAAAATGCAAGTATTAATTGTGAGTATTGTATATTCAAATTTTTGTGTATATGTTAATGTCTTTTAGATGTTGTAGTATAGTGGGTATGTATGGACTACCTTCAGTGAGTAAGGCATGTAGGTCGTGGGGTATATGTAAATGATCTCGTCTCATGCAGTCTGTCAGTATGTTTTTTATTGTAAGAGCCAAATTGCATACATGGCATTTGGGCTGCTCTCTTTTTTTTCATTAAAAAGCTATGAGTAAGGAGAGAGTGGCCAATGCGGAGCATTGTTAAAATCACTTCTTCTCTCCGTGTGTATGTTGCAATATTATTAGTCCATGTAAATACTCTAGATTTAATTTGTCGTAATTTATTGTCTGTTTGTTGCCAATTTTGTTCCCAGTCTAGTAGTACGTTAGATTTTACAGAAATTTACTACCCGTAAGTCGTCTATTGTTAGTTTCATTTGAGTCTACGTCATGTTTCTGAGTCACTAATTTTGCTTGTTCATCAACATCATTACTTCGGCCAATATTTTTGTGTCCTGGTAGCCATACTAGTGTAATATTGTTTTGAAGATGAATGGAGTGTTCTAAGATGTGGGTTATAATAGGATGAGTACTGTAAATGTTTTCTCCAAGGAGAATAGAGAACTTAAAGAGTCTGCAAATAAGAAAATCTGGGAATTTTGAACATTAAGAAATTTTGAAAAGGCAATATTTATAGCTTGTAACTCAGCTGTAATATATGCTTGCATTGTTGTTAAGTTTCGTTGTGTATATGTCATTGTTAATGATGTGCTGCAGCTGCTGTCCCAAAGTCGGTCTTGGATCCGTCAGTAAAAGTGTGAAGTGAGTTTGTGTTATTTGCTACAATTGAGTTATAAGCTATTCTGATAAATTTAGAAGATAATGGATTTCTTTTATTAAATTTTGTTAAAGTTAAATTAATGGTTAAGTTATTTATTCTCCATGGAGGGAGTGTCATGTTTCTGTTATAGTATATTTGAGTTTGTAATATGTTCAAATCAATAGTGTTTTCTGAAGTGCGAATGAGTAGTGGTTTATGCTTGCTGTGTTTTTCTATGTATTTGTTATAATGCATGTTATTTAAAAATACTTTGACGCATGGTGCGTCTAATGCCTTGCATTTTAAAAGAAATTTTAAGCATATAATCCTTCTCCTGTATTCCAATGGAGGTACTCCTGCTTCGACACAGAGGATATCTACTGGGCTTGATCTGAAGGCCTCCCAGTTGCTACCCTCAGTCCTGTGTTGTGTATTGTGTCTAACATTTTAAGTGTATTCGGAGTGGCTGATGAATATGCTATACAGCCATAATCCAGCAATGAGATATGAGGTATAAGCACGATAAAAAGTAAGCATAGAACATCTCAGTCAGCTCCCCATGCAGAATTGCTAAGTACCCTTAATAAGTCCAAGCTTTTCTTGCATTTACTAATGAGGCCCTTTAAATGGGGAACCCATGTGAGTTTTCTGTCAAATGTAAAGTCCTAAAGAATGTCAATTCGTCCATCTTGTTTATAATAGTGTTGTTGAGAGTCAATTGTGGGAAATCAAAACTTCTTTTACGAGTGAATATGGTGTATTTAAGATTTTTTCACTCGATATCTTAAACCCAGTTTAAATTGCACCATTTTTGAAGTTGATTGAGTGCGTTCTGTGTGATATTTTGTGCGTGCCTTAATGATGTGGTAAGTGATGTATAAGATGAGGTCATCCAGCATGCAGGCAGTAAGATACTTCTTGGGGGATATACTTTATGATAGAATTTACAGCTATATTGAACAAGGTTGTGCTCAGCACACCTCCCTGAGGCACTCATTCTCCTGCAGAAAGGCGTTTGATAAAGCAGTACCTACCCTCACCCTGAAAAATCGTTCAGACAAATAGTTTATCCAGAAATCTTATAATGTTTCCTTGGACACCCCATTCGATCAACTGAGAGAGAATGAGCCCTTCTCCAAACAGAGTCATAGGCTTTCTCCAGATCGAGGGATATTACTAACATTAATTTGTTTCCAAGGAAAGCATTAAGTATTTCGCTTTCCACCCGTACAATATGGTGCATAGTGGAATGCCCTGGTTTAAATGCACATTGGAAAGGCGATAATAATTTTTTATGATCTAAATACCATATAAGTCTTTTTATTGATAATCTTTTCTGTGACCTTGCAAAGTGTATTTGTCAAAGAAATCGGCCTGTACTCGTTGCTAGATTCTTGTTTTTCCTAGGTTTTAGAACTGGTAAACTGGTATAACTATTCATTCCTGGTGTGAGGGTACGTACCTCTAGTGTAAACATCGTTAACCATTTAATTCAATACTAAAGTTATAAACGTTAACAGCTGTATTTGTTCCATCTGGGGAGGGGGGGGGGGGTTAGAAGGGAATTCGAAAACTCAAAATATCTCAGTTATTCACATTCGAAATATTTATAGATCCAATCATGTGTGAGTGTGTGTGTATATATATATAATATATATATATATATATATATATATATATGTGTGTGTGTGTGTGTGTGTATTTATATTAAATTATGGAACCTCATTTTCGTCCCCTCTGCCAAAAAATTGAACAAAATAATTTGCTTCAGATTATAAAGGCAGCCGGATGCTCCCAGCCGTGCTTCTGAATCAGACGGGGAGAAAAGCACTAAGGCATAAAACATGAAGCATGCTGCGGTAATGACGGTATTACCGAAGCACTATCATTCCTACAGAGCTGTACAGGTCTTCAGTCGGCCATTGCCATGGCTAGAAATGGCCACTTCTGTACATTAGGGTCAGGCCGCCACTGACCTCGAGCCGCCTCTCACTGGGCGAGGTACTTTGAAAGTCCTATAAAAATCTCTGGGGCTCAAGGCAGTTTCGGCAAGTTCAGGGGGTCAAAGGGAGCACTGGAAGTTTCAATCCCATTAGGGCTGGTAAATCAATACTCTGTGAATAATGCATTACATAGCTCTGTCAGCTTGGCATTTACTGAATCGTCCTAGCATCCAAGCGTGAAAATGTTAGCTGAGAGAAATCATTTTATTGGGAACGTTGTTTCACCACAGGTTTCTCCTCTGACAATAACCCCATCATAGAAACACTGCAAATTCTACATCGTTTCCATCTATAAATGCGGCTAAACATCTTATCAAATTTCCAGACATATAAATTAATGTTGAGTGATAGATGTTGCACTTACTGGAAGAGAAATATGAAGTCTTCCCGCATTAAACTTTTTTTTAAACGGTCAGCTACCAAAGATCTGTCAATCAACTGAATGCAGATATTGACTACACAGTAGATAGAGAAGGCCCAGGTAGCTAGCTACCTTCTTACCTCTTCCCTAGAAATACTCATAGTTTTGGTTTCATTTCCTTTTTTATTAAATACCTGAAGATGCCACTGATGTAGTGAATCCGATTGATAAAAACAAAAGTAAAAAATAAAAATTTAATCAGGAAGACTACATTTTCTTTTCCTGAAATATAATTTACTATCTTTTGAACAAAATTGCCAAAACCTGCGCATTTTCCTTGCATTTCACTTACGTGCCATCATCGAGTGCCAAGTGTTGAAACTAGCTTTATAGTGATGGGGATTTATGAATGAAACAAAGTTGGTTATGTAAAAGTTTTCGGTGCAACGCCTGGTAATGAAAATATTTACGATTTTACTTCATAAATTCTACATTCATAAGTGCATTCTTTATTATTTACGACTATAATGTATTAATGTTATTCTATTTGTCATCAACCTTAGAGAAAATTATGTTAATTTGATATTCCTGAAATAATTGATCTTTGTTTAGACATTAAAATATCATTTCAAGTATATTTACATTAAATTATGATTCATTGGATTAAATATGATAATTAGTTAGATTAACATTTATATTATATTGAAATCAAATTAAAAAATAGGGGCTCAGGTTAGCCATGTGAGTTAAAGCGTTGACCTTTATCTCACATGGTAAACCGAGAGTGGCGAGTTCGATTCTTGCCTGGGCAAAGGAAATTATTTAGTGACGAAATTCATTAAATAACGTCCTAAAATCCCACCCTGGCTAGAAAAGGGTGGTAACCTGTAGATAACCCGTCCCGATTAGCCTAAGTTGCAAAAAGTGGACGTTAATAAATAATAATAATAATAATAATAATAATTAAAAAATAAAAATCTAAAAAAAAATTAATGGAATAAATATGGTTAACGTACTCTATTACATATATAACTAAATCACCCTCTGGAGTGGAGGTTTACTTCGACCTCAAGACGTATATTGGTCAATCAATATCGTCGTTTATATAGATTTTATAATCAATGCCAAAATGTGCTTAGAATCCATTCTACGGCCTTAAAACGTTATTTACATTTATGAATTCAAAAATTTTGACTTCTGGTCACTAAATAGTAGTATTCCATCAAAGTTCCAAAACAGAATTGTGAACTTTTTTGTATATTATCAAGAATATGAATAATGCCCTTCGATATTTCCTTTAACATTGGTTTCATCGGAAAAATCTAAACAACAAATTGAGCTTTAAATGTATTGTAATAAAACATTCCTTCATTTTATAATTTTCAAAGTTTTGGCTAAGAACGTCTGGTCACAAAACAGTATATTCATTAGTGCTACATAAGAAAACACAAAGAAAATTATTAGATTCTATGCACATTTATTTAGGGAACGAGCTTTGTTAACATGGCATATATTATGCTCTCTTAAAATTAACAGGAGTGAGGCTTACTTGGAATAATCTAAGTATTTATTTCCAATTAAACCATTTTAGGAGATTTCGTCGTACTCATGGACGCGATTTTCAAAAAATAAAAAATAAAAATACACCTAAATAGAAAACCGTTATTATTTCAAATCATTTGCGAATATAAGTTATTCTAAATATAAATTCGACCATCTTACTGAACATGTTACAGAATATTCGTGTAGTGATGAATATGACTGATGCTTTTGTACAAGGTTAATCAAAACTTTATATTCTCACAAGTAAACCATTTCTACCTAAAACTCACCAACTACGGGTAACACAGCTGGAATATATATATATATATATATATATATATATATATATATATCCCATACATAAGCCCGATTTTTCTCATCTACTAAATAGGATCTATAGATATTTGAATAAAGTTTAGGAGAATTCCGTCTTGAGGCTTAATAGATGAGTTAGGGGAAGTCAAAATTATTTTTATGAGACTGTAATGGATGGTATCTATGCCTTTATGAAAAGGTTGAAAAAAATACAATGGCCGAAGGAAACTGAAGCTACGATTTGGTGGCTGAGCACCTGCTCCGTTGCCTCGCACGACTATGAGAAAATGACGGTAGATAATTTTCCAGGGCACGTAATACTGGCGCGCACGAATTTCCGTGCGTGCGTGCGCTGCGCGGGTCGTTGGGAAAATGAAATACGCCCTGCTGGAATCGGTTCGTATCCGTTTCATATTCCATGCTAAGGTCCGCCTGTGTTCTTCTTCGGCTACCTTGGTTCCCAGTTCTATGAGATCAATCTCATAGTGGTTTAAGGCTAAGTGTTTATGTATTTTTTTTTTTATTTTAGCAAATATCTATTAAGGAAAATCAGCTACTAAGGCTGTACTCATGACGTGATTTTCGAAAAAAAAAGTCTTCCAATGCCCATCGATCCTACCCAGGACATGACAAAAATGAGGCCCTTCTCTCTCCCTCTCTCTCTCTCTCTCTCTCTCTCTATATATATATATATATATATATATATATATATATATATACACACACACACACACACACACACACACACACACATATCATCATCATCACTGGCGCTACATCCCGCGAGGGGACAGGGCCTCTTGCAGCTTTGACCACCAGTCATCTCTGTCCTGCGCCGCCATCTTCCAATCCCGAATCCCCAGCATGGATCGGGCATCCTCGGCCACGCCATCTATCCAGCACCTTCTTAGGGATCTCGTCTTCTGACATTCTCGCCACATGTCCAGTCCATCTGAGACGGCTTACCCGGATGAATGTCATTATATCCGCATCTCCATATAATGTCATAACCTCGGTATTAGTCCGTCGCCTCCAGATCCCATTTTCACAGACGCCTCCCAAGATTTTCCTCAGAATCCGCCTCTCAAACCTAGCCAGAGCTTGTTCCTGCTTCTTATTAATTGTCCAGCATTCCGAGGCATATGTTAAGACTGGCCTCAGAAGTGTCTTATAGAGGCGGATCTTTGTAGCTCGAGATACCACTCGGCTTTTAAAATGCTCCAGCAACCCGTGGTAACATCTGTTGGCGGAAATTACTCTACGCTGGGAATTCACTTGCGAACCCAAGTAAACAAATTCCTCCACTCTCTCGAAAGTAAAAGGGCCAATATGAATAGAAGGCTTGCCTCTATGACCTGCTGTACACATATATTTAGTCTTATTTTCATTGACAACGAGGCCTAATTTTTCAGCTGCTTGTTGAAATCTAGAAATGCTTTTTCCATGGCTTCAATGTCAATGTCATCAGCAAAGCCCAAGATCATTGCGGACCTATTGAAAATTGTGCCTCCAACTTGAACTCCTGATCTTCTTACAGCACACTCCATGACTAGGTTGAAGAGCAGGCATGCAAGACAGTCCCCCTGCCTAAGTCCCTTATGTGTCCAAAAGCACTCTAAGGTCATACCCAGATAGCGGACCATACATATCACCTTTCCCATGGTCATGCGAATAAGTCGTATAAGCTTAACAGGGATGCCTATTTCCAGCAGTCCACTATAGAGCTCTTCCCTTATTATGCTGTCATATGCTGCACGGAAATCAATAAATAGGTGGTGAGTATTAATATTATACTCTCTTCCTCTTTCCAGTACTATTCTTAGGGTGAAAATTTGGTCTATAGTGGACTTTCCTTTCATAAAACCTGTTTGGTACCTTCCAATTCTTTCCTGGGCAAAAGGTCGTTCCAAAGAGAATCCTGGAGAAAACCTTGTATGCACACGAGAGAAGTGATATGCCCCGGTAATTACCACATTCTAGCACATCCCCCTTTTTGTATATTGGGCATATTAGTGTCTCACTCCATTCAGTTGGCATTATTTCCCATTGCCAGACTTCCATCAGTAGGTTGTGCATAAATTTGGCAATTTCCTCCCCGCCATACTTGAATAACTCCCCAGGCATTCCATCTCTTCCTAATGCCTTGTTATTTTTAAGTCCCTGAATGGCATCTCGGACTTCATCTTCATCTGGAGGTTCGATGTCTCCCTCTGGTAATTGGATCTCCGGATCCTGCTCCGAGTTGTCTCCATTTAGGAGAGTGCAAAAATGATCTTTCCATCGATTCAGGATTCCTGGAGTATCTGAAATGAGGTTACCGTCCAAACCTCTGCATACAGGTGCATGCACCTGAAAAGGTTTCCGAAGTCCCCCCGAAGTTGCCTGTGACCCTCCAAATCCTCTAGCTGTTTTTTGTGCCATAGCCTTTTCTTTCTTCTATACAACTTCTTTTCAACCTTTCTTTTGCTCCTATACTGCTCTACAATGTTGCGAGTGCGTCTTTGGAGCATTAGGTGATAAGCTGCGTTCTTTGAGGCCGTTGCCGCTTTACATTCTCCATCAAACCATCGATCTTTTCTCTCTTGTTCTACCTTCCTTAGTATTTCATTAGCAGCTCCAGAAATTGCCTCTTTGCATGGTGCCCAATTCTGGTTGATTGATTCATGCTGGTTTAAGCATCTTATTTTTTCATCCATAAGATTGGCAAACTGCTCTCGTATTTCAACATCCATTAGCTTGTTGACTGCATACTTCACTGGTGGTGCACTTTGCTGAACACGGGCGGCTGAGATTCTGGCCCTTATTCTTGATATCAGGAGGTGATGGTCTGAATCAACGATAGCTCCACTGTAGACCCTTACATCCATCAAGCTAGAAATATATCTTGCACTCATTAGAACGTGGTCTATTTGGTTTGCCGTAATACCATCATTTGATCTCCAAGTAGCCCGGTGAATTCGTTTGTGGGGAAATAAAGTACTTAAAACCACCAGACCTCTAGAAGCAGCAAAATTAACCATTCTCAGCACATTATCATTTGTTTTGTCATGTATGCTATGCATACCAATTGTTGGGGAGAATATGGCCTCTTTACCTACTTGAGCATTGAAGTCACCAATCACTATCTTTACATCAGCACCAGGAAGTTGGTCAAAGGAACGCTCAAGAATACTGTAGAAAGCATCCTTGTCATCATCTTCAGATACTTCAGTAGGGGCATGAATACTGATTATGCTATAGTTCCGAAAAACTCCTTTAAGCCGTATGCAGCATATTCTAGGATTGATTGGCTTGAAGTCTAAGACGAGCTTTGAGGTCTTCTTATTAATTATAAAGCCTGTCCCAAGGTTGTGGTTGCGTTCATCGCAGCTGAAGTAGATAGAGTATTTACCCTTATCAAACATGCCCTGCCCAATCCATCTGATTTCCTGGATGGCAGCAATGTCTACTTTATAAGTGTCCAGCTGTGAGAGGAGCTGTTGCAAAGCTCCTGGTCGGTAAAGGGATAAAACATTCCAGGTGGCTAATTTTAGTTCCATTTGACGCGCATTATGTCTTTTACCATTAATCTGTTCGGCTAATCTTTGTGCAAGTCTTGTAATATGGGTTTGTTTAAGGGGAGCAGGTTATCAGCCTACAACCCCCGAGTCAGGTGGAGGGGCTGCCTCCTCGAAGCTGCCTGACCAACTCCCTCGTCCGAGGCGGCTACCTAGTGAGAGTGTGTGTGTAGTGTGCTGTGGTAAGTGTACTGTGTGAGTGTCAGTGTAGGTGTTCCCCCAACCTGGAGGACCAGTGGCTGACTGCAGGCTGACGACTGGGCGATGAGGTCGCCAATCCCCTACGCCACACACACATATAGCGTTCGCAATTTATGTTTGTAGTTATCAAACTCGATATTTGAAAGTTTTATATAAAACTAAAGATCAATTCCGGTAATGGCTGAAATGAGAATAGCATGAGTGGCGGTTCAGAGATTGACATTTTTGACATTTAAAATACCACATTTGGATTGAGAATTTTGAATGAACACTCCAATTAATTTAAAGTCCTGGAAATGTTACACACACACACACATATATATATATTGTTGCGTGAAAGATTGGCAGAGAGAGAGAGAGAGAGAGAGAGAGAGAGAGAGAGAGAGCCGCGTGTTTGATCTAATTAGGGCCATTCTAAGTCGGGCCGCCGGCAGAATCTAATTAGGGCCTTCCAGGAAGTTCTGGATCTTTCCTTGGCCAGGCCCTTCTACAGGTATATATAAGGGACTCTCACAGTACCCCTCAGTTCAGTTGACGCTCGACGGTCTTCGAGGGATGTTCAGCGCTACAGTGCGACTTAGTGCAGTACGGTAAAGTGTTGTGCCGTGAAGAAAAGTGTTGTGCCGTGTCTGTAAGCAACATTTTAGTGCCGTGTTTAAGACAGTGCAGTGCCGCGAAGTAAAGGACAGTGACCGTGAGTGAATTATTAGACTGTGTAACCTGAAGAACAGTGACACTATCAGTGTAAGTCTGTGAGAATTAATAATTAACCAAGAGTATTGTGCATTGTGAAACTTGTGTGTGTGTTTAATTTTGCAATCCAAAAGAACTCTTATTAACAACGTTTATTACTGGTTTTGTAATAAAACGTAACAATATAATTGTTAGATACATATATATTTCTATATTTTGAATAATAACAGAGCTATTTTTATTTTTCTTGGTTTGCAGGGTTTGGTAAAATCCTACTCATGTCATATTAACAATAAGATGTTATATCATGAACCACTATATTCGAAGCTTAAATACCAAATTTTGTTTTCATTGAAATTTTACTGACAATGAGTAAGGAACATATATTTAAAATTGTGTCATTAGTTGTGATTTCAATTTCTTAACTAAAATGTTATTTGATATATACTATAGACTTCAACACATTTTTTCATAGTGTTTCATTCAACACTAATTTTCATAGTCGCTAATGGCAGAAATCGGACCAGAAATAGAGGGGGTGCTTCTACAACATGATTCGATACGACTCATAACAACGGAGATATGTATTTTGCATATTCCAATTCAATCCCCCATACGTTTGAGGTGGGAGAATTCGATTTTTCAAGATATATCCGTTATTCTGAGTCGTATCGGAAAGTAGGGGAGTAGATGAATCTGGTGCCTGTTACCTGTATAGCTGATATGTCAACGTCCATGTCATTGCTCTCTGTTTCTAGTCCTCCCATATGAGTGAAATGAAGTAGCTTTGATCACATGGGTAGCTCACCTAAACGTGTACCATATGGTAGACATGGTACCACCAGGATTAATACTTTATTTCTTGGATATGCACTTCAAGGGCGAGGTTAACAAGCACTGATGATAATTGGTCTACTTACCTTAGTAACCTTGATGATGGCAGACACACGCACTGATTTTGACTTCACACAATGTCCTTTCCAGCGACGTCTTTGCAAGCTGATTTCTATGGGAATAGGATGCCTCTTACTATTTCAACGAATGTACACTGACATAAAGCTGTCGGAGGTTAACAGAAAGGTGTTAGAGATGAACATCATGCTCGAATAGTTTTTCTTGTGTCCACCTAATGGCGAAGATACTGTCTGTACAATGCACTCGTATATTACCTGTCGTCAAGGGTCCTTGACGAAGACCATTGAGGCTCTCTCCAAGTAGCCTTTTACCTGTTTCCATCAACCTCAGACAACCTGCCATCTTAGCCACTGAGACAAGAGCTATGTTCTGTAGTTTTCACAATTTTAATTTATTGTTTTCATTTGGATATACATAATGCCCACCATTCTGCATCCGCCTTTTCATTTGTCCAGATAGTCAAGTCATGTACTAAGACTCTTCCAAGATTCTATTCCCCGAATGTTTCAGAAATTTCGAAAGAATATCGTTAGGCCAGAGGGATTAATTACTTTTAAGAGACTTAATTAATTCAACAATCGCCTCTCCAACAGGTGGTCTTTATTTAATCATTATTGGGTTGACCAATAACATCATGAGTCTCACAATGTTTCATGAATCTCACCATCTTTCAAGTGTCAAAAATAATGAGTCTCACCATGCTTCATAATTACCAAATCATGAGTCTCCCCCATTCTTCAAGTGTCACAAATCGTGAGCCTCCCTATCCTTCATAAGCCTCAAACCGTAAGCCCCACAATCCTTCATAAGTATCAAAAACATTTCTCACAATGCATCATAAGTCTTAGCTCATAAGTATCGACATTCTTTATGAGTCTTACCATCCGCCATGAGTCTCAAATCACGAATCAAACCGTCCTTCATGGGCTTCTTCGTATACATATTATACAGGCAGATTAAGAAGTGTTTGATTTTATAGAGGTCTGGACTTATTCCCCAGTCCCCATTCTCATCCATCCAACTCTCTAAACTCCATTCTTCTCCAGAACAATCGTATGCAACCAATATTGTTAAATTATAACTGTTGTTCCGTACATCATTCATTAATTTTAACCTATCTGTAGTATTAATTTTCAGCTTTAAGTAAACCCCCCTCCGACTTATCTCTCATTACCAATAACCAATATTAATTGGAGGTATAAATATTACGTATTGTTTTTAATGTATACGCAATATGTGAAAAACAATGACGAATGTGACATGTGACGTCATCGATTAGCATTCAAGTTACTTATCGCAATGGAACCAACCTTTATTTATTAGTTACCATATTCGATATTTACCTGTTTCTTATAAAATTAAAGATAAATTTCATTTATTGCACAATTCCAAGCGAACAAATCTTATTGATCCATATTTTGGATAAAGTATTACTCAACACATTTTCCTCCCAATTATAATGTTATCGGAGTTGGTCCTATTATATCTCCCCCCCCCCTCCTCCCTCCCAGACGTAAGTGAAACTGACTAGAAAATTTCAACGATCTAGCGCTAAAGGGTTGTTTCAACGAATGTGAAGAGGAAACGAGAACCTCATAACTGAATCGCCCCTGAAGAGGTGGTATGTAAGCCACAAAACATATAAGGCAATTTTTAATAATGTCTGCGGGGAGTTTTTATTGGTGACCCTTTCCACTAAACTATGAAGAATATATATAGTATTCAATAAACTGCACTCTAACTAACGCGATTATTTCTTGTGGTTACCACTAGCGATCAAGTTCAGCTTACATTTCTTTGCATGTGAGCCTTGTTGTTCAGTAGTGAATAGAAAGTTTAATTGGCATCTTCCAGCACATAAAGACCCTGCTTAGATTATACAGCACCAGAATGACCGGGCATTCATTATTTGACCTTCAGATTATCCATATGTGTAATGATTGAATGTATGGTATCTATCTAGAATATGTAGGAAACATAAACGTTACTAACTCATAATAATTATTATTACCACCGAAAACTAATCTCTTGACATTTACTGTTTGAAAAATAAAGTACGTCATAGAAATTTTATTTTATGAGGAATTTCAAACCTGAGCACACCAAACCATGTTTATCTCCATATTTTGCCAATGACCGACATTATGGAAGGGTATGCAATAGGAAAGAGACAATTATAAAGCCAATATGTCGCAATATTTATGATTCTATAGAACTTATAAGTGGCAATATATGAGTCACCACTACGGTCAGCAAGTGCGAACCAGCTTCCTTTGAGCCTAGACTATAGCTGTTATCACAATTGCCAGGCCATGCTTTGGTAACATTGTTCCATATATAGAAGACATAATCAATACTATATAAGGCAACTGCATACTCTAGGAGCGAATTAATTGCTGATCAACAAGTGTGTGGGCATGACTCAGCTTGACGTAGAACATGAGTGAGTCAGAGGTTTACTTTAACCTGTTCACCTCCATTTCTATACCTCCTACCGTTCTACTCCCAATCAGTAGCCACGTCATATTGCATTTATTAGCAAGTGGATTTTTGATATTGAGCTGATATCTAACCACATCATTGTGTAGACAGACATACTAGAACAAAACAAATGTATTTATTCACATTTTGTGAGGGAGGAGGGGAGGTGGAACTCTCACAGTCCTAACTTGTTGGACCTATCAGAAACTGTTCAAGTTTGAATCTTCTAAAATAATCTTCTTTACAGACACTACTTCTATTTTTGTACTAAGCATTATAAGGATGACTTTAGGTAATTGTTAATTCTTGTTAGTACTTCCTATAAATTAAATGGATCATTATTCTAAAGAATGCATTTATGTATTTATATATATATATATATATATATATATATACACTAGTATTATGCCTATTACTTATAATAAATAAAGCAATTTATCCATTTTTGAGATAAAGCAGGAGAGCTATAAATTTTAGTTGCAATAGATTTAGGGCTTTAAGCCATAGATAGAATCTAGAATTTCAATTATTTACCTTTGACACATGGATATAAGTAGATATGGTGTTCTGTAAAGAACTAAATGCTTATTCTGTATTAAAAACTGGTTTCTTTGTATTCGTTTCTTATGGAACGATATCGAAAAGGTTTAAACCTAGCAATAGAGGTCTTACAAGCATCCTTTTGAACCAAGGGGACCTCTCGAACCCTCAACTTTATTATTAAAAAAACCAAAAAGATTCTCAAAGTAATTCTTTGTATATTTTAAGTGTTTTTAGTTTATCAATTATCACACAAAGATATATAAAGAATAATTATTTTTACAATGCTTGATTAAAATTCTGGTGATCAAACTGTCAATACACAAGATTAAAAATATTTTAATTTCAAAATATAGTTCAATTCTTCGCTCTTTTTATCCTTAACAATTGTTAAACCTATAAGTTTAATTTAAAATTAAAAATATTTAAAAATGAAATTAAAATCCACTCTGATCTGAGACTAAACGGAGCGGGTTATCTACAGGGTTTTTAGTCAGGGCAAAGCTAAATATTTTATTTAGTAGCTGAGTCGCTTAATAATTTATTTTTCTCCTCAAAGTTATCCTGTATTAAGACAAACGGTTTAACACACGTGCATGAACTGCACCGAAAAAAATTCTGATATTACCTTTGAAACCACATTATTTCTATGATATTTTTTGAACAACAAAATGTTTCACAGTTTTATGGAAACAAAACATGGTCAATAGTCATCATTAATTAGATATTACGACACTTCTTTAAACTAATTAATAAACACCACAGGTTGCTACCCAAGGATTGGTTTCACATTTTCACTTACGGTTCAAAGGAATAAGCAGTTAAAAATGTAAAACGAGTGTAGTCTTTGTAATGAAAATATTTTTTTATTTAAAAAAAAAATGGACACAGGTAAAACGATATGGCAATGCCAGAACCTTACTAACACAGTATTTTTCCATTTTTATGAGTCACTGAAGTAGTAGAGACTGCACTATCGACCGCTGGTAAAAGCATTGACAGGAAAATGGAATTCATGTTTAGCTAAAACTAATTTTCTTTATCTATTCTTACAAACTTAGAATTCGAATGTTTCGCCCGGACTATAACTAAAATGTTCCAAAATATATGAAAATATTAATACAATTACTTGTGTCCTAAAGATCATATCAAATTTGCGATGGAGGGAAAAAAGAGGACCAACCCAAGGTGTTAGTCTATTTGATTGAACGGAAAATGGTGAGTTGGAGAAAGTAGGTGACTAGGCTTTGTTGCCGTTGGCAGTTTCGTCGCAGCTTTCGGACAGATAAGCTCTCTTTATGACAATTTGTTTCCATGCTGGATAAGTGTACATTTTAATTGAATAGAGATTTTCAACATTCAGTTTACTTTGTTTAGTTACCTCAATGTAACAGACCACCAAAGAAGAAATGCGTGTAACGAAACGTACTGTAGTAAAAAGATATATATTTTTAGGTAAATTCGTTAGCCAAAAGGTGTAGACAAACGAGAAAGTGAACAAATGGAGGAATTTATTTTTCTTTGCAATTCCTCAGAGTTATCCGTTTTCTCTGATTTGCGGCTTCTCTGTAGTGTCGGAGAAAATAAACATTGATTTAATTGATTTAATTTATCCTCTCCAATAGCACGCAGAAATGGATTTAGAGTTCATCAACTAGAGTTTGATATATCATGCTTTTTTTTTTTTTTCTATGTCTAGTGTTTTCTATATCCATTTTTTTTTTTTTAATATGCCAAAATAGGCCTATCATTTTCGAAATATCAATTGCATTCTATGATCAAAAAATATCTCTCAGCTATATTAAAATATATATTTAAAATACTTCAGGCTCAATGACCTTCACCCCTATGGTTTTTCCCAATCGTTCAACTCCACCAACCTGTGTTCTGTGCTCGTTAGCTATCTCTATTCTGTAAGCATTTGCCAAGACAGCTTCTAGCATGTCAAGTAGAGGCTTGGTTCCAGCAGTATATAGAATACTGTTGTAAATTCTACAGGTAGATGCCACCGTTTTAGGCTGATTGTCGTGCACACTTGGCAAGTGCTTTCTACGCGACGGAACCTTCTTTAAAGCAAAACTATTTTTGTACTCACATTGAGTTGCAGTACTTGACAATTGATTGCGTCTTACTCCTCTTCCATTATACTTAGTTCGTACGTTTCTATCTCGTTCTAATATTATTATTTTTTCAATGTTTTATTCCATCCAGTCCAACAATCAAAAATGATAAAATTGTTTTGCGTCAGGCTATTGTATTTCTGAGGAAGGATACAAAATGTACCCGAAACTGCCAGCACAAAATAAGCTCCTACACACATTAATATCACTAACGAGTAACAAAAATAATTTGGAGAATACTTTTGGATAAGATTAAGTAGTCTCTTTATAAGTGTGTACATTAAAATTCCCGTTATCCACCAGCTACAACCCATCTGCAACCCTAAACTTGAGAAAATTTAAATTAACCTAATTTGTGTGAGATTCAAAAGTGAACTCAATCCCGTGTTTATATATAAACTCTGATAAATGGTGAAACTAGCAGTTTATTCCAATTCCTAAAGAACACATGATGACTTACATGCTTAAACTACCCTACCAATAGCATTAAAAGCACAGGCAGCAAAATTCTGTTTAAAAATATTCTTCACTTAGGGGCTGCGTCAACTAAGCAGATTTCCCACGAGCTGAAATGGTAATCTCAACATATATTCTCTATTTGTAACAGTCAAAATCCTATGAGTAGAAGTGGGAATTCATTGAAGGTGAAAATTAAAGAAGAACGAATAACTCTCCTACTATTTGAGTTACGAGAAAATTGATAGAACAGTGATTGTAGAGAACCAATAGTTTAACAAGGATCTATAATATTTTTCAGTACAACCCATGATTGCAGAGATATTATGAATTTTCGAATCCCCCCTTCGTTTCCTCATCCGGATTCAGCCATTAACTACAATGATCTTTAGTGTTGAATATGGGGTATGGAAAATTCTGTTTCGTAGTATCCGATGAATAAAAGTGGGGGTTTACTGATGGCTGAAAAATTGTAGTGAGGTATAGTGTAAAAGGTTGTTCCTACAACAATCCACTCATATTAACCGAGGTATTTTGAATTATTCTTCCTTCCCTTGAACGTAAAATCTTAAATGACGACGTTAGCCTTCAACGCTTATTGTTAATATGAGATGAGTAGGAGTGGAGATTTATTGAAGACTAAAAACTAAAAAATGCAATTAGCTCGGCCAATATTCACGATAGACAACTTAGGCATCTAATATCATTTATAGGCAATTAAATTTTCAGTAAGATTGGTTCTATACAATGATTCGATCTAACCTATAATAATGGATATATCACTCAATCGATCCGCATTTTTGACATCACTAGATAGGATCCAAGGATATTTTTTCGAAAATCAAATCATGATTATAAATTGAATAGTTGACTTCTCTTATTTTCCCTTAAGAAAAATCTAATAAAATTAAATAAAAGTGAATAAAGATTTCCCAGTGGAATGAAGCAGTCCAAAATATTAATAAGACCAGCGATTCTAAAAAATATGTTGGCAAATTAACCATGAATAATAATAAGGGTAAATAATAGAGTATTGTTGAATGCAATGCTATTTTATTGTGCACAAATGGTTCTAAAAAAAGACAAAAGGGCATTGACTTGCATAAATTAATTATATTATTCTTAATGCAGCCATTGTTCAAGGTTATCTTGTATTCAAGGCATCTGGGAAATGCCGCATTAAACTGTGCAGTGAAATTATACCGAATGTCTTGTACTTCATCAAGACAGCTATTTCTTCAAGTTTTTCACCGCCTTTCGGCCCAGTTATTATTAAATACAAGACAAAAAAAATATAAATACTTTGCTTTGAGTAACCATAAGCTTTACTAAATCCGTTCTGGATAGTTAAGCTTTTGTTCTAAACAATAAAATATCTTCTTGATTTTAAGATACGAGCCCCAATTGTGCTTAGCGTTTATTTTCTACAGATCTCAACATAATGGACTGTTTTTGTCTGCATATAAAAATGTCCGCCACTTAGGGGCTGCGTAAGCTAAGCAGATTTCCCACGTGCTGGTATAACACACTTGTGGTTTCATCTCACCACATATTCTCCATTTCTATGTAAAAAAAACGAAGAGTAAAATGGTTGGAGAGGGGGGGGGTGTTCCTGAAGTCTAAAAACAAGAAAGTAGAAATACCTCGCTTAATACTTCAGCAACTCAACAACAATTGTAGAGCATCAATATCTTAACAAGATCAGTTCTATAACATTTTTCGATACGACTCATAATAACGGCAATATTTTCAATTTTCAAAATTCCCCTCCCCTGACCCCCCCCCTACTCCGATGTCAGCCAATAGCAAATACAGTATCTTTAGTGTTGACTGAAAAAGTTAAATACCATGTATGATATAGATCAAATAAATATTTTAACTGATGACGTCATTCCACTACGTATTTGAATGTATCTCACACTGTAAACGTTCAATGGAAACAATATTTGGTATATAAGCTGAGAATAAAATGGTCCACGCTATAACCCCTTATTGCTAATATGACATAAGTCGGAGAAGAGGTTTACTGGAGACTGAAAAATAAAAAGTGCATATATCTCCGTTAATATTCATGATAGGAAATAATATATAACAACATTTATAGTACATTATAGTTTGAAATATGATTCATTCTATGCAATATTTCTATCCAAAGTATAATAACGGAGATATTTCGAATTTTCGAAATTCCTTCCCTCTAAACCCCTCCCACTGGTTCGATTTCAGCCATTTCGGACTTTTACATGAAACGACTATATATCGAGTTTGGTTTATTGGGACAGCTAGATCAGTTAGACAAATATATATACATGTAATTTTGAACGGACCTCATTTTCGTCGTCTACTGAGTAGGATCGATGAACATTTAAAGAATTTTTTCAAATATCGCGTCAAGAGTACGACCTCAATAGCAGATTTCCCCCTAAGGGAAATCTACTAATAACATAGCAAATTTGTCGATAAGGCTAAACCTCCTGTACGTTTTACGGCAAGCATTAATAGGTAGTAGACTCCTCATAGAAAGCTCTTGCGTCCGTCCCTGTCATTATTATTAATATCATTAATAATGTATGAAAGTCACACAATACCCTTAATAGTAATAGTGTAATATAATTTTATTGCTGGGGGAAATCTAATGAAATAGATCATAGAAGAATACTTTCCTGGGCACAATCTTAGGTCCTCTGAGACTTCGTTGGAGATTAATCATGTGTCGGCTTATCAATCCATGGAGCCAAGCGAGGGTAGCTGTAATCTCGGCCCACCCCAAGACTACTCTTCCAGACATGAGATATGGCTGCTTGAATAGTTTGACATGGTATCTGAATCATCCCTAAACAATTTGGTTCATTCATCTCTCATCCACCAGGACACATGGTTATTTAGCCTTCAACGGCCTTTCCGTCGTTCAATACAAACTCATGGCATCATATATAAAATCCTGAGATAAAATCCATAGGCGTATCTCCCAAAACTCCGCCATGCAGGGGCTAAACTAAGCATATTTCCCATGTGAAGTTTTACAATAGGTAAATCTACATACTGGTAACACCACCTCCAAATCCTACAGTCAATTTTCATAATCTCCCAAAGGGTAACGTCACCAACAAACAGGTCTGCCAACCACTCAGGGCTGAACAGATAGAAATATTTTTCACCGGAAAGGACAGCAATTACGGAAATATATCTGAATATAATAAATTACTTTTATGAATAACTATTTACTATATCTAGTCCTGGAATTTATAACGAGTTAGAATAATACCCGTATTTATACCAGTCACTCAAATTTTAGCAATCCAAAAACATAAGACGGGGGGAGGTCGATCTTCAGAACGTATTTCAACGTATCTCGTATAATACAGGTCTCTTGAAACAATATTTGGTAATTAAGCTTCAAATAAAATGACCGATTGTATTGTTCATGGGACATGAGTTGGAGTATGGGTTGGCTCATGGCTGAAAACTGAAAAATGCAAATATCTCGATTAATATTCTAGATAGAGAATAAACGTGTATAACAATATTTATAGCACATTTTATTTACATTAAGATTGATTCTATACATTTTTTCGATCCGACGTATAGTAACGCAGATATTTTGAATTTTCAAAATTCTCCCTCTCCCCCCGGTCCGATTTCAGCTGTTAACAAACTTTGATCTTTCTTTTTACATAAAACGACTAAATATGGAGTTTGGTAACGATCAAATAAAAATTGCGACCGCTAGAGTGATAAAAGACACACACACACATATATATATATATATATATATATATATATATATATATATATTAAAGGATCTCATTTTCATCGGCCCTGGTTAGGATCGATGGACATTTGAAGAAAGTTTTCGAAAATCGTCATGAGTACGAGCTCAATATCTGATTTCCCTTACAAGAAATCTGCTAATAAATGCCACCTTAGTTACTGGTCCAACATTTTTATTGCGATATACACAATAATAAAAGAAAAGTATATTGTTGTTCATTTATATTCAGGACGTTGTGGACACAAAACAAATACTGAGAGAGGAGCTAGTTGATGAAGTGAGTTTACGAATACGAGCTAAGGTATTTGATCTACCTAAATGAGAAAACTGATTAAAAAGTCTGTGAAACCATGAAAACTATGTCACCTCCCCCCGCTCTGAAGTACTGGAATGTCACTTAGTTGTCGTCATCTCACAATCTATTCTGTATTTATACAATACTGAAGGCGCAATAGAAGGCATAAATGGTGTTTATGCTGAGAATTATACATTTCAAAATACTTTTGAGTATTTCGAAAACCACATAAGAAGAAGTGGCTAGCTTACACTTTCAAGAAGATTAAATATATAATTTGAATCACATATATTTTGAATTATAGGCACTACGTTGCTATTAGGGAACTTTCTGATTACGGAAGTATTGGAAGTATAGTAGGAAATTCTCTAAATTCGTAGGTTTAATTAATTTTGTTCCGTCCCATGGTCTCCGATAAGGACATCCATAACCCCATAAGGCTTTCATTTACATCTATATAAAACGGTGGCCATTATATTCCTTTTAACAATTTGCTTGTGTAAATTGAAGAACTTAACTGCGTGTGGTGCACACAGCAAGAAATTCACTCTACACAGCTGCTACGACGAGGATAGTTTTAACTTAATGTTGTTATTCCTTGGTTGCATAATATAAAAATTGTCCTAGTCAATATACATTATTTTTTTAAGTGTAATCTTATATTCTAAGTCTAGGCGAATTCATAAGATCAGAAAGAAAAAAGTTCTGAGCGTCTCGTTCAGTATCTTACTAAACCCTGGGGAGAGAAAGCAGAAAGGTAAGGCTAGTTTCCATATACAGAAATCGTAACAGTACATTCTGTATCAGTTGTCCCTCTCTAAAGGCTCGGAGAAGCATATCACTCAATCTACTATTTATTTTTCGAAAAGCCCCCTTTCAATCACATGTTTTGCATACCGTTACATCAATTCATTCATAAGCTTATTTTTTACCACGTGAGAATTTATTTTTTCAGACTTATGAATAAAGATTAATAATAACTCTGTAGGGACCTAAATATACAAGCCATTTGTAGGGATGAAGGTATAACAAACAAATAAATTTGTACTATTGGGGATATCTTGTTACACTTACACTCTGAATGTCTAAGAATCGACATCAAATAGAACTTTATTAAAGGGATAAAAATTCTTGACATTGTACTTTGAGGTGAAAGTGAAATAAAGGTTCCTGAGCAAATATGGCATACGTCACGATTCCTTCCCAAATCGCAAGGAATATGTTTATTTAGAAGTACTTTAAATTATTAGGATATGCATTTGAGTCAAGTGAGTCCAACTTCATCCCTAATGTCCTGGAAGATAAACCCAAAATCGGGTTTCATCATCCTTGGGCCTCAGTATGTGTGTTGTTTTGATATTTTAATTTATAGGAGACTCCAGCCTCCTATGTGTTGTGGATAAGAATGAAACATGAAAGTGGAAACAAGATAACTGTAATGTATATAGTAATAACAAATAAATTGTTTGAGGCGGAGAAGAAGAATTAAAAATAATAGCTTTTCCTATAGAAATTACATGACACTAGACAACGACTAAATTTAAAATGAAATCTTAGTTCTTAGTAATTCTGCATATGTGATTACCACAGTAAGACAGAAGTTGTAAGAGGGAGTTCAACGATCATTATTTAAAAGCCCTTTAAAAAGCATGACAGGGTTCAAACGAAAAGCAATGTATAAAAGGTTGCGCCACTAGTCCCTGAGTTGCAGGTCACTGGTGTCAGGGCTGGTGAACGCTACGGGCCACAAAGCTGTTCTCTTGTCAAGTGGTAGAGGTTTCTTCATCCATTGGATTGGTAAGTACTTAAGCACTTTAAAGGGTAGAGAATTTAAATAAATTAAGTATTAATTTAATAATTTATATATGCATAAAGTAATAAGTGTCCTTAAAAGACCAAAAATAATATGTTGTGATTTTGATAAAAATGTCTAAAGACAAAAGGACTATTCAGGTCAACTGATAGAATAACTCGTTTGTCCCACATATAGTAAATGCGTTCCAAAAACAAGATTCTTTTGAGAAAGGGATATATTACAATGGTGGCTCGGAAAACCAAAGTGGGCTGTCCTTCAATGACCCTCCTTGGACTTAGGTTTGGTTTCAAAGTAAATACCTCTCCCCTGGATGCTAGTAAATAAAACTGTAAGTAGTAATATTTGTACTACTACCTACGATGAGTGTACATTTAAAGAAATTTGCTGAATTTCCCCTCATCAATTTCAAATACTAAAACTAATGGAATAACTGCTATCACAACTGAGTGGGCTCTGATCACTGAATGATTCGGCTTCCGTTGACATAGCGTATTCTAGCTTACATTTATAGTTCACAAGCAAGCCATTCTTAAACATTTTTAGCAGATTTCCCTTAAGGGGGGGATTTCTTCTATACCAGACTCGATATTTAACTATTTCATTACACACTCAAGATCATATCAGATTATGGCTGAAATCGGGGGTGGAGTAGGGGGATTTTGAAAATCTAAATATCTCCCTTATGATGAGTCGTATAGGAAAATGTTAAAGAATCAAACTTGTTAAGCTATTGATGCTCTACAATTATTGCCCTATACATTATTTCGTAACATAAGTGTTAAGCGAGTTATTTGTACTTTCTTCTTTATAGCTTTCAATAGCCCTTTCCCCCACAATGTTTTTTCCATCGGTTGTTTGAATATGTGATGAGATGAGATCAACAGTTAGTTGTACCGGCACGAGTACCCGCGTGACGGACCTTTAAGTTATGGTTCATTCATTTCCAACTATTTAACTGAATTATATTCAACTGAATAATTCAGTCGGATACAATGCATTTTTATCCAATTTTTAATTACAATAAAGAGGAGCTGCAGTGGCGAGAAAGTGTTTTCCAAAAGTATTTTACTTCAGAAAGTCGGCATATGGTGAGTGGATCAACCATGCACCCCATGCGTTATTAAATTCCTATGCCCGAGGACCGAAAATACTCTTGGTATTCTCTTGACGAGACCACTAGTCTGGATTCTACTTAATATCATCATTGACTGCTGAGACATGAAAAATACATTTAAATTAAATCGAATCGGGGTGTGTTCTAAAGTTTCCGACCCCTTTCCTATGAAGTGACCAATCCGAAGGTCTAAATTAACCCTTGCGCAACATCCTACTTCCCTAACCACACCCAACACATGAACTCTGGGCAACCACTAAGATAATCGGTAGTGGGTTCCTCGGGAAGCTAGTACCAAGGAGAAAGAGGCAAAAGTAAAAGGCCCAAAACTCATCTCATTATTACCCTCAATCCTAGTTGTAACCAGATCGGTCATTGCCTACCTATAGTCGTAATCGTTTTCGCAATAAAACAACATTGCCTCTTCCTGACATAGACAACATCAAGTGTTTATAATTACAAATTCATTTGCTTGTAATTTCACAAGCCCGTACATTAAAAATTTTCTGTACTGGAAATAAGCTATTGAGGTTGAACTCATGACGCAATTTTCGAATAGTTTCAATCCTACCCAGGATATGACGGAACTGACGTCCATTCTAAACTATATATATTTGTCTGTTAACGCTTTAGCGGCCACAATTTTTGTTTAATCGTTACCGTTTTATGTAAAAATAAACATCAGATTCGTTAAAGGCTGAAATCGGGCCAGAGGAAGGGGGGTGGGCGTTAGAGGGGGAAATTCGAAAGTTTTAAATATCGTATAGTTAAGTTTAAAATTGTGTAGAACCAACCTCATTGCAAGATGCATGCCATATAAACGTTTTTGTGTTTTTACACAATCGTGATTATTAACAGAGATATTTGCATGTTTTTTTTAGTTCTATCTTCAGTAAACCCCCACTCCTCCTCATGTAATATATTTATATTAATGGCTGAAGCCGGACGAGGGGGGAATGGAAAGGGAATTTTAAAGGGGGGGGGCTCGAAAATGTATTATATCTCGGTTATTGTTAATCGGATCGAAAAATGTTATAGAATCAATCTTGTCATACTATTGATGCTCTACAATCGTTCTACATATTTTTTTCGTATCTCAAATATTAAGCGACTTATTTGTACTATCTTGTTTTCAGCTTTTAGTAAATCCCCGCATTTACTCATCGGACTGTTCAGTACTATCGTCTGAGAGAACAACATGTATTTTATTACTCTTCAATTATTAAGTATAAAATTTCAATGTATTGCTATTAAGGATTTTCCCCTTAAAAATTAATTTTAAGTATTTGTAAAAAGAGTTGAAAATTCGCCAGGTTTTTTTAGGAGCGCTGCAATAGAGGATTTTTGTATCCCTAATACTAAAATGTTCTCACAAACATGAGTTGTGATCTGTTTGAAACGCCTATACAGAAAACAAATATCTTGAGAAAAGTGTTCCGAAACGATACTCTGTAAAGCGCAAAGGAATGTATTTAATGGATACAACGACAAACCAAGTTTAAAGGAGCATTAAGAGACTTCCATGTTGAAGGTTGCTTTTAGATGCAAAATGAATAAGATCATAAATGTAAAAGTATCGAATAAAAGACAAGTATCATTGTCATGGAGATTGTTCAAAAATAGTTTATGATCGGGAATATTGTCTCTTCAAGGTGGAGAATGATGTTTTATCAACTATAAAGCATGTCACTCATAGTGTATCTTCAGAATATAAATGAAACATTTTAATTAAAAAATTCCGTCACGAACGTGCTAATAAAAGTAAGCAGATTTCCCACATGCGTGGAATAGAACGCCAATGTTGTTATCTCAAGTTCGATTCGACATTTAGTTATGTTTTTCTAATTAATGCAGCTGATAAATGCACGCATCGGAGAGATTCTTTTGAATCAATAATGAGATAGCTATCTTAAAGAGAGATATTTAGACATGAATAGGGGAATCTGAGTGAGTAAGGAACTTAGTTTTCATATAGAAGACCCCCTCTGTGGACAATCTATGTGTATGATAGTTTAGAAGGGTGGCCGGTGCATTGTGTGTGACGAGGGGTTGCAGCAAGCCCCATCGATGCATGTATTATAGTGCACTCCCTCGCACTACAGGACTTTCATGGTCGGAGAAAATCTGGGTAATATCGACCGTTCGACTATATTCAACCAGATATTTTGAGTGCACGACTTAAAGTATATATCTCAAAATCAACACTGTCAATTTGAACAGCATCGGTTACAACCAATATACTGAACTCGAACATTCAGCATATCTTCGTTAAAAAAGGTGGCGTCAAAAATCGTGTACAAGGTATAACAGACTTTAGTGCGCAAACTTTTAGAGATAATTCTTGACACAATTCCAACAAAAATATATAGGGTCTGGCCCGATTCTCACTTTTTCTGGAGATATTATAGCTTTTTGTATTTTTCAAATTGGAGCTAACTTTTACTATATAATAAGCCATAACTCCAGAAATTATTTCAATATCGAAAATCTGAGTTTACCTTTTTACAGATTTTGTAAATAAAAGAATATTCATTAAAGTGAGAATAATGCCAAAGCTTTAACTAACTTTAATCTCTCGAATATGTGATATAATTATTAAATTAAGAAAAAAATTTAATCCAAATATTAAAAAGAATATTTAATACAATAATCTAATAAAAATATTTTTTCGGGGCTTAGGCTAGCAAAGTGAGTTAAAGCGTTGTTGTAGCGGGTAGGTCTAAGGATTTTATTTAAAGAGTTCTACACTAAATAAATTCTATTGCCCAGGGGGAATCGAACTCGCCACTCAATGTTTTCTTTTTTCTATATTTTATATCATGCAGTAATTCATTACAATGTTAATATTGAAGAACTCAATTTATATAAATCTAACCATGCATGTAAAATGCCTTGTGACAATTCAACATGTACTCAAATAAATTACTCCTCATTGGGTAACTATCAGTGGGGAGTAAAAGAAAAAAGGTTTATAGCAAACGTTTAAATGCCGACTTTCGTAGAAATTAAAGAAAAATTAGGTATCTTTGAGTGGGCCTCATTTTCGTTATTTCCTCGGTAGGAACAAAGGACATTTGAAGAATCATTTCGAAAATTGCAACAGGTTTTTAGCTAGGTTATTTTTATAAGTTAGTAGATTGAAAGATGCGTAAGAAATTGCCTCAGACTAAAATCCTCCGAGCTAATTTTCTTTAATTAATTACTTGACGAGAATGGTCTGCTCGAATTAATCATCAACTCTTTTAGAGTCCTTAATTAGACCACGCTCTACAGAGTTTATTGTGTTTTTCTATAGAACAAGTAATTTAATACACGCATTTCATATGGTAAATAAAACAGTTATCATCACATTTGACAGAACAAATAAGGTTGATGTAGCTCGGGTTAGTCATGTGAGGCGATGATCTAATTGAGTTAGTAAGCCGTCGTGGGCTTGATTCCCGCTTGGGCAATAAGAATTTATCGATTGAAGAATTCATTAAATGAAATCCGTAGTCCCAACAATACTTGAAAGTGTTCAACTTGTAGACAGAAAACATACAATAGCCAGTTGGGAGTGGTGATCATTAAAGCTGGTTTTCTTTTCGGAGATTTAGGAATCCTAATCACTCCTAATCAGCTACTAGGATTGTAGTCTTGGCGCGATTTTCTAAAACTTTCTTCTAATGCCATCAATTATACGAGAGGGCGAGCTAAAGATGTGTCAGGAAGGGAGAAACTAGTAGTGTTATCCATCACTATATCACCTTATATTCTCTATATCTAAAAATAATTGGAAATTCGAGCAGTAGTGGGGGTTTGATGAAGGCCGAAAAAAACAAAGTACTAATAACTCCCTTAATGTTTGAGTTACGAGGAAGTGTATAGAACAATAATAGCTTAACAAGATTTGTTCTATAACATTTTTCAATCCGACTCATAGTAACGAAGATATTTTGCATTTTCAAATTCCCCCATCTCTAAACCCCCCTATTCCGGGTCTGATTTCAGCCATTAACGAATATGGACGTAAGGGAAATCTGCTAAAATGAGGTAAACATATTGTATTTATGTTTTATAAATATTTTAATATACATTTCTTCTCTAACTTGAATACTAACCAAAATATTTGCAATTCTTAGTTTTCAGCCTTCTGTAAAACTCAACTTTTAGCTGTTTAACTGGCTTTAACAAATATGCACTTACATATATACTGCTCAAAAATGAATAGGGATATTGGTTATTTTTTCTTATCCTATTAATTTTAATTAAATCGACCTTAATTAAATTCCTTTTTTATGGGGAAAAAGACAATAATTTCTAATAAATATTAATGATATTTATAATTAAAAAACAAAACAAAAAAGCTAGGCCCCCATAAATACAACAAAACAGCCAATATCCCTATTCATTTTTGAGCAGTATATAATGAAATGTCTTTTTCAAGCTTAAGTCACGAATTTTGTTTTCAACATATCTTTACTAGATGAGATGCACAATAATACGTAGCACGATAACGTCATTAATTAATAAGTAGTAATTAATATTTTATTTCATGACCCGAAAATCCTTATTCGATCTATAACAAAATTGATATTAAACCGATTCAGTCAACACTAAAGATCATATTCGCCAATGGCTAGAATTGGAACCAGAATAGGGGGAGGGGGTTTAAAGAGGAGAATAATTGAAAATTAGAAAAATCTCGGTTAATATGAGTTGGATTGAAAAATGTTGAAGGGACAATCTTTTGCTTCACTGCAATTTTTCAGTTTTCTGTAAACCCCCACTTCTACTCATCAGATTTCCTTGGGGGAAATCAGCTATTGAGGTCGTACTTATGAAGCGTTTTTCGAAAAATTTCGTCAAATATCCATTGGTCCTACCCAGCGGATGACAAAAATGAGGTGCGTTCAAAACTATATGTATGTCTAGATGTTGCAATTTTTGTTGATCGTTAACAACCTCAATATTTAAACGTTTTATGTAAAACTAACGATCAAGTTCGTTAATGGCTGAAATCTGACCAGTGGGAGGGAGGAGTTTAGAGGGGATATTTCGAAAATCTCCGTTATTATGCGTCGGATCGAAATATTGTATAGAAGCAATCTTATTGAAAATGTAATGTTCTATGAATGTTGTCATGTCGTTTTTTCGCTACCTTCATAATTAATCGAGATATTTGATTTTTTTTTTTTAGATTTCGGCCTTGAGTAAACCCCTCTCCTACTCATGTCATATTTACAATAAGCTGTTATATTATGAATCACTTTATTTTTAGCCTAAATGCCAAATATTGTTCTAATTGAAATTTTACGTTTTGATGTAAAAGAAAATACTTGACTCACTTGGGAAATCTGCTTATTTAACGCAGCTCCTGCGCGACTGACTTTATTTACTTAGAAACAGAGAATATATGGTGAGAAGAGATCACTAGTGTGCCATACCAGAACGTTGGAAATATGCATTGTTTACGCAGATCCTACGTGACGAAATTTTTGTTTTAGAATGAACATTCCCAAAATACGAATACAAATCTTCGAAAGGATTACAGCGCAAATTATTTCAAAGAAGTGTGACAACACCCCTTATTCCCAGTATTGTGGGATGATAAGAGGGAAAACAGGGAATTAAATACCCTTTCTCCCTGAGCTGGTGGAGGGGTAGGAAGCTGAGTCACTGGCCGAACGTGACTCACCGGTAGTCCGGGCTCTAGGGGCTGTTTGGCATTCGTCAGAAGCACTATCTTCCCAGACGGGATATACCTGCTTGCTACGGATATTCTCCAAAGCAAGACAGGAATAAACTACAATATTTGTCTTGGATCAAGGGTGTTCCTAATACATTTTAGTATATTTCTTTGGGGGAAAAAAAGTTATTCTTGTGGTCCTCAAGACAAGATATTTTCTGATATTTATCCAAATGAACTAAAGAAGATATGACCAGAATGATATAAGACGCCTGACTTTGCTCGGGAAATGATTAGATAATAAATAATGAGCCTATATGTTATTTATTGTAAGGGTTCACTATGTAGTAATTTCAACATTTCCCGTTTCAGTATATATGTGTTTTGCCTTCATAGCTCACTATAGAACTCTGTTCAACTTATTAAACTTTTCTTGAGGCTCGAATTACAGTCGAAAATTAGTTTTTAACCAATCCGCCTCCGCTATTAAAAACATCGTGAGCAATATAAATCATAAAATCATCATCATCTTGTTTAAAATGTTCCATTAGTAAATACCAATAATAGAAAAAAACAAAACATTCCTTTGAAAATAGGAACGAAGCTTTATAATTTTAGAAAATAACATCTAATGCTAAAAATTCTCATTTTTAAACTGAAGCACATACTAAGTATATAAAAAAAAAATAAGCAGTCAATTTCATAATATTAACATCACAGAAAATTTGTTAATCAATATATAGCCAAATCAAAAATTCAAAATGTAATATGTGATAAAGTTAAAAATTGATATTCTACCATTGTTCTCTAACTCGAATATTTGAGTTATTTGTATTTTTTAGTTTTCAGTTGAGTTGATTTTCACTTGAAGCAACTGTACAAATAAAAATGTTCAACTTAACTTCCAGTCTTTTTTTTGCATAGGCTTCATATTACTTGAGAAATAGGAAAATAATGTGAGATGACGTCATCGGCATGTTCTTTTACTGTAGCAAATAAATGAATACAAAATAGATATTTGTTTTAAAGAGGATAATAAATAACACCCTTATGAAAATGTTATTTACTAATGTCCACATCGTGATAGTTTGGCTAATCGCCCACGACTCAAGGTTTACAAAGTTGAATAAGACCATTGCCCTAACTCACTTGGCTGAACTGAGAACCGTTTTTGAAACACAAAATAAATAAATAAATTCAATTAAATAGAAGTCAGATGGGGGGTTTAATCCTTCCATTCAATCTGTTGTTTGTTATTTGTAGTCCACTTTGTGCTACTGAGTCTAATCGGGATAGGTTACCAACCCTTTCTAGCTAGGATGTGAGCAATAACTTTATTAAGTGGGATTGTCACTATATAAATTTCTATTGCAAACACAAGAATTGAACCCAAAGTTCTAGATTTACCAAGGTCACATGGGAAAATGTTGTTTTATTTGTTAAAAGTTAAAAAATAAAAAATATCAATAGGATTGATAACGTATATAGGTTAGAATAGGCTTAGTTTTGGGGGTGAGGTCTCAGATGGAAATTCTAAAAAGAATGAAAGTATTTTGTTTGGTATGGTAACAGGACTAATATTTTTTTGTCCTCAAAATTCTAAGCAGGTTATGTCTTATTCATTTTACCGATTAGATATTGGGAAATATTTCGCCTTTTCATTTAGAAATTGTTTGGTTAGAGGGTGCCACTAGGTATCAAAGCATATACAGCGGTTTATCATAAAAAATATCCCGAAGTTTTTGTTTTATTACGAATTTCTGTTAAAGAAACATTATTAATCTATTTGATTATCATAGCAGATTTTCTAAAAAACTTAGTCTTAAAATTTTAATTTTTTGACGAAAATTTTAATTTTTTGACGTGACAACGTCTAAGCAAATACATTATTAATACATTGTAAGGGTCTTTGTAGGTTTTTTTTTTTCTTTTCTTTTAATATAAATGTAAGTAGGAACAGAGATATTAAAACACGGCATATGCCTGTTGACGAGCAAATATAGTTGACAACCCAAAGGCCAGCTCAACCCACGATAACATACTATGTAAATATATTAGACGGCCCTGGATAGTAGTGGCCTCTAATGGAATGCATGCTGCAAGGGGGAAAGCTGGGCTGAGTCACATGCCTCTGACTTTCGGGGCAGCCAGGTGAGGTTCGGGCATGATCGGACTTCTCCGTATCCACTCGCCATATCTACCCCACAAGTCTCTTCCGATTTTTTTTTGTCGCTTTCCCTCAGGTCAATCTATCCCAGCTAAAAAAGTCCTTCACGCAAGGGCTGGCTGTGTTAACTTAGCAGATTTCCAACGTGCGTCACATATTTGCATCTACCTCAAAAAGTAAAAGTTCAATGGTATTTAGACTTCAAATAATATGCTTCATAATATAACGGCTTATTGTTAATATGACATGAGTAGGAGTGGGGGTTTACTCAATGCCGAAAACTAAAAAATGCAAATATTTCGGTTAATAATAAAGATAGTGAAAAATCGCACATAACAACATTTATAGAAGATTGCACTTCCAATGAGATTGGTTCTATACAATATTTCGATCCGACGCATAATAGCGGAGATATTGGCTGGATTTCAGCCATTAACGAAATTGATTTTACATAAAACGTTTAATTATGGAGACTGGTAACGATCAAACAAAAATTGCGACTACTTGAGCGTTAACCGACAAATATATGTATATTGAGAGAGAGAGAGAGAGAGAGAGAGAGAGAGAGAGAGAGAGAGAGAGAGAGAGATTTGAACGGGCCTCATTTTCTTCATCTCCTGAGTAGGATCGATGGACATTTTTCAAAAGTTTTTTTCTGTTACAAAATCAGTGGCCGTCATTTTTAATTGACCATTAATAATCTCAATAAACGTTCCATGTAAAACGTAAGATAGAGATCGTTAACGCCTGAAATCGGACAATGGAGTGTATGGATTTAGAGAAGTCATTAAACGTTCCACTAATATTAGGCGTTGAACTGAAAAAAAAAATTATATAAACCACCTATATAAATAAAACTCTAAGGTTTGTCTGATTTTATTTAAATTTGGTAGGAATACGTTTTTTACCTCTCAACGCTCTGGCGGTCGAAATTGTTGTTTTAGCGTCACCATGCTTTATATTTATACGTTTTATGTTAAAGTAAAATAGAAGTTCTTTAATTGCTGAAACCGCAGCAGTGGAAGGGGGAGGGTATTTCGAAAATTCAAAATAATTGCGTTATTATAAGTCGGATCGAAAAGTTGAATAGACCATACCTCATACCAAATGTAACTTACTATAAATGTTGTTTTTCTCTATATAGAGTATTAATATTTGCATTTATTTAGTTTTCAGCCTTTAACCCCCATGCCTACTGATTTCATATTCATATTAGTTAACAATAAGTTCAAGTACTTCTTGAGTTTTGCGAAATACGTACTTAAGTGGTATAGCCATTTTTGAGGTGCTAGACGGTGAAGGAAGCTGATCAAAGGTAACATCTACAAATAAAGGCTTCGGTCCTTCACAATTATTTATCCTATGTGAAAGATCGCTTTCGGAGCCCTCACTCCCTCTTGACAGAAAAGTCATTGGAACCAAGGATTCCTTGTAACTTATACAAGGCAGTGCTCTGCCGCATAGAATACTTGTGAAGGAACGAGACCTTTGCTGGTAGATTCATATCTGTGTAGGTAGTATAGATTCAAAGGGTATAATTGATTTCTATGATATCTGAAAACCGACAATTTTCGCCATTCCAATAGTTCTTTTGCTTAGGAAGTAGAAATGAAGAATAGGTGGTAGGCCATTAGTGTGTCCAATTGTGGGAAATCTGCTTATTTTAAGCAGCCCATGTGTGACGGACATTTTCTGCTTTAAGAAACGAATAATCTCACTAGTCTACAAGTACCTCAGCTGTAATAATATTATGAAGATAATATTGGAATATTATTACAGATATAGTATTAGTACTTCGTAAATTACCGATAGAAAACGACCTTACGACGCTCGAAGTTAAGGCATTTCCAGATAAAGTGGCACCGATCTTCAGAGATTTGAAATAATTGCAATATAGGAGGTAAACTCTTTAATAGAAAGCGTTAGAGACAAAATTAGCAATATTTGTCTTTCAAAATAAAAATTAGTGTTCTTTTAACTTACTCTAGTATTTAATTTCCACTGTTCTGCAGTTACTCAATTTCATCCTCCTCATGCACCTGGATGTGTCTACCTCAACGCAAACCATGTTATGAAAGTAAGGCGTAAAACCGCAAAAATCACTCAGTCGAGAAATGCAAGAGAAAGCGAGGTTAATCTTCGAAGTAAGTCCCTCCAACTTCACATATTACAGTTATTTCAGGAAGATTCATGCACAAATCAATATGAACAGTTCTATATTTATTTAAACAACAGCTTCTACAGGACAGCACCTCTGACACGTCCATTGTTGATCACACGGTTCTCAGAGAGTTTTCGTCAATCACGAATGGCCACTTCCGCAAGTTATCATGAAGCTCATTAAATCACCTGCACATGGGTCTTTCTTTTTTCCCACTTCCTCTTGGTTAACCATACGAAATAGTATAGTATTCAATTAAATTAATATGTGATATTCAGATATATTTCAATAATTGTTTTTCATTCCGGTGAAGAATATTTCTATCTATCTGTTCAGCTCTGTGCGGTGGCAGACCTTTCCTTTGGGGGTTTTATTAAAATTGACTGAAATATTTCCCATTACCATTTGTATTTATTCACTTAGTAGTCACGGTGGTGTCAAGTGTCACCAGTATGCAGATTTAGCTATTGCAAAACTTTAAGAGGGAAATCTCCTTAGTTTACGCAGCCCCTGCGTGACGGACTTTTACTTTGGCCTCTGTCTCCTTGATATCTTTCAGGGCGACCCACTGCCGATTTGTTATGGTTGGCCAAAGTTCACGTGTTGTTGAGGAACCATACTGAAGAAGAAATGAGAGGAAGGGTGTGGCTAGGGAAATAGGAAGGATGTACAGATGACAGCGCGCAAGGGTACCATCCACCAGGGCTTAAATTTAGACCTTCAGAGTGGTTACTTCATAGGAAAGGGATCGGAAACTTTAGAACACACCCAGATACGATTTAATTTGCATGTATTTTTCATGTCTCAGCAGCCAAAGTTGATAAATAAACAAAAGGCTAGTTCAGGCTCATGCTACAAACAGAGTATTGATTTAAACTTTTTTTTTGTTGCACGATAGTAATCAAGTCTTTGCCTATTCATGAAACATGCCGTGATTGGCAGAAATAGATATTTTAAAATTGGGTTTTTGGGAAACTTTAATGATTTAATACCCCACCGTGTCTTAGGAATTTCCTAAAACTCCGTAAAAAATACTCTCTTCCAATACCTTACACCTTATTATTTAATTAATGTAAGTAGCCTTTAATTTTCTTTAAGTAGTGTCATCCTGTTTAGATCACTATGCAATGGCTTCATCATTTATGTGCAAGTTGTTGTTTCGTTATAACACACTTAACTTCTACTTTTTTTTTTTTAAATCTCAGTTCTTCAGATTTCATCAGATATCCTTTTTCGATTCCATGCTTTCTGGGAAACGTCTCAATAGAGCTGATAATGTATATTTCTCTACCTTGAGAATTGACATCCCTTCTAAATTTTCTAACCTGAGCATAAGATAATTTTATTCATCTGGTGTATTTCATATATTTCGAATGCGTCTAGCCGTCCGAGAGAGATTCATATCCCAGTGTCTACTTTCATGACTCCTTCCTTAAATTCTCGCTAAACCAGATTAGTTTTGATTCGTCGAATTTCCGCTTGGAGACTCTGGTCATGTATTAGGAATGAGAATGAATCCCCTTGATTTAGGCTTTTAACCTCAAACTATCTGAGACACCCGTGCAATACTTCCATAAGGATTATGTCTGTTACCTCTCTAGCAGTCACAATTTTCGTTTAATCGTTACCAAACTATATATATAAGCGTTTTATGTAAAAAGAAAGATCAAGTTCGTTTACGGCTGAAATCGGACGGCGGGGGGGGAGGGTTGTTGTTCTATGCATTTTTTCGTAACTCAAGTATTAAGCGTGTTATTCATACTTTCCTGTTTTCCACCATCAGTAACCCGGTTCATCCCTTCTACTGATCAGTTTGTACATATTAAAAGAGAATATGTAGTGTGTTCAGATTACAAGTGTCTCATAACATTACGAGTGAAATCTGCTTAGTATACGCAACCCCTGCTTGACGGGCGTTTTTGACTTTACAGATAGTCATTGTCTGTGCCATCCACGTCAATATGAAAAACATTCTAGCCATTCTTACTAGAGATTGCATTGTTTCTAGTGAGTTTAGGCTCTCTACTCTATCTCGCATATTTATAGGTAAACAAAACGATTATTATGCCAGTAATCATATCTTGCAGAGAAACAATAGTTCTCACAAAGGAGTTCAAGAGTATTCGTTTAGGAAAGAAGAGCCTTAAGAAATATCTTGGAAACATCAATTTTAGACACTAGGAGTTCTAAACGTAAAATATAGTACATTGGGCAAAATAAAATGGCACCTGGATTAATTCTTTCTTCGTAATATTTGAGAAGTAGTAGATTTGTTTATATTATATTTTAAGAAAATCGTGCTTTTCAATTTGATTTTAATCACGAGATCGATAAAAAACCCGAGAAAGAATTTCACAAAAAGTAATTTTTTTTTTTTTCTAACTTTGAATACTTGAATACGCACGCTTTAAGGTGCTTTTTCCCCTCTCTCGAGTTGCTTCTAATTTCAATAGATAGCTCCTTATTTTTCTTTATTAAGGGAAAAATAAGAAGTTAAAGGTAAATTCTAATGTATACTGAGTGTATTTCCTGTGGTGCAATAGTATTCCCAGTTATACCGGCCTTATTGCTTTTCTTTAAAAATCCTTCAGATTTAAGCATATCGCGAGGGATCAATTATAATGTATGAAAAAATACCAGTTGTATAATAACACGTTGGACATTTGCTGTGTTTATGCATGACAGACCTCTGATTTGGAGTTGAGTTGAGTTTTCTCGTACTCTAACAAAGAGAAAAAGATTTAAAAATAAATAACATTCCATGCTATTAATGATCGTGTTAGTGGTTTAACAAAAATTTGTGTTAATTAGTGTGGCCCGTCTGGAACCTCAACAAACGACCTTCAAAATCTATCAGTGTGAGATCATCTATTTATTAATAAGCCTTTGGTCATTGAACGCCGTCAAGGAACATTAGACCCTTCATTTTTGCCAATGGACATAGCTGCGAAGAAGCTATAATTGTTTTTATTGTAGCAAATAAATAAATATGACCCTACATTGTTCATACATTATAATAATAATAATTCAAATAAAGCTATGAGATATAATTATTAGGCTATAACGTGTAGATTTAATAGACAAAATACACGCCAATGAATTTACAATTCTGAACGATGTAGTGGTTGATTGTAATGTCATCCAAATCCACTTTGGTTCAGTTTTCACGTATATTATTATTTATTTAGTTTTGAGTCACAATGTTTTCTATGCCCAGTCTATCATCTTACAAGTACACTGAGACAGGTTGTTCGTCATTCCTCGATCCCGAGATGATCAAGTTTGAATACAAATAAGTGATGACCTAGGGAAAAGGTTTGCAGAAACATGAAGTGTCCCGGGATAGAGGTTAAATTATACTTATAATGAAACGTTCTATTAAATGAAAACTGTAGGTTTTTCTCAATATAGTATCTTGAATTATAATATCACATGCACAAGTAGAGCAACTTCATATTAACAAAAACCCAGAAATGGAATCATCCAAAATACCGGAAATCTGAGAGGTGCCAGATTACATGGACAACAAAGGTATATATTGTTTCCTCTCAGTTTTCCCTAGGAAGTAAGAGGAGTATTCTCCACCGTGCTGGGAACTTCGGAAAAAGAAAGTAGGTCGGTTGATTATCATCAGTGGAGAAGTACAGAAGAACCTTTTTAAACTGGTGTTAGATTTCCTTCGTTATATCACAACTCGTGGTAAAGTTAGTCGTCATATATATGTGGGTAAGAAACTGTGTAATAAGATTACAAGTAAATTATAAAACTAAACTGAATATTAGTAGTACAACTTTTTGTTTCTAAGCGTGACTTTTTTTTTAGCTATTACGGTTATTCTCATGACTCGATTTTCGAAAAATTTCTTCAAACGTCCATCAAACCTACCTTATATATAATTATATATATTAATTGTCTGTTAACGCTCTAGTGGTGTTTATGTTGTTACGCAGCGGTAACAAGGTTTTTAGCAGATTCCTTTAGAGGGAAATCAGCTATTGAGGTCCTATGCAGAATTAAAGGTGTAATAAATATTGTTACATGCATTTATTCTCTATCTTGAATATTAACCAAGATATTTGCATTTTTCAGTTTTCAGCTTTGAGTGAACCCCCACTCCTACTCATGTCATATGAAGCTTTTATATCATGAACCACTTCATTGTATTTAATCTTGAAAATACCAAATATTGTTTTCATTGACCTTTTACTTTGTGTGATATATGCAAATACGTTCTGTTGACCTCTCCCCCCCCCCCTTCTTTTGTTCTTGAGCTACTAAAATTTGAGTGGTTGAGATGAAAATTATTCTGATTCATTATAAATTAAAGTACTAGATATAGTAAATAGTTTTCAATAAAATTAATATGTTATATTCCTAATAGTTCTATCTATATCTCAGGTCTGAGTGGTTGGCAGACCTGTTTGTTTACAATTCAGATGCTTTTGTTGGGAGTTTATTAAAATTGACTGAATGATTTCTCAGTACCGTATGTATTTATTCGCTTAATATTCACGGTGGTGTTAAGTGTTAATAATATCTAAATATTACATATTAACACTTATGAATTAATAAGTGTAAAAATAAATCTACATTTATCAATTGAAAAACTTCACGTGGGAAATAAGCTTAGTTTACGCAGCCCCTGCGAGACGGGTTTTTTTTTTTCAGTTTATCTTAACTTAGATCATTGCTTAATATATTAAACAATTTGTGGCAGTAAGAAGAGTTAAGCTATATTTTTGCGTTTGTTGAATTAATTTGTACGCGAGAGCAGTGACCGTAGATGACCGAATGAGGTCGAAGTATTGTATTGGTGATTTGGTTAGATCCGGCCCGGTCCGTGGATAATACTCAGGAGCCCGTCAAGCCTAGTATATCCAACAACAGACAATGATATAGTTAGCACACATTCGGGGCAACTGAGACAGTGCTGCACTCTGGCCCATTTCTCTTGCTATACTACTCCCACTAAATATACTCTCTTCCTTGTACACCACGGCGAAACCCGGAGGTTCCTTTTCAAAGGCAGTACCTAGCCACTCCAGGTAAGGGAAATTGCCTCCAACTTGAGGTTCAATAAGTATTCGCTAAGCTAACCAAGTATCGTATCTCTTCTATCGTAGCGCTTCAAATGCTGAACAGAATGAAAGTATTGTCTCTGTCTAACTGCCCATTATACGTGACGAGGCTCCATTTTCAAGCCTGTTCTAAACTTTTCTAAATTTGTATTTACAGGTTTCCCTTAAGGGAAATCAGATATTGAGGTCACACTCATGACGCGATTTTCGAAATTTTTCTTCAAATGTCCATCGATCCTACCTTGGAGATGAAAATGGGGTCCGTTCAAAGTTTATATATGTATATATATATATATATATATATATATATATATATATATATATATATGTCTGTTATCGCTCTAGCGGTCGCAATTATTGTTTAATCTTTACCAAACTAAATATTTAGTCGTTTTATGTAAAAAGAAAGATCGAGTTCGTTAACGGCTGAAATCAGACCAGGGGGAGGAGGGCTTAGAGGGGAAAGAAGTTCGAAATATACATCGAATCGAAAATTTGTATAGAAACAATCTTATTGCAAATTAAAGTTCTATAAATATTGTTCCATACATATTTCCCGTATAATGAATATTAACCGAGATATTTGGATTTTATAGTTTTCGGCTTTCAGGAAGCACCCACTCCTACTATTGTCATATTAATAATCCTAGGAAGGATCGATGGACATTTGAAGAAAAAATTCGAAAATCGCGTCATGAGTACGACCTCAATAGCTGATTTCCCTTAGGGGAAATCTGCTAATAAGCTGCTATATCATGAACCACTTAATTACAAGGTTTAATTCCAAATATTGTTTTCAACATACCTTTATTATAGGTTCTGTTGACCCCCCCCCCACCACCTTCTTTTGTTCTTGGATTACTAAAATTTGACTGATTGAGATACATATATATACAGTATGGACCCGATTAACCGAGGTTCGATTAACCGAGGTCCCGATTAACCGAGGTGCCAAACATTTAGAAAAAAAAAAAAAAAGAAAAAAAAAAAAAGTAGGAGCGGTAACCTTTGGAAGTGATTATGAACCTTATTAAAACCCTCAAAACCCTAGGCCGGATGCAGGTGTTCAGCAAGCGATTTATTGAAAAGGAAGCTCTAAGACAGTCGTTAATTGCCTTCTGAGAAATACATCTCTAGCACCCCGTCCAACCCTCCTTCCCCTGTTCCGGGAATATTGTATTTACATCTCTACTTGTCACAACCATCCTAGCTCATTGATTCTCAGTTTATGTCCGGTCACACCATGGATCACATCGCGCAGACACGGAATCTGCGACCAGATTTATTATTAATAGTTTTTCTTTATTAGTAAAGTCCCATAGTCTATGCGCGGACCAAATTTACAATGCTGATGAGACCGGTTTGTGGTATAAAGTGTTGCCCCAAAAAACTCTAGCGACGAATATGGAAAAATCTGTTAGTGGTTTCAATGGTGTTAAAGATAGGGTCACTGTTTTGGTTTGCGGGAATGCAAGTGGAGTGGATAAACTAAAGTTAGTTTTAATCGGAAAATCAGCGAAACCTAGAGCCCTCAAACACGTCAATTTTAAACTTATAGGTACTAGTTTTTATTCTAAAAACCTTACATTTTCAACTGGTATTAGTAGGTTCCGATTAACCGAGAATTTCGATTAACCGAGGTAACAGCGGTCCCGATCGACTCGGTTAATCGGGTCCCTACTGTATATATATATATATATCATTTTGAACGGACCTCATTTTCGTCATCTCCTGGGTATGATCGATGGACATTTGAAGAAATTTTTCGAAAATCGCGTCATGAGTACGACCTTAACAGCTGATTTCCCTTAAGGGACTGACTGAAGGATTTCTCATTACCGTTTGTATTTATTCACTTAACATTCACGGTAGTGTTACCAGTATGTAAGTAGATTTATCTATTGTAAACCTTCCCGTGGGAAATCTGCTTAGATTAGACAGTAACTGCGTAACGGGCTTTTTAAATTTTGTCAACATGAACTATACTCTGTACTTGTCTACCATTATTGGTTGGGTTGAGGGTTTACTGGCAATAACCTTAAATATTTTTCCTTGGGTGACCATTATTATTTCATACCACAAAGGCGGGTGACAAAAGTTACATTAGTACTTCCAACTTAGGCCACCACCTCATACATCACTGCAAATTACAACAGAATGCCTGAACAATATTTTATCGTAATATTTTGAATTCTTTGAACCCATAAACTATCATATATTCCTCAATATTCGCCCAATAGTTTAAAACTATGACTGTGATGTAAATAATGTGAAAACGAGTCTAAAAATATATATATCTAATAATGTGAAGATACTCCTGTCTTTATATTTTGACGGGAAACCATTGTTATTCCGATTCCCTTAAGGATAAGAACTATTCCAACATAAATTTGGCAATATGCTACTTCTGAGTTCACTGAATTTCTTAGACAGCTGAATGATTGGAGAATGACTGTAAAATCAGGACATTTGAAGAAAAGTTTCGGAAATCGCGTCATGAGTACAACTTAAAAAGCTGATTTCCCTTAAGTGACATCTACGAAATTGAGTGCGGTTAAAATTTATTTAAAAAGTTACAACGTGTACGCAACACTCGCGAGTGCATACAGACACGCACCCACACATCCTGTTAAGTCTCTACCGGCCGCCAGTTTTGTTTGCTCGTTTCCAAAGTCGATATTTAACCTTTCATGTAATATTAAAAGTTACAAAAAGTTAGAACCAACCTGATCAAAATCGAAACCTCGCCAGGTGGACTGGAGATTTAGAATAGAGTTTTTACTCTATGTTACTGTTAGCCATGTGTATTTCGGATATCCGAAAAAATACTGTACACTTAAAATTATGAGATAGTAATATACTGTTGTACTGCACAAGATTCTCTTATCTAAATATTAACTGAGCATTTCCATTCCTGTTTACACTGGTTCCATCCATCCATACCTGTTTATATAGATTTCTTTCATAAGAGAATTAGAGAAAAGAAATTGAGTTAACGAAATCAGCCTGTTAATCCGTACGAGATAAATTTATATAGTTTACGCAACCCTTGTGTGTCGGTTTTTTTTATTTATTTTTTTTTATACCGATTTGTCCATATAGGATTCCTCATAGAAGTAACTCCTGAAGGATGGAGTGTGTATTATATACACGTCCCTTTACAATATATTATATATATAACGTATATATATATATATATATATATATATATATATATATATATATATATATATATATATATAGAGAGAGAGAGAGAGAGAGAGAGAGAGAGAGAGACAAAGAGAGAGAGAGAATACCTTTGCGTCATCTAGAACACGAAACAATAATAGCGTTCGTTATCAGCAGTTTGGAAGGTGACTCACGAACAACAAATTCATCCTTTGTTAAAATCATTGAAAGCCTTAGATACTGAGAATAATGAAATATGAGTAATAATGAAGTGCTACAATAATGATAAGACGTAATGCAAACACAATACGTAGCAGTTTTTGAAGTGTCAATATTGCTGTTGTTTATTGCTGAATTATCGAATAAACTAAGAATCTTTATTTGAAATTAATTTGCATTTTGCATTGAGTTGTGATTTTGTTAAATTTATTTTTCGTTTTTCCCATCTTTCCAAAACATGATTGCACTAGTTTATGTATCATAATATTTCAGTTGGGGAGAAAACACGTTTTCCAATTGAATGCATTCGGATTGATATGTAGAAGAGTTGTAATAAAAAACCTGCATTTTCTTCGTGGAAATATAGGGAATAATTAACAAGGCATAATGCTTTGTTGTCAATTTTTAGGGTCCTTTTTTTTCGATCAGGACAATGTATATAGTTCCGTTACTATTTAGCCCTTTCTATTCGTCGGTCTGACACTCTCCTTGTACATATATAAAGGGTAGATATACATTTACAAAAGTTTGTATGTAACAGTATATTGTAATTTTATATCGTTATTTATAGTTACTTCCATATGTTCTTATACATCATTGGAGATCATTAATTTTGTAGTCTTTAGAAATATATGTATTTTAAATTTTAAATTTCTTTATATTTGAGACATTTTAAATGAAGAGCTAAAATACAAATGTTCAAAGGCAGAAATGTAAAGATTGAATTAGTTTATGGATCCTTAGCTGTCATGTATCTTATAAAGAAAAAGTAGTCATTCACCTTGAAAGAAAGATTTAACAAATGTTAAGGAAATTATGTTTTATATATCTGTTACCCGCCATTGTCGCCTTCACAAATATAAAAATTGGATAAAACAACCACTTCATTCCCATCTCTTATCAAGCATTTATACTTTCTGTTCAGATTCTTTTGTTTTAAGAGTCCTTTGTAAAGTGAAATTGCAAGAAACATGAAAATCAACGAATTCATGTGTAAAATAGAAGTTATTTAAAATGTCTACTTTATGCTACTGCGACTAATCGGGATGGGTTATCTACCGATCTTTTCAAGCCCGCGTGGGACTAAGGATTTTTTTCAGTGATTAATAAGTCACTGAAAAAAATCCTTAGTCATTCATATTTTCCACGCAGGAATTGAACCCACGACTCTATGTTTAACAAGTGTATTAAGACTTGTACCTTAAATGACACGGTTGCCTGAGCCCCATATGTTTAAATTGATTCGAAACTAATACTGCTTCACGCATAGTGTTTACATTATTGGAATGTCTTGTTAAATTATCAGGTTAATTATGAAGCTTTATGAATATGCAAAAATGTATACAGCTGAAGGGAATAACTCCACAAAGTAGTGCCCAGTAATAGAGGGTGTCCTACAAGGAGAGAAACAGTCCAATTCTATTTGTACTGTATACCCATATAGCAGACCTCATACTCTTTTTTATTAAACATGGTGCAGAGGGTATTTTTATCAACTCAGTATTGCAATTGCTTTTGTTACACTGTCATTCTACATATCTATACTTACCACGTCTATACAGGATGCTCCATTCAAAATCAATCTTTTGGAAAAATGTTGTGCTGAAAACCTTCTTCAGGTAATTACTAGGAAAACTGTTATTATGAAAGTATATAGAGGCTCATTGAGTTATAATAACATGAAAAAACTCTGTTACAACGATGGGGAGCTAATACAAGACAATATCAGTAATCAGTTATCTGGGGAGAACTTTTTCTAGCTCTGGCAAGTTCAACAAAGCTGTATACACATCAGTGAGTAAACGTCAATTGGCACTAGTGAAAGTTTTTCGGATTTAGGCCAAATCTAAAATTAAAACTAAAACAAAAAGTAGGTTTTTTTTTTTATTTTAATGCTTTATGGAACTTGAGTATGGGCCTTCCTCACGCTGACGTACTTGAAACAATTCACTTGAAATTTCTAAAAAGCCTCTTTCATCTTCTTAGAAATACTTCCAATTCCTATTTGAGTTTAGGCATTTGGTGCTGGAAATATTCAAGCGTACATTAAATTGATGGTTTAAAATCCTCAAAATGCCGGCAAACAGGTTACCTCCAATCAGTTTTAGAAGATTGTTGGAGCTATCAGATCATAAACAGACGAATGTCATTTAGCTGGGTTTAGGAGCTAAGTGAAGTAATGTACTCCATTGGAGCTGAGGATGTGTAGAAATTACAAGACTCGGACATACATTTAAGGAATCAAGATGACTTAATTACAAAATTAGGCAAGGACCTCTTAAGTAAAGACTTAGAGAACGTCAACGTTCACCGCACATTACAGGAATATATCAAACTTAGCCTTTGGGGAAGACTGTCTCAGAGACAGCTGCAACATAAACAAATTAAGATTAATCTCCAAAATATGGCTTGCCGGCGAAAAGTTTCAAATATTAAGCCTGAATAAATCGTTCTTTAAGATTGAACCCACTTCCTCCTGCCCATTATGTAGTAGTAATGAAGATGACGATTTGAAACAGTTTTTTATCTCATGCTCTATTTTAACACCTATACCTCAGCTGTTCATTCAGCAATTCATTAAGAAGATGACAAACACCAATTTAGTATGTGAGGACTTATTAAAAATAGATAGATTAAGTCAAATTAATGATTTGTTAATACTATGCTGAAAGTATAAAATACGAAGTTATATGCTTTATGAGCAATGGGGAAAAACATAAAATTCATAATTATAATTATTATTATTTAATTTGAGCTTTTAAATGGTAATCAAGTTCATATTAATTTTCTATCATTTATATGTAAGCAATTTTTATTCAAGTGTCATTTTGTTTGTGAATAGGAGTGAACTCCTTGCTTGAAGAAAATGTTTTAAGAAATAAATTGTCTATCTATCTATCTCTAAGTGAAAGAGTAATAAATGGGTGGACAGACAGAGAAGAATTTCAAATTTGATGCCGCTGTTCTTAGAAAGATCTGAAATGCGAAAAAGAAATTGTATATTCTTCCTCCAATTGACATTGAATTGGGGCACATCGTAGAGTTTTATTAATGTAGATTTAATTAGTAAATTCTCAAGGGATATGATTTACGTTAATTAATGTTTTAACTATGCAAAAATCACCAAAATCTAGTTGTGAGAAGAAAGACCACCAGCACATCTTGACACCTCATGTTAGCGTGTGAGTTACGGCGTTGGTCTGAATCTCACATGGTCGAGATGGGTTGGTTGGCTTGAGTGGCGTGTTCGATTCTCTCCTGGGCAGTAGGAATTTATTTAGTGCCGACCTTATTAAACAAAATTCTTAGTCCGGCCTGGCTAGAAAAAGGTGGCAACATGTACATAGCCCGTTCTAAAATACGATTTGGTAAACTGGCGCCCTTGAATCTTTATTGAATTCAACTGTCTCGCTTTCAGATGTTACCCTAGCCCTCTCTCTATCTCGTCAACATCTTTGATATCTTGTCTTCTGAATCCATTTCATAAGATAATATATAAGCTGGCTGATGTTAATATGACGTAAACAACGGTTTAGCTTAATGTTATTGATCCTCCAAATATCAAATTGTAAGACCAATTGGAAAACAATAGAGACATAACTTAAATTTTATCTGTGTATTGTGATGATGCCTAGGGAGGCTAGGCTGGAGCCCTCGCGCAGCTGTCCCGAGCCGCTACCCCCTCCCTTCCCCTCCCGGGCAATAAGCGGCCACCGCCCCCCGTTTCAGTCCGCCCGCAATCCTCTAGTTGTTCGGTGCTTCTCTCTCATTAGATCCACCTTTCTTCCAGGTCTTGTGAAGTTCAAGTTAGTCTACAACCAAAGGTTAGTGATACATATTTGTATTTCTCTCTAGTGATGTTTTCAGTACTGTGGTATTATACCGGCATAATAAGTGTGGAGAGAGGAGAATGTGTGGCTAGTGCCGGGCAGATGGTGGTCCGTAGATTACTGAGGCAGATTGGCTTCTTATAGGATAGCCCAGTCTATCGGTTCTCAACTATAACTGAACCTTTCCCTTCCATATCTGTTGAGATAATGAAGGTGCAAACCTTATCTACTACTTCCAAGTTTCTTCGTATACAACAATAATGTTATACCATTCCCATTTTCTCTTGAATTAAATGTTTGGGGTGTTCATTACCCCTCCTCCGCCTATTAGTATGAGTTGATCAGTTAGGCAATCTGCAATCAATGACTCATTTTACAAAATTCAGATAATTTTTTTTCAAATCGAAATTCAAGCAGCATCTTCTGAGGAGATGTTGGCTGGTCTGTTATAACCCTTTACCCTTTGTTTTATGTTCTCGTAGTATTAACCAAACCTGCTGAAGTACGTAAGTAAATTAATTATATATTATCGCATAGTTTAAAAATGTTAGTTTGTAAAGTTAGTGAGTTGTTAATTATTTTGTTATTTATTAAGTATAGAAGATTTATGAGTTACTAGGTTTACTGGATATTCCATGTTATTGATTCCACAGAATCAAACCGGAAAGGGATTATTTAATTATTTGATATGCCTAGTTATCCAAAAGTGTTACTTGCTCAGAACATAATTTATATTTCGTATGAGCCCGTGAATTAGTATTCTGTTTCGAAACGGACGTTTTAAGGAAAGGATAACTAAGTGATGATAATAATAATTTTTAAAAAAAATACCAATTTTAGCGTATTTGCAACCTTCTTATGAAATCGAATCAAGAACTTTCTCTTGTTGTCATGTGAATCGTTGATTCAGCTCTAAGACAGGTTTTTATGATAATTTAACAGAATAATATTTGATGATTAATATATTGAATTTATAAATATTATTGTTCTTGTACCTCCACATAATGTAGTGTAATTTGCATCGAGTTCGGGGGTCCACTCAATTTAAAAGTATACAACCATGTATTATCACACTTATGTGCATGTGTATATATTTATATTTACTAGTTAATTTTCTGTTGTTTTATAATTCTATAAATATTAGAATGTTCCACAGAATTACATTTAAAATTAGTACCATATTGTTTTTAATTCGTGTGATAAGAATGTAGAGGCATTTTGTATGTTTTAAAGTATTATTATTTATTCATTATAAGAATGACGTGGGTTTTAGGATGCAAATTGTCGAGAGGCGTGACTCACTCTTAAGTGTCTTTTGATGTCTGCCTATAGAATTCCTTTCCTAGTAAATTACTATATTTTTCTGTATTTATGAGATGTATTTTGGTAGGGTGTAAAAACTTTGTATACAACTGGAACATTGTGCTTAGTGATAATTAGCATATTGTCGCCACCGAAAGTAATTGGGATTTAAAGTAAAACTGATTTATTCAATTTATTTTATTTTTATATAATTAACAACGACTAGTATGTGTTATATATTTTGTCTCATTTAAGTAAGAGAAGATAGAAATTAAAGGCAGCCATATGTCTTTCTGTATATTTCAGCATGAGGTGAAATAAATAAGCGATATTGTAGTTTTTTTTTTAATTCACTTCAATTTTCATTCTGAATTGCTCGGAAAAGGAGGAAAAGGGACCAATGCCTGAACAAGAGAACTGAGTTTTCTTGTAAATCTATTATTCACGTTAGCAAGGGATTTAATGCTAAATATCTCGTGTGAAGAATTACATTAATTATAAATAGCTCTTAAGGAAGAAAAAATAAATAAAACTACGTTTTATAAAGGGTTGATACTTACCCACACCTCAACTATTAATTATTCTAGGTGTTAATGATTATAATTAATTACTAAAAAATTACTGTTCCATTATTAAAAAAAATGTGTATATGTCATTTAAAAGCATCACTTGATTAATAAATGCGATTGGGCATTATTAGCTAAAAAAGAAAAAAAAAGGTCAAAAGCAAGGTGTGTTTATAAAAATGTCATCTCTTAAATTTGTTAAAGGTAGTTTTTTTTTTTCTTTTCAAGAGAGTATTATTTGTTATCTATTTATACTTTATGCTGCTATGTATGGCTTATCGGGCGCGTTGCCTATAGGTGGTAACCACCCTTTTCTAGCCAGGGCAGGCCGAAGGTTTTTCTTTAGTGAGTTCGACGTTAAATAATTAGCCATTGCTCACGTGGGAATCGAATCCTAGGGTCTAAGTAGAGTAATATTTATTTAAATCATAGCGTTATACTAATACTGCCTAATAAATCCTGCTTAGACTAGACAGGCAAATTGAGGTCCTACAGGTCTGGTCCTTACTTGACACCTTACCGATTGTGTCTGACAACAGCGAAAGGTCGTAAAAAAAGAAAGATATAAAACGCCTGCATCCTGCCTACTGATGCGATGGCTGAATTTTTTCCTCCACTTTTTACAACATACAACGGGGGCAGTAAACCTAGAGAATCCGCCTAGTCAGGGGTTTTTGCTGTAGTAACTAAACACCACGACCAATTGTTTTCTTTTAGCTCTACTAATATTTACTCGCATTTGGCAATTCCGGTCTTTGTTTCATTTGGTTCTTCGCAGAGATCAATATTGTGTTGCCTATTGCATTAATTCAATTTCATGATTTTAAATTATTAACGTCCACTTTTTGCAACTAAGGCTAATTGTGACGTGTTATCTACAGGTTACCACCCTTTTCTAGAATTTAGCTTGAATGAAAAACTAATAGAAATATTTCTTCGTTTTACATTAAATCTTTTTCAGAAATCCGCCATTCCTGCTTTTTTTTTTTTTTTTTTAGCAAACAATGGCTTCTTACTAAGAAAGGAATTATGTATAAAAAACTGATATGGTGACATCTATGAGTCATTCCAACCTGGATTATCAACAAAGTTTTACTAGTATGTCTGTTAAAATTTTATTGCCTGCAATTTTTTTTTATTTGTTGCTAACTCCATATTTAATTAAAAGGTAAAATACAAAATTTCCTCATTATTATATATCAGGAAAACTTATCAACAGACTATTAGCAATGGCGTATCATGCATTTGTTCTAAATGTTTTTCTATTAACTCAAACATTGTCTGAATTATTTATATTTTTGCCTTTCTTATATGCTCAATCCTAGTCATGCCATATTCATTTTACGATGACCCTAAATATTCAATGTTCATTTTCTTGTGTTTGGGAAATCACTTATGTGTTCTATATGGGGTGTGCTTTGTATCATTCGGCTAATCACATTCTGCCATTGTCAGTTACATTTTTAGAAACTATAATTGTTTTGAAGAAGTCTGGTCCAGAAAGATTTCTTACCGCGATGGGCTGTTGGCACATGATTGTAGTATATACAGAAATTTGGAAAGTAGAGTTTGCACTGATCATATGAGGCTGCCCTGAAAAAATATGCTATAGTTTTCATTACATTGTATTTTCGGACTTTTCCCCACCTGCTTACAGGACAAATGAGAATAACACTTTTAGTGGATTTCTCTTAAGGGACTAGGGCTTTTGAGGTTGTACTCGTGATAAAAGATTATCCTACATTATAGCTCAGATAAATAATCCCGTTGATACATTTTATTCTATAGATTTTTCTCGAACCTACAAAGTTCCAGTTCTATATTTTTGATTGTACATGCCCTATAATGAAATAGCGTAAAAGGTGAGAAAACCGCAGAAATACTTTTTTTATTCGTATTTCTAGCGATCATGACAATTTGAACTATCAATTAGTTGTATATTATTTGGTATAGATTGTACGTTGGTGCTGGAACATTGAGTGAGAAAGGCCAGTAACCCTTTGTTATATGTTCATTGTTTGGAGCGTAATTGCAATTATGCAATAAGGCAATTTACTTAGCATTTTTCCCAGTGTAGAGTCTTTATCTTTCCTTAGTTATCTCCACAATTAGTTCATTGACCAGAAATTAATTTGTATGTGAAAGATGAGTGAAGGTCTGAAATAGCTCTTTGAATTCCTCTATTGCATGACAGGGGGCGTTTCGTTTAAATTCTTACCCAAGTTGAGCAGAAATTGTATATCTGCAGAGTATAAACGATAATAGTGAGGCTTATCTTGCTTTCTCTGCAAGGTTAGATTGCTGCACTGCTGCTTTATTTGAGGGTCAACAACCTCTCAGGACATCATTAAATTTTAACTTTGTACTGTGAATTTCTATAGCACTAGTGAAGTTTTGACTGCTCTACTCCGAGTTTCGAAAAATAATATAAAATTATAAAACCCAGTTATGAAACTGAAGTTGATCGGAACGGATTATCTACGGATTACGTCAGCTAGGGTGGATTATTTCCCATAAGGGGAATCAGCTATGATTTCCATTAAGGGAAATCAGCTATTGAGGTTGTACTCATGACGCGATTTTCGAAATTATTTACACGTTTTACGTAAAAAGAAAGATGAAGTTCGTTAATGGCTGAAATCCGACTAGTGGTAGGTGGGGGGAGGGGGTTAGAGGGGAGGAATTTCGAAAATTCCTTGATATCTCCGTTATTATGCGTCAGATCGAAACATCGTATAGAACCAATCTTATTGCAAATGTAATGTTCTATAAACGCATTTATGTACGTATTTTCGCTTTCTTGATTATTAAACGAGATATTTGCATTTTGAAATCTGCTTAGTTTACGCAGCTCCTGAGTAACGGACTTTTTTTTTTTCAGTAAACCCTTCCTTCTACTTATGTTATGTTGACAATTAGCTGTTAAATTATGGAGCACATTATTTGAAGCATAAATACCAAATATTGTTCTCATTGAACTTTTAATTTTTGAGATAAATGCAAATACGTGGGAAATCTGCTTAGTTTACGCTGCCCCTGCGTGAAGGACTTTTACTATTCTTGGTAAGACTTGGGATTTCATTTAGTTTCATTTATTGATAGCTTAGGTAAATAAACTTCTATAACTACAGATAACTACTATTCTTTAAGGATCCATATGTGGTGTAGAGTTTTTTTTAGCGAACTGAAACTATGCAAATATTCTCAGATAAGGACTAATTGTCTGAATTAGTTACTTAGAGCAATATATGATTTATAAAAATGGCATTTATAGAGAAATTTCCCCTAATGCAGGAAGAAAATTATGCGAATGAAATAAATCTAAAGAATTAAAAATGACATTATAAATAAATACAAGTGTCAGCAAAGTTTTAATTTTTGGTGGAACTTAATTCTTAGATTTCATAATTAATAGCAATTATCCATTAAATTTGATTTGTAGACCGTGAATTGGCATCGATTGTGTGAAAAAGTCTGGGGGGTGAGCACAGCTGTCTGGATCGATATGGCTGCAGATGACTCATCTCAGAGGCTTTCATATGGTCTGTCTGCTCGACTATTTGTCTGTCTGCTAGTAAAATTGCAAGTCTGACATCAACTCAGATGGCACCAACACTAATTTTATAAATAGTGTTATATTTTTCCCAGAAAACCACTGTTAATACATTGCAAATATCGCTTTTATGTTTTATTCCCAATCGGAGGTTATTAGTTTTAGTCCCACTTTTGGTAATTAATGCTTTAAAAAGTAAGATAGCAGATCAATTTCTTTTAGCAGATTTCCCTTAAGGGACTCGGCTATTAAGGTCTTACTCATGATGAAATTTTTGAAAAAATTTCTCAAATGTCCTTGATCCTAGGAGATGACGAAAATAAGGTCTGTTCAAAATTGTACACACACATATATTTGTCTGTTAGCGCTCTAGCGATCGTAATTTTTGTTTTATCGATTCCCAACTTGATATTTAAACGTTTTATGCAAAAATAATGATCATGTTCGTTATTGGCTGAAATCAGGGAGGGGGGATTTTGAAAATTCTTAATATCCGTTATTATGCGTCAAGTTGAAAAATTGTATAACCAATCTTATTGCAAATGTAATGTTCTATAAATGTTGTTATGTACTTTTTTCACTATCTTTAAAATTAACCGAGATATTTATATTTTTTTTTTTAATTTTCGGCCTATAGTAAACCCCCACTCCTGCTCATGCCATATTAACAATAAGCTGTTAACGAAACCCGATCCTTTCTTTCGAATTCTATTTATCTACAAGATTTTATGTAATTTAATCCTTAAGAAGTATTACAATAATAAATCACATATTTTCTCTAACCATTAAAGTAAATATTATTTTAGAGAAATCTCAATTTTTTACAGCTACAATAAATTGAAAAGTTTTGTTATAATTCTCGATTAGAAAGGACATCGACGGAATGAAGGCTGATTGGCCTGACACTTTCTCTAATTTGTCTTCTCGACTTTATCCGCTTGTTAAATTAATTTTCTCCACTATCTCAATATTTGCCAAAAGGCTAAGAGTATTTATCTTATTTATTCCTATCTCTTGGTTATCCTATTTTGATAAAACACCAACATTAAACTCATATATCTGTGCCTCTGGCTAGTTACTTACTACAGACCACTTTAATACCTTTCTAATGCATAATGAGCAAATGTATTTCCCTGAAGTACTGCGTTTAATTCCTATTATTATTTAAGGAATATATCAAATTTACTTACTATCTCTATTCTCTCTTGATCTTAAAAATCCCACAAGACGTACCCTGCAGAAAATTGGACCATCTTCCACCATTTATGAATCTGCGTCTGGTTTTATTTTTTAAACGCCTTTTTCAAAGCCGTTCACCGATATCGGTCTGCCAGTCTTGCTTGTCTCCCTTTACGAAAATAAGTAACTTTCTTCATAGCTAAGTTTTGATAAAGCGACACGGGTACAAATAAAAGAAACATATGAAAAGAAGCACTCAACTTAGTAAGGAAAGGGATAAGTTATCTGATAGTATGTGGACCTGTTGAAGAATGTGGTTTTGAGATGTGATGTTTTGTTTTAATGGTCGAGCTGAAGAAATCGCTTGTGCAAGCATGAGAATGGAACTGAAAGAGTACCAAAAGAGAAATTCTTTTTCAGAGTCTCACTCAAGCAGTTTCGAATAAACATTTTTAAGTGAAGGCTTCACGCCAAAAAGTTATGAAGTGTCTCATATACGCTGAACGTTTGATTAAGTTTTACTACCGAAGGCACTGTCGGTGAGGATGTTGCTTATTGACCACTTTGTATACTTCTGCTTCAAGCAAACTTCTGGAGTCTAGTAAAAGGACGAGTGAACAAGGTACTCCTATAACAAGAATTGTGGAGCATGGGGCATTGACCTAGAATGAATTCTGCAATAAAACATTTTACTCAAGTGTGAGACGTCTTCTACCTGTAATTATGCAGCTCCAGTTGCAGTTTTATAAATATTTTCAGACGGCTTTAATAATATTCGTTACTTATTTTTACAATATCTTACTAGTAATTTTCATTAACTCAGAAGAATGTAAGTGGTTGGAGTAAATGGAATAGCAGTTATACGAGAGAGTTGAAAGAATGAATGATATGATTAAAAGCTGATAGACTGCGGTGGAGGAATGAGGATTCCTCTGTGCTCCCTAGTACGTGCCTCTATGGCCACTTCCTCTCAGCCACGCCCAACCTCTACCCCGCTCCCTCAACCAGTCTCACATTTCATCTATTTAATAAAACATTCATGGCAAAAAATCGTAAGTTGAGGAGAGCTAAGAGGTCACCACTGTGTTTAGCAGATTGGTTTGCAGCTACAATACTCGTCTTTGGCTCAAGGCCATTTCTACCAAGTATAAGATCAAACATAGTTGACAAATTCAAACACATTATAGCCTATACAATTTGTAAGGACTGTCTCGTATGCAATCTACATATTCCTCGGTTTATAGGTAGAAAAGATTATATATGTTCTATTCATATGGACATGGCTATGTACAGGTTATCGCCTTTTCTATCCAGGGTGGGACTAAGAATTTTATTTAGTGACGAAATCATTAAATAAATTCCTATTTACCCAGACGGGAATCGAACTCACCACTCTAGGTTTGGCATGTAAGATTAAAGCCAACACCTTAACTCACATGGCTAACCTGAGCCCCGTTCATTTATTATAATTTTCACTTTAATAATCTGTATTGAGCTAAAAGTTAGGATGTACTTATTAGGAATTACGCCAGACATATATGTGTATATATATGCATACATACATCCATACAACAGGAGTTCATACATTGTAAACACTCACTTTGGTAACAGAGTAACACGTCGTTGACGTATTGAAAAAGATTTTGTTTCCCGTAGAAATATTTAAAATAGGACTGACTTGAGAACTAATGAATTTTGGCCTTTCATCAAAAAGAAAGTGTCATAGTATACATACCGAAATATCATAGTATGATGACAATGATTTGGTTCAAATAAGTTTTTACTCTTAGTTGGAAAATCAAATTGATTTATACCCAGTGTTTTATCTTTGTTTAGTTCTCACAAATTGCATGACTTTCATTAATATCCCTCTAGCAGTTTTCACGTTATTGAGGAACAAAAAAGAATTTCTATTTCGGTGCTTATTCTCATCTGACATACATGCATTTCCCATCCAAATATAAATTGAATTTCTAAAAACCCTACATGCATTTATAAAATTTACGCTGATTTGGAGAGTTTTATTTTGTAAAACGTTGAACTCAAGAGTGGTGCTGATAAGCCCTATCTCTTCCTGTTGGCAAGCTATAGTGACTCATGGGGGAAATTAGTCCTTATTGTATGTCTTTATCACTGTAACTCATTCTCCATAGTTAATGATTGAAACATACTTATTACGAAACATTATTTGTGCAGTGTCTTAAGGACTGAATTTCCTGAGTTGAATAATATACAGGGTCATTCAAAAAGAATGAACTGATTTCAAAGCTTTAATATGCTTTACACTAGCATCGCAGCAGAACACGTTGCATGCCGATGCTGGGAAATGAAACATGAAGATGATGATGTTGTTACCGTAAAACTTCAACACCGGTTAATAAGATTAATAAGATATAGCTTAACGAAATCGGTTCATTCTTTTTGAAAGACCCTGTACTACAAATGCCATTTTCATCTACAAAATCAATTGCGCCACTCGTATAATGTTGGGCGTTCTGCCCACAACAGTTACGTAAGGTATGTCGCATTATGTGCACTCTCAGAGTCTCATATGTAATGTGATGAATTAAAATCACAAAACTATACTTATAAGTCTAACCATATAACGGTTTATGATTTTTCTCGCTATTCGTTTGGTTGGGTTATCCATCATATCTGACAAGGAAAGTGATTCAATTAAACTAGTTTCAAATAGGTTCATTAAAGTGATTTGCTAATATATAGTTTGTTGTTTGATCGGCATAGGATTGTAGTTTGCTGTGAATATTCAGTATTATTATTCTTCACATCTGCCAACAGTTTATTTTACTTTTAAACAATCCACTGTTTTCTCCAATCGTTATTTATTTTTTCCATTTATTAAAATGCAGGTTATAATTATTTTAGTCCAAAATAAGTGGATATGCGTATGAGAGTGGTCATTATTGTCTCCTTCAGCTTCAGAAAAATGATAGTGCATAACGCTAAAAAAAAAAAAAATAAATAAAGTTGCTGAGGCACTTTTTTTTAACTAAATGGTGTCAATAATTTTTCTGTCAACCATTTTTATGGGAGGGGGCTCTCAGTTAGTTATGTGAGTCAGCGTAGGTGTTCAAAATCTTGGTAAACAGGGATTCGAGGGTTCGTTTCCCGCGTGGGAATTTGTTTAGTACGAACTCACTAAATAATATTTTTGTAACTAGAAAAGGGCGGTAACCTGTAGATAAGCCATCTTATCAGCCTTAGTTTAGTTAACATATATTACTTCGCGATTTCCACTGAATCTTTGGAAATTGAATTTGTTTTTCTTTGTCCCTAGATTTACTCCCTCTAAGATACCTGTGTTTCATTATTTTTCCCCTCAAATATTCCTCACAGCTAACCTCTGTATGAACCAACGTTCCACTCTTGCAACGAAATGAATGACAATTTCATTTGAATTTCAACCAAAATTCATGCGTATTGAAACCTGAACTCGATAGTTTGATTAGTTCATCTAGGGTGCCTGTTTTCTGTATATGAGATGAGGTTTCTGCACTTGTAACTCGTATAGGCCCTTTCTCTTTTAGGCCACTTTTTATCAAAAAGTGAACTTAAATAAATAACAATAGTTAGGACCCCTTATAATATTCCCATGAAATACTATTTAATCATATCCTCGTTCAGCACCTTAGCAATATTCAGGCCAATTATTCTGTTATAATCTGTCTGAATCATATACTTCATGGATTCTTGTTACAACTTAATTCAAATTTATTATCTGCTTACATTTTTATTATAATTAAAGAAACCCCGTAAGAAGGTCCCCTTTAGTGGAAAGAAACTTATACAGGCTAAAAGTTGATTTGATCACAATGGTGGAAACTAGTTTTGTCTTGTGCAGTTGTCTGAGGACAGTGCTGTAACATGTTCCTTTCAGGTGACTACAATATTAGGTTACTGTGCTAGGAGGTTCCCCTGCAGCTTTCTCTGTATAGCCCGAGCTTGCTCCTTTCTTGATTTCACAGTGAAATACATTTCGATTTTATACTTAAAACCCAATTTATAAATAAAGCTTTCGTTATTAAAATATTCTATATATGGAGGAAATGACAAATAATTTCTTTAGTACCCATTTTTGACCGACAAAATTTCCTTAAATCCTTAGAGTAAGAATAATATGCCAAGAAAGGAATAAAAAGTAAACTGCTCCATTTGTGAAATATGAATTTCAGCTGAGCTCTTTATTAGTTTTTTAAATTAAATATAAATAAAATTGATTTATTAACGTCCACTTTTTGCAACTAAGGCTAACTGGGACGGGTTATCTACAGATTACCATCCTTTTCTAGCCAGGATGGGACTAAGGATTTTATTTGATGAATTATGTCACTAAACAAATGCCTTTGCCTAGGCGGGGATCGTACTCGCCACTCTAGGTTTACCATGTGAGATTAAGGTCAACGCTTTAACTCACGTTGCTAACCTGAGCCCCATAAATATAAATAAATAAAAACCTTCTGTTTGCCGACTGTTTATTTAATTTTCTATGTAAAAATCATTGTTATATGTATTTTCCGATTCTGTTAAGATTTGGTTTTTAGCTTGCTATTCCTTGAGTGAAATCTGTTGCCTTTTCCATAAACCTTCATGCTAGCTAGCCTGCACCTTACCCCATGACAATGAGGCCGGCAGGGGGCGCTCGTTACGGCTGATGCTGGTCTATGTCCTTGAAGTGCAGCCGCCAGTGAAGTATTTCAGGACTCCTGAATTAAGATTGCGGTTCCATAAAGCTCTTTTAAACGACTTTTAATAAACATAATTTAATAGTTGTGAATCCGTTGTCACGAGAAGCCCTTCACGCAGATTTTTTGTGAATGTAAGAAATATCCCAGGTGAAATAAGGATCCTTGATGCAGATTCTATAAGCAGGTCGATCATTAGTCGCAACGTACCTTAAGCACTTGACTATCATATCTCTTTCTATTTTGTGGTTCTTCCTTTGTAAAGGCCCTAAGTAAACATTACGAAGTATTTAAGTTGGGCAAGACATTTGTATTAGCATATTGTGGAAGCCAGATGATTAGGAGTGGGGTTTACTGGCGACTAAAATCGAGTAAATGCGAATTCCTCCCTTTATTTTTATGTTGGTATGAAATTCAGAATAAGTCTGGAAATGACTTTTACATTAGAATTGGTCTAGGAAAATTGAGCGATGCATCGCCTAATATATTTACTATATTGCAATCCAGTCCTTAGTTCTCTAAACACCCTACGCCTGATCCAATTACGGATATTCAAAAAATTAAGGAGAAATCCGCTAAAATCCCCCAATGTCATTTTATGCTAAGGAGCAGACACTTGAGGATTAGGAATTTATCCTCCAACCCAGGCATCTAGCATTCCTAATTGAATTGTTAAAGTGCCTATGATTTGCAATAGTTTTTCTCATGTAATCCGTTTTGTGCTATGGACGTAGGCTTTTACATACTAGTAGAAGTAAATATTGGAAACATTCTACCTGAATTATTCTTAAGAAGTCTATCAAAGGCAGATGTTTCCTTCAGGTAATCCGTTTTGTACTGTGAAATATAAACTTTTATTTACTACTAAAATAAAAATTGAAGATATTCTAGTTGAATTATCATTATCATGTCTATGATTTTCATTCTCCTGCTATGAAATCTGAACACTTACTTGTCTAGCCTATTGGCACAAAAAAAAAACTAAATAAATTCCATACACTCCCCTCGCCAGTAGATCTTACCGCAAAAACAGTCAAAACCATGAAATTACACTGACATCTCTATTCCTGATTCCCAATTATTTTAAACAATTTTGGAGAGACCACAATGCGCATTGAGCGATAATGAAGAGTGCTACTGCTCTTGTCCTAACTTAACGGTTTATTTTAATTAAGTTAATTTATTTCTCATGGCCTGAATAATGTGCTCTACCTCATTATCCCGCCTTTGACTCTGGCTATTACAGTTCCTTAACCTGAGTCCAACGGGAAATAATAAGCTTTCTAACTAACGTTTTTCCTTGGAAGCCATATCGTCGTGCCACACATTGCACAGTGTTTCGATTAATACAAGCTAGGTGGATAAATGCCATGTTTAGAATTCTATAACATTGTATTGGAATAATGTAAACAATTCTTCAGAACATGAAAATCTCTTATTTGTTTATGTCTGACACACTCCACTACGTGAGTAATATGGTCCAAAGATATCTATTGCAATAAAATAAATCAGTTGTATTCCAAAAACCATTTCAACCATACAAAGTTAAAGTGTTACTAATTTTCTGTGAATTTGTTGATGAATAATGCATATTATTTGTAATGATAAGTGCTATTTTTTTTCTTCAATTAAATAAATTTTGTGATAATCAAACTATATTAAAAAAGTTTTTAATGTGAACGAAGTATATTAAGTCATTTTGAAACTTTCAAGTGGTGGTAATGACTTGTACCCATTTGTACCCGGGCTAAGTTTTCCATATTCAATATCTGCACATTTTTCATTAATAATAATACACATTATAGCCACAATACACCTACACTCGAGTACAATATTTTTTTAGAGTACTTTCTTTCGAGAGACTTTATTGAAGAATGGTTGAAATACCCAAAGAGAGAAAAAAAACTCTTTTCCCTTAGTGTCTTTCAACGAAATTTAATTTTGGAAACCTTACAGAGGACTCTGAAAGGAAAATCAAAAGGAGGTTGGCTAACTATTCCTCCAAAATGTTTCATAAATGAGTTCTTGCGGGTAAATCAAAGCAGCATTTTTTTTGGCAACTAATGCAAATTGATCGGATCAAGACATCAGATTCCACTTCATTTCAAGGTACCACAAATGCAAGAAGGCCACGAAGAAATGTTGACGAAGCATCACTCAAACCAAAAAATCTATTGTTGAGAACCTTGTTCAATCATGCAGTTGGTGACTACTTCAGAAGTAGCATGGGATGAAACATAAATGAATCTCTGGTATCTTCTAGTTTTTCCATTTGAGTACAAAAGCACAGGATTGGATCTAAAGCTTACCAAAACAGTTGATGTAATATTGAGAACTAAATACAGATGAATTGAAAACTTCTGTTTCGAATCAAGGGAACTTTATCTTCTTTCATGGTACAATATGCCTGCTACATTTCATAAAATCCTTATTCATAGTACAGAAGTAAACTAGTCTGCAATACTTCCAATTGGGCAGCTTTCAAAAGAAGCTCAAGAAGCAAAAAAGATGATCGCATGTTCCGGGAGCACACCAGAAAGCCACGAATACAGACTTACTTTTGATGTTGATCATAACATCTGATCCAATGTTCAATACGTGACAAACAAGGATGCTCGTAATAAATAGCTGCAGGGGAATCGACTGAAATACTGGTCCCTTGTCGTCAGGTGAATTGCATTGGGCCTGGCGTGCTGGTGAATATATATTCAGCGATGACCTCGCTTTAAAAAGAAAAAAAAAACGTCATCTTAGACATTTAGAATTAATTGCCAAAATGCAGACTCTTTTCAATTATTTCATTTGGAATAAAATGGATGCTAAAAAATGAATCTTAAAAGCCGCACAAATTGTTTTATCATTAATATTATTGAATAGCAGAGGGGGGGGGGGTGTGAGAAATAATGAGTATAATTCATATTATTTATACAAATTATATAAAAGTTCTTTACAAATAAACAAATTTATTTTGTATAAGAAACTTGAAAGAAAGCAACATAATTATTATAAAGCCATCAATAAATATTATACTTTGTATTTTAATATAAATTATTATAAACTTGATATATTTGTAATCAAATTTCCAATTCGTAGCCAAATAAATAAATATTCTACATATTTTATACATCATACAGGATTGTTTGTTCTTCATTTGTCATTTTTTTTTTGTTAATTAATGTCTTAATTATTGGGGAATGATGTCAATTATCAATGGGGGGGGGGGTCACTCATTAAGTCTATGCTTATGTTTACTAGGAAAACAATGTAATATAATAAGGGTGAATTGTTACTTATTAAAGCCTCGTCTATAACGAAAGAAGAAATATTCTTTAAGAGATCTCTTATTTTTGGTGGTACGTTTGAATGAATAATATTTGTAAGAGAATGATATTGTTCTCAAAAAGAAAAGGAATATAGCAAGCCCCTTGCACCATAGCGGCAAAGGAATTTCAAGCCATTAGTCAGCTATCTACTAACTGCCTCCCCTTTATCTGAAAGGTTTCTTTTTCACTTGGCAAACTATCTTAATCGATGTGATAAGTCATACTTTGATAGGTGTTATCTATTGCAACCTGACTCTCTTATGTGAGCTATTTCACCTATAGACTGCAGCAGTCCACCACTTGGCATTGCGTCATTTAAGTGAGCCGCGGAATCCTCTTATCTCTTGGTGAGTCAAATGAGATTAAAACCTATTCTACTAGGAATTCTTTTTTCTTAGATTTTATTACGTGTTTGTAAATAAAAGTTATGACAACAAAATGATATCAGAGTTGTAATAATATTATTATTGGAGAATTTTCACTCGCCGTCTCTATCGGCTGTTTTTTTTTAAGGGAAATCTGTTAAGGTTGTACTCATGGCGCGATTTCGAACAATGTATCCAAATGTCCATCGATCCCTACCCAGGAGACAAAACTATATATATATATATATATATATGGTGGTGGTTTTATATATATATATATATATATATATATATATATATATACTAGCTCAGATACCCGGCTTCGCCCGGGATTTGATTTGAGTCTGAATGGTGATGTTATTTTTTTGGCAAGGCTTAACTTTGCACAATATTTTGACCTTTACCCGTCCCAGTGTTTAGGGTTAATACCCGTTGTTGGCATTTGTTAATAAGAAAATTATTTTTTATGTAAGTCTTCACTGTCCTCCATATTGTCATACTCGTATTTCCCGTCTCCTGTGCATTATGCATAGATTTCACTTATTAAGGACAAAATATTAACATATATTTGAATTCATTTCCAGATGAGTTACCTCATAGTTCAAATTGGAATGGATTGTTGAGCATATCAATATTTCTACACAAATTACTTGCTCCACACATAGTTTATAGTGTATATCTCGTTTATACTTTGTTAAAAGACAAAAATGAATATGACAAAAGTTACTCTAAATAACAAAATAAACAACTTTTGTTATGTTCATATTTGCCGAAAAACGAATAGAAAACGAAATACCGCTATTTTTAAATTCAGGCCTCCCTTACAACCATCCACTCCTACCCGTGCCTAGAAATGTTGGTATGGCTTGTTATAATGAAAGCGTTAGAGCTAATACACACACCGAGTTTTATTTATTTCGGTTGGGTCTTTTGTACCAAATAAAATTGTTTACTTCCGCTGTAGGTTTTAGCGTATATCTCGTTTATACTTCGGTATACGACGATAGTGTATATAAAAAAAGTTTCTCTAAATAAAAAATAAACAACTTTTATTATGTGCATATTTGCTGAAAAAGCAATAGTAAACGATATATAGCTATTTTTAATTTCAGGCCTCCCTTATAGCCCCCACTCTTGCCCGTCCCTAGAAATGGTTTATTATAAGGAAGCCGTTAGTACTAATTCACATACCAAGTTTGGTTTAGTTCGGTTGAGTCTTTTGTGCCAAATAAAATTGTGGACTCCCGCTATAGTTTTTAGCGTATAACTCATTTATTCATCCGTATACGGCAAAAGTGCATATAACAAAAGTTACTCTAAATTACAAAATAAACAACTTTTGTTATAAGCATATTTGCTGAAAAAGCAATAGGAAACGAAATATCACTATTTTTAATTTCAGACCACCCTTATACTTCACTTCCGCTATAGGTTTTAGCGTATATCTCGTTTATAATTCAGTATACGAAAAACGTGTATATAACAAAAGTTACTCTAAATAACAAAATAAACAACTTTTGTTATGTTCATATTTGCCGAAAAACCAATAGGAAACGAAATATCACTATTTTTAATTTTTGGCTTTCCTTATAACTCCCACTCCTGCCTGTCCCTAGAAATATTGGTATGGCTTGTTATAATGAAAGCGTTAGTGCTAATACATATACCGAGTTTTATTTATTTCGGTTGGGTCTTTTGTACCAAATAAAATTGTTTACTTCCGCTATAGATTTTAGTTTATATCTCGTTTATAATTCAGTATACGAAAAAAAGTGGATATAACAAAAGTTACTCTAAATAACAAAATAAACAACTTTTGTTATGTTCATATTTGCCGAAAAACCAATAGGAAACGAAATATCACTATTTTTAATTTTTGGCTTTCCTTATAACTCCCACTCCTGCCTGTCCCTAGAAATGTTGGTATGGCTTGTTATAATGAAAGCGTTAGTGCTAATACATATACCGAGTTTTATTTATTTCGGTTGGGTCTATTGTCCCAAATAAAATTGTTCACTTCCGCTATAGGTTTTAGTTTATATCTCGTTTATAATTCGGTATACGAAAAAAGTGTATATAACAAAAGTTACTCTAAATAATAAAATAAATAACTTTTGTAATGTACATATTTGCCGAAAACCCAATAGGAAACGAAATATCGCTATTTTGAATTTCAGGCCTCTCTTATAACCCCCACTCCTGCCCGTCCCTAGAAATGTTGGTACCGCTTATTATAATGGAGGCATTAGTGCTAATACGCATACCGAGTTTTATTTATTTTGGTTGAGTCTTTTGTGTCAAATTAAACTGTTCACTTCCGCTATAGGTTTTAGCGTATATCTCGTTTATAAATCAGTATTCGAAAAAAATGTACATAATAAAAGTTACTCTAAATAACAAAATAAACAACTTTTGTTATATTCATATTTGCCGAAAAACCAATAGGAAACGAAATATCGCTATTTTTAATTTCAGGCCTTCCTTATAACCCCCACTCCTGTTCATCTCAGAGAATTTTAATATAGCCTAAAGTCTAAGTTGGGTTAGTAGTAATATACATACCAAGTTTCAAAAAATTCGGTTCAGCCGTTTATGCGTGAAAAGGTAACAAACAAACAAACAAACATACACGAAAGAAACAAAATGCAGTTATGGTGTCTATGACATGTGAAACGAAAAGTTATCGTGAAATTTCGCGAAAAAAATCAATGTACAGACAGAGGTTACAATTTTATATATATATATATATATATATATATATATATATATATATATATATATATATATATATGTAACGTCTGTCTGTGCATTAATTTTTTTTTCTACACTTTCGTTTTACATGCCATAAACATGATATCTGCAATTTGTTTCTTTGCTGTCTGTTTGTTACCTTTTTATGCCTAAACTATTGAACCGATTTTTTTGAAACTTGACATGTATATTACTACTAACCCAACTTAAGACTATAGACAATACTAATATTCTCTGAAACGAAAAGAAGCGGGGGTTATAGGGGGACCTGCAATTAAAAATAGGGATATTTCGCTTTATATTGGGTTTACGCAAACATGCATATAGCACAAGGTACTTATTTTGTTATATAAGTATATACAAGATACAAGCTATTTGTTTATTATTGTTTACTACCACTTTATGCTAATATTGCTAATCGGGACGAGTTATCTACAGGTTACCACCCTTTTCTAGCCAGGGGGGGCCTAGGGACTTTATTTAATGAGTTTGTCACTAAATAAATTTCTACTGCCCAGTGCGGGAATCGAACCCGCCACTCTAGGCCTACCATATGCGATTAAGACCAACCCCCTAACCTACCTATAGCGGGAATTTTATTCGACACAAAAAAGACTGAACTGAAGATAGCTCATGATTTTTTATGAATTGTAAATGAATAAAAATGTCCATTCAACCTCTTGTTATTTGATTCATCACAATTAACACTTACCTAGGCAACTTTACAAATTTATTTATAGCTGAAAACAACAATTTTACATTATAAAAAAAAACAAGTTCTTGTTGCAGGTTAACATGCAATATTTAGTATTTGTATCTGTGCACTATAACAATAACACTCGCATTTAATTAAAAGTTTGGTCCCATTTTGAATTAAGATTTTAACTTTTATATAAGTTAAAATTTTTTAAAAAGTTCAAAATCTTATTTTTAATTTAAAGTTAAAATCTTGATAAGTCCTTTTGCCCTAATCACTTTTTGTTTTTCAATTTTACAGATATGTCAGCTGCCCCAGTTAGTCCATCACTGAAGGACCTTCCTAAGGTTGCTGGTGATCTGAAGTCTGAATTGGAGACTTTCAAGCAAGACAATATGAAAAAGGCAGCCACAACTGAAAAAAACATTCTTCCTACAGCAGAAGGTTAATATTATTAAAGAAAGTCTGTTTATCTTATTTATATAAGAATATATTGAATGTCTTTCTTTTTAAGTACCGGTAATGAATGTTTTCCAATTCAGGAATGAAAAAAAATAGTAGTTTATCCACAAACACCATCATACAGCACTCATATGGTATTCAGGTGTTATGAGGGTTATTATTGAGGCCAAACCAAAAGGCTTAAAATAATGTAAAACAACTTTTGGGGGAAGATTATTTTCATCATTTCTGAACAATTTAGAGTATTTATTAAAACTGTTGATTAAAAAAATATACTATCTATTATAACTGTTTTTATAATTGAAATTTCTTTTTTTGAATAAATTACTTGCAAACTTTAACTTTAATTAAATTGAGTTTTTCTCTAATTTTGTATGGTTGGAGTTGGGTCACATTATGCTTAACACTTGTGGATACAAGTTGTTTAATGTAATAACATGACACTCCATTTCTTCAATGTCCTCCAGTTATTAAGGCTCAAAACAAACTATCGGATTTCACAACCAAGCCCAGTCACCTTCTGTACTAGCTAATATAATTCTAATAGTATTCTTTCATTTATAATACTCCATTCTTTAAATGCTATATATAAAAAATAATCCTCACTCTTCAATTTATATAAGAGATTTCAAAAGAAATGTTTGTGGACAACAACTTTATGAACGAGTGTGAGCATTTTTGTGAACAAATCATTCGAGCTTATAAGTCGAACAAATATACCGATTTAAGTAATAATTTGTACAAAAGTGCTTATTTTTGAAAACTAAATAAATCACAATCAGTTATTGCAAAATTTGACTTCCCTTTAACTAAGGTTATTATAAATATTTGAATTGAACTGAATTGCATTCCTTACTGGTTGGAGTAGATGTCCAACAGGAGAAGCAGCACAATGAACTGATTCTTGGAGTTGAAAATTTTAGAGCAGATAGACTAAAAAGGACAAACACAAAGGAGAAAATTGTACTACCAAATGCACAAGGTAGATTCGATTATTACAATGGTCCAGTGTTATTGTTGTTTGGCTTCAACTTAACTGGGTGTTCCATGTCAGTTCAAAAATGTCCCTCCGGAAGATATTCGAATATCTCCCACTTACATTTTTCTTTAATCTTTACATTTGAAGTAATTGCCTGTATTTTATACACACACTCATCCACACAATAAGAAAAATAGTATATTATTTAAAAAAAAAAAAGACAAAACAAAAAACTATAAATTTAGCACAAAAAATTATTCAAACTACAAGTGGAGGTGGAGATCCATTATTGCAGGTTAAAGAAAAAAAAGGTCAACATATTTAAATATTATATAGACTACAGTACTGAATAAATTTGACTAATGCATCACTTTACTCCTCAGTTGAACTAAATAATATTTCTTATCCCTCTAATGAGGGAGCGATTCTTTTTAACTTTATCAGTCTATTTCTTGTGCCGAAATTGATGAATTTAGCAATATATATATATATATATATATATATATATATATATATATATATATATATAAACTTATAAATAAGGCACATGGAGGTATATATTTTTTTTAAAAAATATAGCCTTTTGAATGCAATAGCTTCATCTCAAAGCTTGGGTTAATTTAATTTACAGAATCATCCTTTTCTTTGAAAGTCTATTTCTCCAATGTTATTAGCCAATTGGAAACAGTTCCCTATAACTTGATTATTTTTTTTCAAATCCTTGATTATTTCACTTTTAATCCATACTTTCATAATAAAAGTCAATCATTTATTACTTTTTATTAAAATGAAAAACAACCAAGTGGCTAAAAGGAAATGTATTTCATTTAACCCTTTTCTGAAGAATCAGGAACCAACTACATATTAACTGGATGTTGAAAATTAAAGTTTAAAAAAATTAATTGTAATGAAATCGGTTCCCTTTATAGTCTGGAATTTCATTAAAATTCGTTTGTTGTTTTAAAGTAGACTTTCAAGCGGGAGGAGACAGATTATTCTGCTAAAAGATAGAATGAATAGGAGCATACCACGTTCCTAGTTCTTCAAAAATTTGAAAATAAGTGAATCAAACCAACTACTATGGATAGTAGTTACACAATCTGAGGTTGTTCAATGGGTTAAACAAGTTTTTTATTATTCCTTTGTAAACACAAATTATAAATTATTTAAAAAAATAATTTAAGTTAAACATATTGTCAATTACCTTTAATTAAAATTGATAAAATTATAAACATTAATTGTAATACACAAGGGCATCCCCATTTTTCTTTGAAAGGACAGCTGAACATAATAACTTGTTTATAAACTAATTCTGCATACTTAGCACAATCCAACAGTATTAAACAATACATAATCATAGAAATTATTGAAGTGACATGGAGTTACCTTTCTCACATAATTTAACCTTGCTGCTTACTAAACATTAGGTCTCAATCAAAACAGATGTGCCTAATTCAAGAGCATTACAGAGAAAATACATGATACAAATTAATGCTAGCCTAGATCATAAATTTGTATTAATCTTGTGATGTTTGTGGTTTAAGTTTTTGATAATTAATCTTATGTTACTGTAAGGTCTTTGGAATGTTGTAATGCCTTGTTGGAAAATGAACCCCCTTCGTAAGTTACGTTATAATACAAACATGAATTAATAACATTAACATTACTAAAGAGTCAGAGAAAATTAATTTTTGTAATAGCATTAACCTTTTAATATATGTATATTATATCAACCAAATATTAAAACACTTGGTTTCTTTATATACATTTATTAAATGAACCAGTACTTACTGATTCTTTCTTAGGAGAGTCATCAACCAGTGTGGTATATCTAGAATTTTCTTCTAAAATAGGACATGCTTCAATTGATTTTCTTTTTTTTTATTTCTTTGCTGTAAAAGGTAATCAATATAAATTTAATATTCTCTTTTTACTTGAATAATTATCTGTTTGGACCATCTTACTGTGATGCTGTAAGATATCTTTTGTAAAGATGGCTAAATAGACCCATGAGAATATGACTTGAAATTTAAACTAGACATAAATCTTTAGTCATAAAATACCCTTCAGTTAAAATTACAAGAGTAAGATTTGAGGTTTGCCTAAATGCTGGAAACATAAAAGTACAAATTACTCTGATACTATTTTAGAGAGAGGAAATTCTGTAGGATTCATGTACTAACGCTTCACACGTACAGTAATGACACACAATGATGCCGCAGTGTGACATACTAGCACAGATATGCATTGGAATCTCTTGTTTTTAACTAATAATCCAATCTAAATACAGAAGTACTTTTGCATCCAATAATTTTTGAGTTAAGAGAAAAATGTTAGAAAAACTTTTGGAAAACACACTATTAATTAGATTGATTATGTAACACTTCTGCGATCCAAGAATAATAATAATGATACATATCATGGATTTTATAGAATCATAAAGGCAGTTTGGGCAATATTTTGAAATGTATTTTTTCTTCCTTTCTTGGGGTCTAAAATATTTATAAATAAATTTCAGTAACAAAGTACTAATTAAAAAGATAACAATGGGGCTCAGGTTAGCCATGCGAGTTAAAGCGTTGACCTTTATCTCACATGGTAAACCTAGAGTGGCGAGTTCGATTATCGCCTGGGCAAAGGAAATTATTTAGTGACGAAATTCATTAAATAACGTCCTAAAATCCCACCCTGGCTAGAAAAGGGTGGTAACCTGTAGATAACCCGTCCCGATTAGCCTATGCTGCAAAAAGTGGACTTTAATTAATAAATAAATTTTAAAAAAACATAACAATTGTAACAATAAAATAAAAGATTATATAAACAGTTATGTGTTAACAATAAGCAAATTCTTCTATGATTATTAAACTTTAGGTAATAAAAACCAAGAATTACTTCAGTTAATAACACCTATAAAAAAACAAAACAATTAGCACTGTTCCCAACAAATATGTGTATTATAAAATGAAATAAATCTGTTAAGTAATGGCATTTGTCAATTTACTAATAGTGATGCAATGAAATAATGTCTAAATAAGGGGATGAGAAAGTCCTGAAGGAATGTTGTGTGAAGAAGCCAAGGCTGAAAGGCTAATCAGGCAATCACACGCAGCTGGTTACCAATAATTTCTTGTTATTGGATCTGTTTTGTGGCTCACATTCATATGACACCATACTTCAATTGGTGGCATTGTAAAATAAATAGAACAAATTGATGTTATTTTACCTTAGTGTATATTCACCGGGTACTTGTTGGCTCCTGCTACTCCTCTTGTAACAAAACACTTGGCCCATTGAAATAACTGTGGAGGTCTTTGATTGAAAAAAAAGTTATGAACAAACATAGCACAGAATAGCAGTATGCACTTGCATTTTATAACCTAAAATACTAATGAAATAGATTTAGTTCAGTTACAAAGTTTTAAAGTTGAATTTATTTAAATGTGCCCAGAAAAACACTTAAAAATAAATATTCATTCCCAAGAATTGTGGTATTCAAAGTAAAATGATGATTGTTTAACTGCACATCCTTTATAGGGTCTATAGTACAAAATAGTAAAAAAATTGTAATTGAACTCTTGAAAGAATAAATGAAGATCTCTTCATGTGACATTGAATTAATAATGAAACTTACAATGTTTTTATAACATTTCTTCTCTCTGGTTAATTGAAAAATGTTGTAACCAATATTATTGATTAAGGTAATCTACTAGAATGGTTGTGCTATACAATTTCTTCTACTTCAAATTTAACGGATCTTATTGTCTTTTTGTGTTTTCAGATTTCAGTAAAACCTCGCTCGAAACTCATGAAATTTTCATTTCAGAGTATAATATCATGAAACTTGCCATTCCCTTCTTAAATGACAAATGTTACTTACATAGTGTTCTAAGAGAGAACAAAATAAGACATGGTACAACCTGTAAAATTTCACCATAAAATATTTATCTAGGTAGTCCACTTTCATTTTCTTATCAAGAAATCATAAGTAAGTTAGTCTTCAGCTCCTTTCCTCGACTGTTTTTGGTTATGTCAATAAGAATATTGTTGTAAATCTCATTCTGTCTAGGAGACAGCTCTGCTGCACTCCTCTCTGTGTGAGAAATAAAAATACAAGGATTATTTATTAGTCATCAATAATGTTCTTACATTATTTTCATGAGTAATTATTTAATTAACAATCACTTAATTAATGAGAGGTATCATCTTCTTTATTCATGTACATCTACAGTCTCATCATTCGGAGTAGGCATGCAGGAACCGATAAAGGTCTGAGAATGAAATTAACTGTTATGAAAGCTCCTAGTTTGTTATCTTCAATTTCTGTGTTAGCCATATGCTCTATTTCTTTATATTAATTCCAATTATTATTTTGATTTGAATAAAATTCACTCCGATAAATATTCAAATTAATTTGAGACAATTAAAATTATGAAGATTAACTTATGGTTAAATTTCCAAATCGTCAAACTTAAAATTTTAAATTTAAAGGACCAGAGAGAAAATCTTGTTATCCTGATGGCTGACAAATAATGACCCCTATTTTTTCTAGTTGAAACATGTTTAAATTCATTCTTGCCCACAAATATTTATTATTTTAATCTAAGAAAAGTTAGAGCTCTCTTGAACACCCTAACTCAAATTTCTATGAAGAAGTATTTTTTAATTTCTTTGTGTTTTGTGAGGGATTCCCAAATTCAGTTAAAACAAAGCAAATTCATATGTTAGTACATTTATCTCTAGAAATTTAACTTAAATTTTCATTGATAATTTAATAATAATAATTAACTTTGATGTTCATTAACTTCTTTAATGTATTGGTTTACTATGTCTGTGTTTGCTATTTAACTATGGGAGGTTTGGGGTATTTTTGTGAACTAGTTTGCTTATATTTATTTGCACAAATGTTGGTGAGCCTGTGAAAACTTGGATTCACTATAAATTTGTTGTGTATATATTTTGTTTGCCAGTGTCCCCCAAATTTAATAAATATGTAGTTTTATTGCGCAGAAGAGATTAATATATATATATATATATATATATATATATATATATATATATATATATATATATATATAGTCTTCTTCCTTATGTGACATTTTCAATTATTTGAAAGAGAATAACTATTGTTTTTCTGCTTAGATGTAGCTGCTGAAAAAACTCAGAAGGCTCTTCTTGAAGGAGTTGAAGCATTCGACCCTGGTAGACTGAAGCACACTGAAACCAATGAAAAGAACCCCCTCCCAGACAAAGATGGTAAATTTCTTCACTATGTTGCTTGCATGAAGTTGCAGAAATCTAGCTTAATTTTCATCAACATTGCTATATTAATCTATGTTCAACTTTGAATTGAATAGTATTTTCTTTTCTGCTTAATTGATTGTATTGAGTACATGTGTATTTTGTTATTAGTTCATGGCAAAAATTTTATATACCACTTTTATTGCATGTTTCAGGATCATTAGATGTGCATTTTATTTTAGAAATTACTTTTTGTAAATGTTTTACCTGCTATGAATGGATTTCTAAAATTATTATTGATAAAAGTGAAGTGTACTAGTATTTTTCACATAAGAATAACTAGATAGGAGAATCTTGGGGCAGTACTCTAATATTAAAATCAGCTTTCTGTGATTTTATGAAGACCTTTGTCAATTTATTTTATTTATAGATAGCAGTCAAAGAAGTATTGTTTAAAACTAAAATATACTAATATATTCCCTAATATCTCGGCACATATGGAAAATCCCTAATTACACAGCTCCTGAATGGTATACATTTCTCTACATGTTTTGTGTACTATATTTGCACCACCAGCTTCCACTGGTGTATTGCCCCCCCCCCCTCTATTAGCTTAAAATGGAAAAATAAATAATTTTTTTTTGACAAAATAACAGTTTTACAGAGCATGTTATGAAAGTCAATTGCTCATTTATTTAATTTTAATATTTTGAAAATTTTGAGGTCATTTTATCTATACCATTTTTGCATGTGCGTGCTGATTCATTATTCTTTTAACTCCTTAATTTCCTGCTAATGCTGCAGGTTTCAAGAAACTAGTTGAGGTTTTATAAATACCAACCATATTATTGAAAGCTTTTAATTTATTTACAATTATCCAGATCAGTATCTGCCAAATAATTATATATTATTTTCCCCATTATGTCTTATATTTATTCCTGCCCATTAAATAGAGAAAATTCTAGTTAAGAGAACAAGTTAAAAAAAATAAGGGGTATTAGTAACTGAAACAAGCTAATGTGGTACATCAGAAATCCCCTTGAATGTCGCAACATTATCATAAATCTATTGTATAATATACTGTTCAGTTGCTTCCCTGCTGGAGTGTAGTAAAGCCCTAGTTTTAAGTATGATTATCCTTCACCCCACAGAGACAATTTAGCAATTTAAACATACAATGCAGAAATATTTTCTCTTGAGGCCTGATAGATTTCTTAGCTTTATTATTTACTTTTTTTTTTCTTTTATACAACTGCTTATATCTTATATTCAGCCCTGTTTTAATGTTTTGTCTGTACAACTACAACACTGTGTAATAGTAATTGTCAATATACAATTAAAATGAAACTCAAATGTGTGAAACTTGGAACATCTATCATAGGTATAAAGTTGTACACTGCATTTATTGTTCTAATAGATTTGTATTCTAAATCAACTCAGCCAATTTATTATCTGAGTAATTTAATTTGCAGCATGTTGTTATCTATTAGAGCATAATTATATAAATTAGTTAGTGTCAGCTTTTTTTTACACATATATTCGTGAATGCAAGCATCTTCAATTTCTTAGGACCTAACTTTGCCAGTGTACAATATTTGCTTTTAAGAAGCATTTGTGCATGTTCTACATGCTTGCCTTATAAAGTATATACTTAATAATTAATTAATATATAGGATGCCTCAGAACCTATTTGATTTCATTGGTTTAAAATCATACCAAATTTAACAGAGGCAAAAGCTCTATCCTTAATAATTACGATAATCCTGAGCCCTATTACTATCTATGTTCTATTACATTTTAGTTATAATAATCTATATCATATACTTCCTTGCTGAGCTAACTGACTTACACTGGCTTTCTGCTCTGTAGGAAAGCCTACCCGTTATTGTAGGTTAGGCTCTCCCCCAATCCTCTCTTCAGTATATAGAAGAAGTAGAGAAAACAGGATCGGTGGTCTTCAAGGTACGCACAGAAGAACAGAGAAATCAGGACAGGTGGCTTTCAAGGTGGACAGCCTATGAAACAAGAGAGAGTGGGGAGAGCCCACCCTACAAATACCGATGAATATGCACTGGACCGGCATTTAGTTAATCTCTGGACCGTGAACAAAAAACAATAGTGGCAGCGACCATTTGAAGAAGGCAACTGAAAATTAGCCTTTCTATGAATGAAAAGACTACTAGAGCAGTTAGACTGTGCAAGTCATAAAAACTGAAATAATCGAATGTAGTTTGGGCATAGGTCATGAAATCTCAGGATCCAATATTTCTCAATTAAAAATTTTTTATTCCACGATGTATATAGTAGCTTAAAAATAATACTCAGATTATAATATATTTAAAAATTGGAGAAGAGACTATGTATCATCAATAAGGAAAAATGAGCATTTCTTAATTTGTTCAGTATATTTTACAATTTTTAATACATACCCTCCTATGGATAGTGATATGTTTAATAGGTCTCAAGAAATAATGTATTAAATATTTGCAATAGTTTGAAGTGTTCTGAGGCATTCTTTTAGAGGAAATGAATGATATTAATGTTTAGTCTCTTTGAGCATGATTTATGTAATTGGCTTGTGCATGATGCGTGTTCGCTTGCAGTTGTGATGCAGGAGAAAGTTCATCAGAACCTCATTAATGGAGTTGAAAGTTTTGACAAGGCTAGGATGAAGCATACCGAAACTCAAGAGAAGAATATTTTACCTGACCCTCAAGGTTTGACTTTGTAGTAATAGTCTATTTTTTAAATTTATAACAATTATAATTTGAAGTTATACTTCAATAATAATCACTTACATTATATATATATATATATATATATATATATATATATATATATATATATATATATATATATAATAAGATTTTTTCTTCTCAGATTTGAGAACTCCCTTATGGTAGAGAGTGAAGGCTGTAAAGTATAATGAACTGTTCAACTATATTTATAGATTGGAGATATAATATAAAATTCTCGTGAATCTTATTTCCAAATTAAAAGTATTCCACATTGTGCAACTAGCAAAATCTGTAGATGGAAATCATCTAAACATCTTAAAAATTCTGTGTAAATAGAAAATTGGAAATAGAAAAAAAAAAATCTCTCCTATAATTCCTTGAATGGGGCTCTGGTTAGCCATGTGAGTTAATGCATTGGTCTTAATCTCACATGGTAAATCTACAGTAGCAGGTTTGATTCCTGCCTGGGCAACAGGAATTTAATTATTGACAAACTCATTAAATAAAATCCTTATTCCCACCCTAGCTAGAAAATGGGGGTAAACTGTAGATATAACACCCCAATTAGCCTTAGTAACATAAAGAGGGCATTAATAAATAAATAACTCCATGAATATAACTAAAATATGTATTATATGTGTAATGTTCTTGGCACATATTAAAAAATGTCTGAACTTCTATAAATACTGGGTCAATTGTTTGAAATAATTTAAATGCATTTTTTTAGAAGCAAATTCCCTCTAAGAAATATAATTTTTGGTCATTTATATGACAGAACTACTAAATAATTCCTTGCAAATCAAAAAATAGTAAAAAAATTCCTTGCAAATCAAAACATGGTAAACGAAAGCCCAAAAGTAGATGATTTTAAGGGTATAATAAATTATAATTTTAATAATTTACAACTTTTTTGTTAACAACTTCTTTAAAACTTTGTTATAGTTATAAAAAAGAATTATAGCAGTTTAAAACAGTTCCCGAGGGGAGAACTTGAAAAAAAAAAAGCATACATCAAGTTAGGTTACTCATTTTACTGATAATCTGTATTCGGAAAAGCTTAGTTCATGCTTAGTTGATTCATTTCAGGCTTTATTTATTCTTCTGAAAATAACATCTCCAGAGAAGATAATGGAGATAGTCTATTGTAATTGTTTTCTCCTATTCTCTAAGGAAGGTTTGTCATAATGGGAAGATAGCCAACACAAACCTAAAGGGGAGAAAGACAAAATAGACAAAGAATCTGGTTGGAATCATTTATGACTCCCAGATACAAATTAATTCATTTTTAATTTGTATGTATTAGCTCGTAATTTTATGAGCTTATGTAATGGAGATGTTATAAATTCCCTATACATTTGTTAGTATATTTTCTCACTTAAGTAGTAGTAATAAAAATCCATGAGAAATATTATTCTAGGATGTTTTAAAATCAGGAATTTGTCAGCCCATAATGTTCTGTTGTAAAACCATAATTAGGTATTAGCAGATCAGCTAGGGGAAATCAGCTATTGAGGTTGTACTCATGACACGATTTTTGAAAAATCTTCCTCAAATGTCCATTGATCCTACCTAGTATATGACGGAAATGGGGTCCGTTCAAAATTTTATATATATATATATATATATATATATAAAATATATATAAATATATATATAAAACAACATTTATAGGACATTACATTTGCAATAAGATTGTTTTGTACAACATTTTGATCCGACATGAAAGTTCAGAGATTTTGAATTTTCAAAATTCTCTCCTCTAAACCCTCTCCGACTGGTATGATATCGACCCTTAACAAACTTGGGACTTTATTTTCACATAAAACATTTAATTATAACATTTATGTCAATTTGTATAACAATAAAACAAAAAATGTTACTCCTAGAGTGTGTGTGTGTCTACACACACACACACACACACACACACACACACACACATATATATATATATATATATATATATATATATATATATATATAAAAAAAAAACTGAGGTCTCATTTTCATCATCTCCTGGGTAGAATTGATGGACATTTGAAAAAACTTTTCAAAAATGGTATCAGGATTACAACCTCTCAATAGCTGCTTTCTCTTAGGAGAAATTTACTAAAAATCAATTGAAAATAACAATAAATTATCAAACATTATTGTAAAGTAATAAGAGGTTGCAGAAATTCAGTCAAAATGTTTTCTTATAGCTTTCTTAGTGAGTCTGGTACATTTTATGTTATTTTCTTTTTTTTTCATATTTACAATTTATATCACTAATGACAATAGCATGAGAGTGAAATCTTATTTATTATATCCATTTTTTATCTTGTTTATTTCAGCAATTGAAGCCGAGAAAGGGCAGCAGAAGCTTATTGAAGGAATTGAAAATTTTGATCCTAAAAAGCTGAAGCACACTGAAACCCAAGAGAAGAATCCTCTTCCCACAAAAGAAGGTAAATAATTTATAAAATAAGTTTCTTTATAATTGATTTGTATGTAAGCAGATATACACACACACACACACACACACACACACACGCACGTACGTACGTACTCATGAGTATATCAAGTAAGTAATTATTTCTGACAATCTGTATTCATTCCTATCGGCGGAAGCCTATATCAACTTATATCACTGACAAATACTGATGCAAAAATAACCAGACATTGTCTCTACCTAATTTTCGTAGCAAAGTACTATCCTATTAAGACCAATGGTCCATCATAAAGGTTAATTGCTACTGTGTTTTCTGTTGGGGGCCGTTATACTGATTGTTAAGTCACGAGGTAAAAGGAAGATGAAGACAAAATATTATCCTTTCATTACCCCTCCCTGAATAATTCCTTTGGAGAATAAATAGCTGTGATTGCTCTTTATAACATGTGTAATAGTGTTTTATAAATGGTAAGGAACTGGAAAATGAGTTAAATCAAAGAATAAAATTTAAAGGGCTTTCCTTGAATGTGCTATTCTCCAACATGGTTCTTCCCAAAACTTCTTCTCCGAGACAGAAATTCTTTATTAGAATAATAATAGCAGGTTTTAATACACTGACAATTCATTGAAGAAGACTCTTGATAGAGTTCTATGACTACCTTTGGCTGATGCCAATGTGACTATTCGTATGCTTTATTAGTAAATACTTAGCTGCCTACTGATTTAAATACATAGTCTCTTGGGAAACCTATTTAACATCAAGAGGGTATAACTCTCTTATACTTTATGTTTTCCTTATTAATCATTCCATTATTCTTGATAATATAGTTCCTCCATGACTTCTTATATCATATTTTCTTTGATATAAAGCATTTATTTATTTATTTAGCATTCATTATTTTTGAGAAAAACCTATCCTTGTGTTGGATTTTTTTCTAAACACAATTAATTGTAAATTGACTAAAATTTCCATTACTTACAAACATTTATGTATGATACAATATTTTTTTGTTTTTAATTATATTTGTATCATGTTTTTACAGCAATAGCTCAGGAAAAAGGTGCATGAACTTTGTTCTCTCGAAGAATGCAGGGATCAACATTTTTATATCATATTATCTTTTGTAATTAAATTACTTTTATATAGTTATTATTATATTTTTTTGTCTAACATTAATTATCAATTAGTATTATATTTTGCAACAAGTGAGAGCGCTTGACTGGAGCCTCTTCAATATTTCTAGGGATACAATAAAGTAATATTTGTTTTCATATTTTGCATATACTTTATACTTAAGTAATTTATAAATCTGTTAATACATTCTAAGGAAATTATTCATTCCACAATTTCTCAATTTGTTAAGATAAGATCATTTATTTGATTGATATAATGTAGACAGTCCTAGGAGTTTGGCAGTTATTATGTCATTATGTAGTAGAAACTCATTCTGCATTTATCTAGAAGTCTTTCCTTCATGAATTCTTTATTTATTATTGTGGTTAGGCTTAAATAAATTGTTTTTGCAAAATAGGATGTAATTAATGTTTGAAAAAAGGCTGAAATATTTGTATTATGTTTACTATTTAATTTGTAAAAATGAAATAGCTTGCTAGTCTTACTGACTTAATCTGTAATGAAGTCATTTTTAAATTGAAAATTTGCTTTATGCTTAAATTAATGCAATAAAAGTGGTAAAATCTCCTTTGGTTGATATTTATTTTCCTTTATATTCCTTTCCAACACCATGCAAGTATTGTGATACCACCATCACTTGGCACTATGTTAAAGGGAAGTCAATATTCATTCCAGAGGACTAAAATATTTGCAGGTAATCTACTAATGATTCCATATCAATTTTTACCTAAGAAAAAATGAAATATCTCAAGTCAAAGAAGTCTTTCACTAAAGTCTACGTAAACAGTAATTGAAATTTAAGTTGAAAAAGTGATATTTGTGACTAAGTTGCTATAAAAGGAAATTTTATAAGAAGGAGGAAGTTTTTTTCTGAAAAGTGAAGAGAAATAAAATCTCATGAATAGTTTTATATTGAAGTTAGATTACTTGGGTAGATCAACAATTGTAGTTCACTAATTTTTTAATAACTCTAATTATATAATACTTTTCCATTCAACAGACATATAGGTAATTTTTCAATTTTATGCTTTTCCTAACCCCTGCTCTTGATCCCATTTTGGCTATTAATGACCTTTACCCCCCTTTTAAATGATGACTAAATATTGAGTGTGGCCTCTAAAATAATAAAAAGTCTGTCACACAGGATCTGCGTAAACTAAGCAGATTTCCCATGTGAAGTTTTGCAATAGAGAAATCTGCGTACTGGTAACACAACACCACCGTGATTAAATACAAAGGGTAATGAGAAATCTTTCAGTTAATTAAAATAAATTCCCAACTGAAACGGCTTCTGAATTGTAAGAATAATTTATATTTTAATATCTCAAATTTTAGTAGTCCAAGAACTAAAGAAGGGGGGGGGGCAGATGAACAGAACGTATTTGCATAAATCTCACAAAGTAAAGAAAGGTTAGAAACTACAGGTAAGGTTAAAAGAAGCTTCCACCTGAGCCAAGCAGTTAGGGAAACGGCCGACCTAATCCAAACTATACCTGATCACAGACTTCATAAAAATGCAAATATCTCGGTTAATATTCAAGATAGAAAATAAATGTATATAACAATATTTATAGTAAATTTAATTTGCAATAAGATTGGTTATATATATATATATATTTATATATATATATATATATATATATATATATATATATATATATATAATTTTGAATGGACCTCATTTTCATCATCTCCTAGGTAGGATCGATGGACATTTGAAGAAATTTTTTGAAAATCGTGTCTTGAGTACGACCTCAATGGCTGATTTCCCTTAAGGGAAATCTGTTAAAATGAAGTTCTAGAGCAGGGGTCTCCAAACTTTCCAGCCTTAGGGCCATACTGATTACTCCAGTAAGTTCCGAGGGCCAAAACCATATTATCATTGTTGCCGGTGGTAAAAAGTATGGATTAATTTCAAAAATTTGTTAGTTATTATATACTGAAGTTAAATTTTCTGCATATTATACATGTCTTTACTCATTACAATTCTGTGTTTCTTTATCCAACTTATCACAAAAACAATAAAAATAAGCCTACAACAATGTTATGAGTAGTTACCCCATGACCATATCAATGTAGATGTCATATTAATAATTATTCAACATAAAATTAGAATACTTCAGTAAACTAAATTTAATTTGCTATAAAAAATATGTTCTCTAAAAGGAGTTTTCACAAGTATGCTAGCTCTCCGCGGGCCGGACAAAATCTGTCCACGGGCCGGATGGGCCCTCGGGCCGTAGTTTGGAGACCCCTGCTCTAGAGCATAGAATATTCATTGATGGCATTAATAAAAGTAAGTGATGAAAACAATATGTTAGATTGAAGCTTGGAACAAGATGTTTTATAATATAATGGCTATTGTTAGTGTGAAATGAGTAGGAGATTCAATTAAGGTGTAAAACCTGAAAAATATATAGCTCTATTCATTATCAAGTTAGAGAAAATTGCAAGGAAAAAAAAAATACAATGGTAGACAATTACTTTTTCAAGAACAACAATTTTGCAACATAGATCTGCACATCCCTATGCCATTATTATTATTATGGGGGGGGGGGTTAATCTCAGTTTCCTGGAAATATTTTTAGCGGAGGAAGATTTACCCAATCAATAAAAAGTTGCCCACTTAAATTGGGCATTCAGGAATTTTCTGACTATTTTGGCAGTATCTAACAATACAGAATTTTGTGAATGAAAAATTATGACATCGTCTGAATTTAAATATTTTTGGCTTTTGACATACGCATAAGTTTATTTGTTGAAATAACAATGGCAGAAATTCTGACTGATTCCAATTGTATAGATCTTTGATCTATTTGGATAGATCAGCTAAGGCTTGGTATTTTCTTATCTGAAATTGCTTTTTGAACATTCTTAGTTGATTTATTTCCTTATTAATGATGAGAATGTCTGGCATGTTATGGTGGACAGTATGGTCTGTTAACAATGCTTCATCCCAATAAATTTAAATATTATCCATTTCAATTACTTTTTGAGTTATAGCAATAACATGGAACTTCATTGTCCATTATATACAATTTAATTAAAATTCCTTGGTAATATATCATAACATCATTATTGTGCCTATGTAAGTACTCTAAATCAGACAGAATCTAACATCCTTCTGTAATATGTTGAATATACTCATATGAACCGTTGCAAAGTCAATATCGTTTGGAAATATTATCTTTTAACACATCTGTAGGATTGACTTGCAATAACTAGATCCCCCGGCTAGGCATTATAAACCTTTTGGTTTCTAAATATAACTTCAGAAATTAATCATGCTTCGTATATTTACATATCTATTTCCAACTTTAACAAATGGCTGCAATAGTCAGGCCATGGAGCTCTTTGATCTATCATTCTGTTAGATCTGTATTGATTTCTGTGTTCTTGTTCAATTTCAATTTTAGGGCTGTATATTAGGGTGGGCCGAAAAAAATTTTTATTTATTTTTCTTAATGCTATACCGAAAAAAACTTGTCTTTATTATGTGTTATTAAAATGCAACAAAGAAAAAAAATATATACCTAACCCCCGGCTAGCGCAACACACTTGAAATTTCGAAATTTCACTAAAATCACAGGATTTTACAATTTTTTTTAAAGTACCCAAACAGCTAGATATTGAACTGCTTTAGTGAAAATCATTTATATTAGAGTTATAAAAACACAATGGGTTATTGAAAATATATATTTCTTTTAATTTTAGGTAGCGCAAATGCTTTCAACATAGTTAATTGATCACTTTTCGAGTGCTAACCGCCTGTAGTGCAGTGCAGCATCTAATTTTTTAAATCCACTACCCATGTGTTTTTTTAGAAATATAATGTTGATGGAACAATCTCCTGTAGGAAAAGAAATAAATAGGCAATTTACATTTTCCAAATGAGTTTATTAATTACAAAATTTATCGTGAAATACAAATTGTCAATTCCCAGACTTAACATTTTATTGTGCTTCTCTTAGAATAGTCCTTTAAATATTTATAAGTGTGAAATCTTGTTTGCTGGAAAAACTTGGCATTGAAGTTCTTGATAGCAGCATTGTTCGTATGAAACCATCTCTGTTCTTGGCACCAACGAGTTTTGAAGAGGCTTCAGTTACATCCTTAGAGCATGAAGGCTGCGAATGTGAAACTAATGAAATGTTAGACGACAGCCTGATTTTTTGTTCCTTTACGTTGCAGTCTTTTGGTAATATTTTTCGACTCCTTCTTGTCTAAATTTCCAATTTTTCCTTGTCCAAGGTTTCTTTGGAAATAAATAAACTTAAGTTCAAGCGCCGGAATTTTTTTATCTTTTTCACATTGACATGAAATTGATAAAGGGCACTCACAGATCTCCAGGACCTTTTAGCAGTTGCAGGAGTATTATATTTTACATTTACATGTAGATACATCAAAGAGTGATAAAGCCTTTTGGTTAAATTCCTCAATTTTTTGTTTGAATTTTTCTTTTTCCTTGTCACGCTTAAAGGACTTCATTAGATTACGGTAGCTATTGTGGTATGAATTTATTAATTGCACAATTCTGCATGGCGTCACTGTTGGTATTAATGATTGTCAAAGAGGGCTTTTACTTTTGGAGCGACAATATTAGATATTTGAGAGAAACACACAGGCTTGTTACTTTCTAATGCTAGAAGGTACTGTTCGTGGAAATAGCTCCTAAGGACATCTTGGTAAGTTGGAAGCTTACTGCCATGCAATTCCCTCGGACAGCCAAACAATGGACAATCAAAATTACTGCGAGTCATTTTCTTAGCAGCAGTCATCACGCACGCGAATTTAAACTTAAACTTCATTCAATAAATTATATACTTAATTTGCACCGTCAACTCACAGCGACTACGCGTCTGCAGACGTAAACTGCCGAGTAACAAAGAACATGAAATGGTAGTGCGTTATGGGTAGAGGTAGTATAAGTGGGGGAAGCCCGGCACTTGATCTGCACTTGACTGTATAATGCATCATTTTCATGTCCATTGCGCTACCTCAGATTAATATAATTATACTTTTCCAATTATTTATTGTATTTTTAAAACTCTACTGTAAAGGGCTATCACTATAGATGCCCAATATGAAACTATTAAGATGCTTTAAAAATAATTACAAAAACTTATGATTTTAGTGAAATTTCGAAATTTCAAGTGTGTTGCGCTAGCTGGGGGTTAGGTATATATTTTTTTTCTTTGTTGCATTTTGATAGCACATAATAGAGACAAGTTTTTTTCGGTATAGCATTAAGAAAAAAAACAAAAATTTTTTCGGCCCACTCTACTGTATATCCTTTATCTAATTTTGTAATTTCTCTGAAGACTAATCCTCATTTCATCTAATGAAGTTCCGAAGAGCATTTTCTTGTGATCAACATATTTTTTTTATATTAATGAGGCCTTGCTCCACCTTGATTACTTGGGATATACAGTGTAGCCATTGAAAATATTGTATGGTGCATAGGTGCTTTCATTTGGTATCCATCCAAGTAATTACCTTAAAACTATACATTAATGAAGGAATCGCCCATGTGTTTCTATATGTAGTATTTACAGACTACACCTGGTAATTGATCTAGTGAACAGGTAAACCTGATTTTCACGAGATCAAACTAGGAAATAAGAGAGTCACAAGGACATGTTGTGGTTTCCCCCTTGCCTTCGGCATCAGAACATCCAGCAATAAAAGCATTATGAGGAAAATTCCATTCACACCAGTAAAGGCATGAGTGGAGAAAATTCAATTCAATGCCAGAGTTAGATAGCCATCCGTCCATAGCCGGTAGCCATAAGCTGACTAATGATAGTCATTAGCCAGTATGAGCATGCAGACTACAACTTTAATCTACCCTCCAGTCTTGCCCTACTGACATTTTGTAAGTGAGAATTTAGACAAGGAGGGAGTGTTTCTATATGCATAATATAAAATCTATATTTTATGTTAAATCCTATCTACAGGTTACCACCCTTTTCTAGCCAGGAGGGGACTAAGGATTTTATTTAATGAATTCCATCACTAAATAAATCCCTTTGCCCAGGCAAGAATTGAACTTGCTACTCTAGGTTTACCATGTGAGATTAAGGTCAACGCTCACATGGCTAACCTGAGCTCCATGATATAATAATGAAAATAATTCAATTATACATTTTACGGCCAGATAATTGTTCCCAAATTATTAAATTCCTCTTAATACACATGTCTCATGACAACAACAATATATAGATAGATTTGTCATGATAACAAACTTCCCATCAGTTGTACTTCCCTCTGATGTGGATTTCCCCGTTGCCTGACAATAAGCCTTCCCCTTAATAATAAAGTAATCACAAACGTCCGCCATGCAGGGGCCGTTAACTAAGCAGATTTCCAATGTGTGTCACGTATTTGCATTTATCTGAAAACGTAAAAGTTCATTGTGAGCAATATTTGGTATTTAGGATTCAAATAAAGTGCTTCATAATATAACAGCTTATTGTTAATATGAAATGAGTAGGAGTGGGGGTTCACTGAAGACTGAACACTAAAAAATGTAAATATCTTGGTTAATAATCAAGATATTGAAAAAACATATATAACAACATTTATAGAACATTACATTTGCAATAAGATGGATTATATACAATTTTTCGATCCAATGCATAACAACGGTTATATTTAGAATTTTTGAAATTCTGTCTTCTAAACCCCCCTCCCTCCCACTTCCACGTCCGATTTTAGCCGTTAAGGGAAATCAGCTAGTGAGGTCGTACTCATGCCTTCAGCAAGCCCCAACTTCCATGTTACATAAACAATACTCAGTTATATAATAAATCATATTATTTGAAGCTTAAATACCAAATATTGTTTTCAAGAGACCTTTATTACGAGATACTTGACTTGCAAATATGTTCTCGTGACACCCCCCCCCCCTCTTAAGTCCTTGGACTACTAAAATTTGATTGATTCAGATAAAAATTATTCTGATTCATTATAAATTATAGTACTAGATATAGTAAATAGTTTTCAATAAAATTGATGTTATATTCTTTTATATTTCAGTAATTGTTTTTTTTTTTTCCAGCGAGTGGTTGGCAGACCTGTTGTTTACATTTCAGATGCTTCCCATCCGGAGGGGAAAGATTTCTTATTACTGTTTGTATTTGTTCACGGTTGTGTTGTTACCGGTATGTAGATTTATCTATTATTAAACTTCACGAGGGAAATCTGCTTTTTTTTACGCAACCCCTGTGTGATGGACTTTTCATTATCTCCTTGGTAGGATCGATGGACATTTGAAGATATTTTTTGAAAATCCCATCATGTCCCCTAAGGGAAATCTGCTAAAAATGTATACTATTGGATACTGCCAGAATAGTATGAAAATTCCTGAATACCCAATAAAGTAACTCTTTTTACTAGTTGGAAACATTTTCTCCCCATAAGAATATTTCCAAGAACCTCAGAGAATAACCCTTCCCACCCCCCATAATAATAAACTAGACGAAGGATATGCAAAATACACCACAGAAAAGGTGACCAATGGTCTTATAATGTATGAAATTCAATTCTGAAAGGAGCATATGCTACCTGCCAGCAAGTACAAAAGATGCATTTGGTTAAGAACTCCAAGGAAATACATCACTCTTCTTGAGTGTGTGTGTGTGTGTGTGTGTGTGTGTGTGAGAGAGAGAGAGAGAGAGAGAGAGCGAGAGAGAGAGAGAGAGTAATCATGCCAGTGACTAAATGAAATATACTGGGCAATTGGGCAAAGAGATCTCTCAACTGATTGGACATTTCAAATCCTTTAGGAGAAATGGAGGGACCAAAATCACAGTGGTAGAACTTTTTAAATAATAATAACAATGATAATATAATTAAGATCATCAATTAAAATTAGGGAATATCAAGGGATTAGCCAAGGAAGCAAATTATCAAGAGAACTTGAAATTCAAAATAGCTAATAACTGGAATTTGAATGTCATGAGTTTGCAAATATGGGGAATATCATAATTTTACTAAAATTTTATTGTGTAACAATATATTTTAAACATAATTTAATTAGGTTTTAAAATGATTATTATACAAATGAAATAAGTGAATAATTTATCTATTAAGTGTAAAGAGAAATAAAGCAACAATACATAAAATACAATTTCCAAAAGATTGGCTTGTTCCTGGAATACTTGGTCAATGACTGCTAATTTAAGAAATGAAACTAATTATTTTGAAATTATATGTTTCTATAGCAATTATTCCCCAATGTGTCAAGAATACCCTGATGAAGGAATGGTTTTTGTTTTCATTTCTTACAATCTGCCAGGAGATTAAAACATTTTAATCCCTTCTGGGCTTATTGTGGTCATAGTACAGAAAGAAAATGCCACATAAGCTTGAATAATAGTGTAGTTTTGAAGGTGGTTGTACATTTAAATAATATATTTGCATGCCAAAACTTATTTATTACATAATTTTTTAATTTCAAAAATGCTCTAAATATCTCTTTAACACAGAATCAAATAAGCACCCCTGAATGATAAAACTTGGGTAAGGTATGTTTCAAAAATGAATATTTATAAAGAAATAACACCAATCAATATATTAAGCAGTTATATTTCATATTTTCCATCAAAAACCATTTATGTTAAAAATTGTTAAAACAAAGGTATTAAATCATTAAAAAAAGGAAGAATGTAAATTGCACAATAAAATAAACACATCTTAAAACAGATGTGCTTGTATAACATATATGTGCACAGAAATAGCATCAGATTGAATGCATATAACTTCATATTAAATGGGAAGAAACTAATCTTTGAATATTATTTCCAGAATACTTAATTAAGGAGTTCATAGGAAGTAGTTTAAAATTGTATTTTATGAAATACTAAATTTCATCAATAGCAATAGTGTAAATTATAGTATAGTGTAATCAATTACTCATATTTTACTTGAATAGAAAATAGAAACGGTTAGTTCTAAGAACAAGAACAAAGTTAAAATCTAGTTCGTCATTGAAAGTGGAGGAAAAACACAAAATCATAATTTTTTTTAATACGTATTATACTAAACTTTTTGCAAACATTTTAATGACAAAGCAAAAAAGGATCTATATATGTTTTCTGTATACTCAGCAGGAACAGGGAAATTCAAATTTTGTTATTCCACCCTCCTCCCCTCTCTTAAAACTCCTCGCTCCCTAATCCAATTTTTTATTTATATAAACAAAATCTTTTGTTTATGATAAAATTAATTTTATTCTTTCTGTGGCTTAAATATTACCAAAATATTTTCTTATACACTATTGATGGTGCCAACATATCATTTACAATATGGATATTCATTATTTTTTAAATAATTAAGGTAAGTATTCTTCTTCAGAGTAAAACGTATTTTAAGAAACTGAACAATATACTATTAAAATGAAAGATATGAACACCCGAAGCCGAGTTTGGGTAAAGCCAATAGATCAGATGGATGTATGGTTAGACAATGAAGGCTATTACAGAAAACATACTGCCCGTGATGGAACGTGTCTCTTCAGAGCTGTTTCTGAACAGGTAATAACTATTCACTATAATCTAAAACAAATATATTCTTATTAATTGAAGTTTGAAATGTTAATTTAAGGATAATAAGTAAGTCTCAACTGGAATACATCATTGGAAGGCTCCTTTTGCTTATTCTAAAAAAAATTCATTAATTGAATTTTTAAATTCCTGAGTAGAGGATAGATGGACAGCCAAAATTGCCATTATTCTTCCTCTTCTATTTCTACCCATATGTGATATATATATATATATATATATATATATATATATATATATATATATATCACATAGAAGCTTATTGTGTAGTACAATTAATATGAAAGGAACTCTTACTCAGTTTGTAGAAATGGGAATTAGGAAGGGGAAGTATTAAGCAATTCATGATCATAATCTTAATTTACTAAAGTATATTGCGGTAATAAAACATCTTGGACTGTCAGTACAATGGTTCCTTCTTTTTAAGTGTGTGTGATTATTTAGTGTGGAGCTGACAGTATATTACTCATGTCTTCCTTTTCCTGTGATGTGGAGAAGAGAGCAAACATGACAAGATTTGAATAATTTGCTTACTAAAATCATTCTTGACATAGCCTCAACAGAACTTATCTACAAAAAGGACAAGTCGTTCAGCCTGAGGGTCATATTGACCATGTTAATTGCTTGTTCTTTTTTAAATAAACCTTTTCTTTTTATAAATTATGTTTAGATAGAGATATTCATCAAACTAATTTTGAATTTATTCAATTAACTTTTTAAGAGAACTAAATATTTGATTTCAGATATTTCTGACTCAAGCATTTCATTTGGAATTGAGGAAGCAAATAGTAGACTACATGTTAAGAAATGAAAAATACTTCCAAAAGGTATATTAATTGTCGGTTTTTTTTGTTTTTTTTCTATTCTCCCAATGATTTGTAACATTAGAATTCAGTAAAACTGTCGCACACGAGAGTTGGAATGATTAAACTAAGTAGCTTTCTCATATACTGGAATTACTCATGAATGAGTACTAGCCTATATTTACCCCTAAGTAAGAACCCTATGTCAGCAAGACTTGATATACATCCAGTGCACAAGATGTTCAGTGATATTTTAGCATAATGTGCAAATTGAAAGAATGAGTGGCCATTTACTAAAGGTTGAAAACAAATAACTTTGTAATTATTTGAGTCAGAGTGAATCATGCAGTATAAAAACTTGATTAAAAGATTAGATTAGTTATATGACAATTTTCAAAGCAACATACTTGAGCTAGAGGAAAGAATAGAATGGGAAATGTGGGACCTTACTTAATCAATAACATTGGTTGTATAATATTTGTCTAACAAAATTGTATCAAAATATTTATGATTTTTCATTCTCCTTCTCTACTCTCTATATCCAAATCGAGGACCTATATAATCACCTGAAATTGGCAGTCTGAGAAATAAGGACAAACCCTGGCTATACTATGAACAACATTCTCATAAAAGCATAAGGAATATTTTAACAAGATGTTAATCACTTGTAGAAGTAACAAAACATTAGCTGGTGCTGTGGAAGGGTTTACAAAAGGAGCACACAATTAGGGTTTTAGAATAAGTAGGAAAAAAACAGGTAGGGAGAACATGAGTTCCTCTAATGCACTGAGCAGATTATAGGTCCGGTCAAATTTCATGTTACCTAGTTATAGCCTATTCAATTGCCCAGAAGTAATAGTTAAGGATAATAACAGTGTAAAAGTATATATAAAAGTCAGAATGGTTATAGTATACAGATGCTTCTAAGCCAAGGAGAGGCTCTACTTTAGCTGTCTCTCCAGAAAGGCTAAAGTGCTACATATAACATAGAATAATGCAATATTTAAAATATATGTTATTTATTATCGCTCACTTTATTCTGATGTTGCTAATTGGGATGGGCTATCTACACGTTACCACCCTTTTCTATCATTTAATGAGTTCATCACAATAAATTCCTATTGCCTAGGTAGGAATCAAACCCAAGATTCTATGTTTACCAAGTGAATTAAAACCAAGTCCTTAACTCTTATTGCTGGGTCCTTATATAAAAGTGCAATATATATGTGTGTCTGTGTGTGTGCGTGCGTGCGTGCGTGCGTGCATGTGTGTGTGTGTAGCCATCTCAGCAACATTTATTTGTGGTAGTAAAAAAAAGTTTGGCCCTCACCAAGGAAAATCTGAAAGCTCTTCTGATTATGGAAAGACTCTGAGAAAGTTAATTGAACTTAAGGAAAAAGAGTATCATTAAAGGGTCAGAAGTGTATAGTTTGTAATATTAAGATTACACTGGTTTGGGCATCAACCCAACCCAGTGGTGAATCAAGCCTGGCAGGCTGTTAGAAAAAGTCTTACTGGAGTGAGGAGGAGAGAGTGGCTCAAGAAGAACTGATGGAGAGCTTACAGCTGTTGCTTTTCTGGGATTGGAGGATCCGCCTCTGTCCACATTGAACACTCTGAGACGGTCACCATCCAAGCCTACAAGCACAAACATGTGTAATGCTTTCTTAATGCTGATAGGTTTCAAACCTTCAAAAAAAGAAATCTGATATGGACACCACATGACACCCTTGCACTGATATTACATGAATTAAAATGTTTAGCTGCAATTAACATTTTAGTTAATTAAAATTAACAAAATTAGCTGTAATTTAAAGTTATTTCACTTTTAAATGGTAATGCAATACTCTGATCCAATGCACTGGATCAAAACCTTTCATAAAACATAACACACACACATACACACACACACATTCAGGGTGTCCCAAGTTCCTCTGCCACCGCCATTAAAATCGCCAATTGTATTAATAAAACGCTGAGACTTGGTGTGCAATAATTGTGATCCCTAAAGAATCTTTTAGTCCATGTTCAACCTCGTAACCTTCTCCAGTACTTCTCCAACGACCATAACTTTGGAATTTCCAATGGAATGCCATACTTTTAATGATGGATTCTTGTAGAAAATCAAATTCTAAAATGAGCTTATTTTAGTGAATTTTTTTATTTGACGCATCCTTTAGCTGTAAAATGCACAAATCTTTATTTCAGACATTTTATTGAAAAATGCTGCGACATAAAAGTTGTAGGTAACAAAATTATCTGAAACAAGTTCACTGGAAAAGGAATGGACTCTGAAAAAAAAAAATAGAATTTAAAATGAATTAATGCAAAAGTATTCTTGAATGAATCCAAAAAATGTTTACTTCAAGAACACGTTCTTAGATTTAATTTTTTTTAAACTAATTACGTAGTAATTATTTTTCAAAGGAATACATTTTCCCACCCACATCACTTCATGTAAAAAAATGGTGCAGTATCTTACAGGGAATTTTTTTGATTAAGCATAAGTTGATACAGTCTTCAACCACTTCCTAAATGAAGAGTTTCTAAATTAAATTTAAGATAAACTCTGATAGTATATTGGATTAATGGTCATATTTAAAAGCACTCTAATTGATAAGATTTTTTTCTTAGTTCATTACTTGTCCGCTGATGGAATATGCGGAAAAAATGTACAATCCACGAGAATGGGGTGGTAAATTGGAAATAGAAGCGATGTCTCTCATGTATAAGTAAGTATATTATTCGAGTAAATTTAGAGATATTTTATGAAAAGAATAAAACTAGTATTTCTTTTCTTTTAGATGTGATTTTATAGTGTTTCAAGAATTAGAAACTCCTCCAGAAAATATAACTAAACGTGGGTTTCAGAAAGAATTAATGTTGTGCTACACTCAGGAAAGGCATTATGATTCTGTGTATACTAAGGAGTATATAACAACTGCAGCCTTCTGTCAATGTAAGTTACCTAACACCTTTGAGAATTAATATACTACTGCAAACATAGAAACAAATGTATTTCAGCTCATGATAATCTGGGAATGGGAGTTTCTATTACAATATACAAGTACAAAAGTCTACAATTGTCGCTTCAAATATTATAACTAAAATTTGTGTAACTATTGTAATGTAATAAGCAGCTGTTGTGAAGTCATTAGAGATAACAAAAAAAAAAAAAAAAGATCGTGAATCTTAAAATGTTTCAATGACAGGGTGTAACAGACTTTAATGTACAAACATTGAGAGACGATTCTAGAAACAATTTCCAACAAAATATTCCTATACGGTATGGCCCAATTCTCACTTTTTTTGTTTTTGTTTTTTTGATTTTCAAATTGGTGCTATTTTTTCACATATAACAAGCCATAGCTCCAGGAATTATTTCAATATCAGAAATCTGAGTTTACCATTTGAGAGAGCAATAAATTTCCCTTTAAATGATGCTCCTTGCATAACCACATGCTATTGTAAAGGAAAAACTAAGGGTGTTTAATGAGAATAAGTAACGACATTTTCTTTCTGTGAAAACTTTCTTCTTTTATTGCTTCATTATCTGAAGAAAAGATTTCAACACTCAAACTTCAGAAAAACTTCTAAATTTAGTAAGGTGCAAATTTCTCCTTTTCATTTTCAAATCCCAAAAATATTCTTCATTGTAAAGATATTCTAAATTGAAAAAATGGATTTTATTTCAGGACTACTGAAACTGAACTTGTTATTAAAATGTTTTGTTTTCTGCCAATTAGACCTCTAATATCTGTGATAATGCAGTTATAAAAAAGAAACAACCTCTTTTATTAAAATAAATACAATTTTTAAAAAATCAATCCAGTTTATTGAAATTAATTAAATTAACCCACTGAGTTTCTCAATGCAGACACCTTATTATTATTAGATAGGATACTAATTCCACTTTGGAGACCTCTATTAGGTATTAAAACATAAACAACTTGGCATTATCCTCTTAAACAAAACTAGTTTACCTTAATAAACGTTTTTTTACCTTAAACTCTTACCTCAAACAAAACTAGTCAGTCTGTGTTCTTACTTTATACAGAATTTGAACTATTATTTCTATATACATGAATGATCTCATAAATGGAAGTGCTCGAGAGGCTATAAGGCAGTACATCCGATATTTTCCTGCAAGGTGTCTTCCTGATAGTCGTACATTTTCAGTAACTTTCTACCGAGTTCGTGAAACATGGTGTGTTAATGCTGTAGGTATAGCATATCCAAGAGGTATTTGTCAGATAAGAGAAGATGACGAATTATGAAGACGGATCATCTGTCAAAGTTTGTTACACCCTGAAGGGATTTAATATATAGAACCTTTTTTAGGCCAGGATGGGTTCAGTACTTTTTTATTTGAGAATACGAAATTATTGATACCAATGAGCACAGAACTCCAGAAATGAGGTGATCAGTAAATTGGTTAGCAAAAAGAAGTATGCTTACCCACTACCACATCCTCACATGCCTAGCTTGTTAAGCAAGCTCATAAGAAGGTAGAGTGATGTGGGTAGCTCTAGTTCACATTTCATCTCTGCAGAACTCTACAACCTGATTCCAGTTGTTGTTTTGGAGTTATTCAGAGCAAAAAAAAATCTACAATACTCATCACTTCAAACTATTTTACATAACTTGCCTACATTTCACTTCACGTGGTGGCAAAATTATATAAATAAGATATTTAAAAAATGTTAATTAAATTTGAGAACAAAAATAGGTTATAAAATGTCCTAACGCATCATCATTAGCAGTAATTACCTCATGGGCATTATAAAATTCATTTATGACTTTAAAAAGGCTTATTGTTGCAGACGTTATAATTAGAATTATTACATTTTTACAAAAAAAAAAAACACAAATACATTTTTACTCTTTGATTGTGACAACTTTTTTGATTCAGCATATATTTAATAATGTGACCTTTATTTTTTAATAATAGCAAAGAAATTTCATTTTCAAAGTTTTTTTTTAATATTTGTATTTTTCCTAGAAATAGCAAATCAATATTTTCACTAATATTATTACATAATTTTTTTTAAAATTTCAATTGTTCTTGATAATGTTTTCTATGGCTCCTGATCTGTATCCTTCACCTTCCAGCACTAGAGTAATTGAATTAATTATTCAATATCAATTGTAAACTGCTGATTGAAGTAGTCAGCTGATTTGTATTTATTTTTTGTAATTTGATCAGTATTAATGAAGAAGGAATGTTGGATCTCTAGGACCATAATGAAAAACCAGCTTATGTATATAGTTATGCACTTGAATGGGTTTGTACTAATAAGAATCAATAATGTGAAAACAAATTGTTATAATTTTTTTTTCTATTTTTCACTCTATCATGTTTATAAGGCTGTTAATTTAAAATTTATATCATACAGGACACAGAACAAGGCAGGAGCTTGACATTAAAAGGGAAAGAACCATGTTGTAAACATCTAATGACATAAAGGTGGTTTGAAAAACAAATACTACAATGATTTTAATATATTATTTCATCCTTTTTAGCGACAATATATGAACTGCTGTACAAGAGAGTCTTTGAATTAAAAGAGGTAGATTATGCCGTCAATAAAATGCTTCATGATAAAAATTCTAGATATCAACGAGAACACATTCCATTTCTTAGCTCTGGGTAAGGAAGACATTTTTTTCATAAGAACATAGACAAATTTAAAAACCTCATTTACCGTAATCTTTAATTATTCAAGGTTTGCGCTGAGACTAGAAATGCGAGATAGTTACCATAATGTTAAAGACCTACTAGATTTTGGTATCACGCCTTTTCCTTACAAAGTGGCAAAATCTCTTGATACTGAAATTTACAGGAATGTTGAATATGATACTTGGAATGAGTATAGGAAAGGTAAGTGTTAAAATTTAAAATTTTAGAGGCTGAAAATAGCACAGAATAATTTTATTTTAAAAAAATCATAGAAAGGATTATCTCAACATAGGGTTGCATTTAAATATAATAAGGTTTAGCATAAGTATTTCTACTTATGATTTGTGTTACTCAACAACAACCACAAACTTTTCAAGCAATATAATATTCTTCACAATTACAGCTATCAGATATTTATAATTTGTTAGCTGAAAACAAAGGAAGATTCGTTTCTTTAATTATAACACTCAGAGGAGGAATTGGGGAAGCTGGAGTGTGGAATTAGAGAATCCTTACTATTGATGAGTGGTTTATGATCTTGGCAGTTGTCTATCAAGGGCTGGAGTGTCTAGTAGTTAGTTAGGTCTAGAAACAGTATTGCTGGCCTTTGCTTTAAATAATACTCATGCATGTTTAACTCCCTGAAGAGCAACAAGTCCTCCATCAAATTTCAACTGAGGTCCCCCTTTCAGTCCATTTGGTAGAGCTCTACCGAGATAGGTTTTTCAGTCACCAACCCATGAAACCACCAAGGTTAAACTGTACCCCATATTCTGTGGCGGTGACAATGATAACCTCTACGGATTAGATAAAATACCTTTATAGCAATTGCCTCCACAGCCCAATGGGAAAAAGGCAGGGATCCTAAGATAGATCCTGATATCATCCAAGTCAAGAGTGGTGACAGGAAGTTCAGGAGACCTCTAGGTCAATATACTCATTACATTATCCGATGGAGTAATTCTAACGTGCTGTGGTCTTCCTTGTGCACTTGAAAACATCGATAACAGAAATCGCACTTAAATAGTTGCCCATCATTGGCCATAGTCAGTCCTATTTATGATAACCTGATAGACCCTCAGATAAGCGGGCAAATCCTACACACCATGACGCAATGCCTTGATAAAAAACAAACCCCTAACTTGCTCTTTGATGTGGATTCAACACTTGTGTGACTTTCTTACCCATAATGTCATCCTCGTCCACAGTGTCCTGAGTTATTGACTCATCAGACATGTCTCTGATTTTCTAAAAGTAATTAGCCTGGAGAGCCTTAGTTAGTTGCTGGCTCATCAGCCATTGTGCAGATTTTTACTATTGTTGTGGTTTTGAAACTCATCTGAATGATTGCGTGAAAATGATTATAAAATTCCTTCAATAAATACTTAACAAAACAATCAAATAAGTGGCTTAACAAAAGTCTATCACTGAGGAGCTGCACAAAATAAGAACTATTCTTGCGTGCAAGAATGATATGCAGATGTTACCACCTACATAGTGGTACAATGGAAACAATATTTGAAACTGAACATGGACATGTAATATTAAATGATATAGTAGTACCATATAAAAAATTGCATGAGTAGGAATGGGATTTTACTGGTGACAGATAACAAAGAAATATAAATAATTGTGTTAATATTCAATTTATAGAAGAGTGTATAGAACAAAGGTTGTAGGATATTACTTTATTAAAAAGATTTGATTTATAAAATTCTTTGATCCTTAATAATGTTGTATTAATCTACATTTTTTCTCTCTTCTAAACACTCACTTCTGCCCCTGAGGTTTCAGCTATTAAACTTAATCTTAGTTTTACTTGAAATGTTTAAATTTCTAGTTTGATAGCAACTAAATAAAAATTACACTTTCCAGAGTATTAAAAATATTGTGTGTATGTGTATATATATATATATATATATATATATATATATATATATATCTATATATATATAAAATTGTAACCTCTGTCTGTACATTGATTTTTTTCGCGAAATTTCACGATAACTTTTCGTTTCACATGTCATAGACACCATAACTGCATTTTGTTTCTTTGGTGTCTGTTTGTTTGTTTGTTTGTTTATTTGTTTGTTTGTTTGTTTGTTACCTTTTCACGCACAAACGGCTGAACCGAATTTTATGAAACTTGGTATGTATATTACTACTAGCCCAACTTAGACTTTAGGCTATATTAAAATTCTCTGTGACGAACAGGAGTGGGGGTTATAAGGGAAGCCAGAAATTAAAAATAGCGATATTTCGTTTCCTATTAGTTTTTCCGCAAATATGAACATAACAAAAGTTGTTTATTTTGTTATTTAGAGTAACTTTTGTTATATACACTTTTTTCGTATACCGAGTTATAAACGAGATATACGCTAAAACCTATACCGGAAGTGAACAGTTCTATTTGGGACAAAAGACCCAACCGAAATAAATAAAACTCGGTATAAGTATTAGCAGTAACGCTTTCATTATAACAAGCCATACCACAATTTCTAGGGACGGGCAGAAGTGGGGGTTACAAGGGAAGCCAGAAAATAAAAATAGCGATATTTCGTTTCCTATTTGTTTTTCGGCAAATATGAACATAACAAAAGTTGTTTATTGTGTTATTTAGAGTAACTTTTGTTATATACACTTTTGTTGTATACCGAAGTTTAAATGCGTTATACGCTAAAAATTATAGCGGGAGTCAACAATATTATTTGCCAAAAAAGACTAAACCGAACTAAATAAAACTCGGTATGTGTATTAGCAGTGAGGCCTTCATTATATTAAGCCATACCAACATTTCTATGGACGGGCAGGAGTGGGCGTTATAAGGGAAGCCTGAAATTAAAAATAGCGATATTTCGTTTCCTATTGGTTTTTCCGCAAATATAAACATAACAAAAGTTGTTTATTTTGTTATTTGGAGTAACTTTTGTTATATACACTTTTGTCTTATACCTAATTATAAATGAGTTATACGTTAAAACTTTAGCGGGCACCTACGGCTGAACCGAGCTTAACAAAACTTGGTATGTCAATTAGCATTAATTCTTCCATGATTATAAGTTATATTAAAATTTTTGGGTTCGAACAGGAGGGGGGTTATAAGGGAGGCCTGAAATAAAAATTCACTATATTTACATGTATAAGAGACGGGAAATATAAAAATATCGAAGACTGTGAAGCCTTATCGAACAAATAATTCTATTATTAGCAAATCCACGGGAAAGACGGGTATCAATCCTAAACACTGGGACGGGTAAATATCAAAATATTGTGCAATGTAAAGCCTGCTAAAAAATACCATCACCATTCAGCCTCAAATGAATTCCCGGGCGAAGCCGGGTATCTGAGCTAGTATATATATATATACAATTAACAGGCAGCTAGCATCAACTTACTTAGGGTCAGTAGAATTTGAAAACAGTTTTCAAAAATTGCTTGATGTGTAGAGCCTCAACTACTGATTTTCCTTAAGTGAAATCTTCTAAAATAAATTTACAAACAATGGCTCAAAAATAATTCCATAAAAATTGGAGACCATATTAGCAGATTTCCCTTAAGGGAAATCAACTATTGAGGTCGTTACTCATGACGCGATTTTCGAAATTTTTCTTCAAATGTCCAATCCTACCCAGGAGATGACGAAAATGAGGTCCGTTCAAAATTTTATAAATTAGATATATATTAGCTCAGATACCCAGTTTCGCCCGGGAATTGATTTGAGGCTGAATGGTGATGCTATTTTTTTGGCAAGGCTTTACTTTGCACAATATTTTGACATTTACCCGTCCCAGTGGTTAGGGTTAATACACGTTGTTGGCATTTGTTTATAATAAAATTAATTTTTAATGTAAGTCTTCACTGTCCTCCAAATTGTCATATTTCCCGTCTCCTGTGCATTATGCATAGATTTCATCTATTAAGGACAAAATATTAACATTGATTTGAACTATTTTTCCAGCTGAGGTACCTGATAGTTCAAATAGGAATGAATTGTTGAGCATATCAATATTTCTACGCAAATTACTTGCTCCACACATTGTTCCTGGAGAAATGTATAAAAAAAAAAAAAGTTAATCTAAATAACAAAGTAAACAACTTTTGTTACGTGCATGTTTGTCGAAAAACAAATAGACAATGAAATATCGCGAATTTTTATTTCAGGCCTCCCTTATAACCCCCACTCCCGTTCTAACCTAAACATTTTAATATAGCTTATAATCATGGAAGAATGAATGCTAATTGACATACCGAGTTTTGTTAAGTTCGGTTCAATCGTTAGCGCCAAATAAAATAGTTGACTCCCGCTTTAGTTTATAGTGTATATCTCGTTTATACATTGTTAAAAGACAAAAATGAATATCACAAAAGTTACTCTAAATAACAAAATAAACAACTTTTGTTATGTCCATATTTACCGAAAAACGAATAGAAAACGAAATACCGCTATTTTAAATTCAGGCCTCCCTTACAACCCCCACTCTTGCCCGTCCCTAGAAATGTTGGTATGGCTTATTATAATGAAAGCGTTAGTGATAATACACATACCTAGTTTTATTTATTTCGGTTGGGTCTTTTGTCCCAAATAAAATTGTTCACTTCCGCTATAGGTTTTAGCGTATATCTCGTTTATAATTCAGTATACGAAAAAAGTGTATATAACAAATGTTACTCTAAATAACAAAATAAACAACTTTTGTTATGTACATATTTGCCGAAAAACCAATAGGAAACGAATTATCGCTATTTTTAATTTCAGGCTTCCCTTATAACCCCCACTCCTGTTCGTCTCAGAGGATATTAATATAGCCTAAAGTCTAAGTTGGGTTAGTAGTAATATAAATAACAAGTTTCAAAAAATTCGGTTCAGCCGTTTATGCGTGAAAAGGTAACAAACAAACACACACGAAAGAAACAAAATGCAGTTATGGTGTCTATGACATGTGAAACGAAACGCATTTTTCTGTTTTCAGCTACTGAGATGAGATCGGCTAACTTCGGGTCTAGTCGTGAGTTTCCGTCAAGAGCTAGTTCGGGCCGTTCCCGTAACTGTTTGACTCTCTATTCTGAAATTTCTCTATTATAAAACTTCACGTGGGAAATCTGCTTAGTTTACGCAGCCCCTGCGTGACGGACTTTTATATATATATTTATTTATTTATTTGTCTGTTACCGCTCTAGCGGTCGCAATTATTGTTTAATCGTTACCAAACTCGATATTTAGTCGTGTTATGTAAAAAGAAAGATCAAGTTTGTTAACGGCTTAAATCTGACCAGTAGGAGGGGGGGGGGAGTTAGAGGGGAGGATTTTCGAAAATTCGAAATATCTCCGTTACCATAGGTCGGATGGAACAATTGTATAGAACCAATCCAATTGCAAATTAAATTTACTATAAATATTGTTATGTACATTTATTCACTATCTTGAATATTAACCGAGATATTTGCTTTTTTTCAGTTTTCACCCATCAGCAAACCGCCACTTCTACTCATGTTACATAGGCAATACTCTGCTACATAATAAATCACATTATTCGAAGTTTATATACCAAAAATTGTATTCAAGAGACCTTTATTATACGAGGCACATGCAAATATGCCCTGGTGACCCCCCCCCCCCCGTCTTAAGGTTTTGGACTACTAAAATTTGATTGATTGAGATAACAATTATTGTGACTCATTACTAATTACAGTACTAGACATAGTAAATAGTTCTCAATAGAATTAATATGTTATATTCTGATATATTTCAGTAATTGTTTATCTTTCCGGTATGAGGCAGGCAGACCCGTTTGTTTACATTTCTAACCTAAAGCTTCCTGTCGGCAGGTTATTGAAATTGGATGAAACATTTCTTATTTCCGTTTGTATTTATTAACGGGCGTGTTGTGTTACCAGTATGTAGATTTATCTATTACTAAACTTCACGAGGGAAATCTGCTTAGTTTATGCAGTCCCTTAGTGACGGACTTATATATTAGCAGATTTCCCTTAAGGGATATCAGATATTGAGGTCGTACTCATGACGCGATTTTTTAATTATATGGCTCATCTGCAATATTTAGACTATTTTGATATAATGAAAAATATGATTACTATGATGTTGTCATAATATATCTTTGGTATTTGAAATAGAAAGCATCAATTTGAATTTAATATTGTTATGTAATGTTCTTAACTCTAGGTCTGAGATATGGATTTTGCCCATGGACATGCCAAGAAATTCAAGTTGGGGCCAAGTGTTTGGTAAAACTAGAAGAAGGCAATTATCATGGGCATGTACAGGAAATGCAACCCAATAAAGGTCCTGTTGTGATATTTGTTGAAGAACTGGGTGAAATGTAAGAGTATACATTTAACAAATTACTTGAACTGTACTTGTAAGGGGAAAATAAAGTTTAAAACCAACATTTTTGTATACAGGAAAACTGTACCTTATGACACATTAGAGCTTCTGCCTCCTGCAAACCCTTCAACCAATATTCCAAGGCCAGCACTCCCATTAAAGCTACACCCACTACAGTTAGTCGATCTTAAGACAGGTATTATTTGTATACAAGCTTTATCTTACTACTGCATTCCATTTAAACCACTACAGCATTTTTTTTTCATAATATTTTCTTCTTAATATGAAGGCCATCAAGCTCAAGAATAAGAAGGAAAAGAATAGAAAGTTGAGATAACTAAAACAAAAGTCACACATGTAAAACTTAATTCAGATGTGCTTTCATGTATGCGCGCACACACACGTATTCAACTCTGAACTTTTTATTACAGATACTCATAAACTACCAATTAAAATTTTCCATTTTTGGCAACTGAATATTACGCAGATTAAATTCCATACAAATATATTTTATATAATCCTGATTAATCAATCAATTACTTCATAATTATTCAATTATATGTCAATCTTTTGAGTTCAGTTGATGCTCATGCACTGGGGGAGGCTAAGGATGACACTCAATGGAAATTTGTTTAATATAATTGTCCATCTATGTTACAGTTATTTTTAGGTAAAGATTCATCTTAAGCATTGCTTTAAAGGAGTAATAATTAATTAACTTAAAAAAAACCCTTGGCTTTAGGGAGAGAGTTGATCTTTCTGGGCATGAGATAAATAAACTGCCCACTTTTATTTCTGATTAAATCAATTGAATAGTTATGTATAAGAAAAAAATAATATATTAGTTAAATCATATATAAAAAGGGAAACAAATATAATTTGAAAATTATGAAGGTATAACACTTCTTCCTATTGCCTATAATATCAGTTAGAGAATAGTGGGAGGAGTGAGAAGACATGTTTTCTAGTCGTTGCAATTTTAAGTACCTGGGAGGGATATTTATGGAGAGCAATAGTGTAGAAGTTGATGTAAAATACAAAATGCTTCAATGTCCTGAAAAGGCCCTCTGTTCAAGAAATTCCCTATGAAATAAAATGTTTGTGTGTAGGTATCCCAAGTTCCCGTGCCATCCCCTTAAAATCACCAATAGTATTAATAAAAGGCTGAGACTTGGTGAGCCCTATTTGTGACCCCTGAAGAACCTTTTTAGTCTATATTCAACCTCGTAACCTTCTCCTGTACTTCTCCAGCGACCATAACTATGGAATACCATACTTTTTTATGAGGGATTCTTGTAGAAAATCAAATTCTAAAAATGAGTTTAAGTCGGTGAATTTTTGGATTTGACACAACATCCTTTAGCCATAGAATGCCCAAATCTTTATTTCAGAAACGGCATATTTTATTGAAAAATGCTGCGGCATAAAAGTTGTAGCTCCCAAAATTATCAATGAAACAAATCTATGGGAAAAGGAATGGATCCTGAAATTTAAAAAAAAACAAAAATAGTATGTATTTAAAACGAAATAATTCAAAAGTATTCTTGAATGAATCCTTAAAAATATTTACTCCAAAAAACATCAGCATAACAAACTGTCTTAGAATTAATTTATTTTAAACTAATTATTTTCAAAAGGAATACATTTTTCCACCTGCATAGTTTCATGTAAAAAAACAAAAAAATGGTGCAGTATCTTTTAGGGAAGAATCTTTGCCCACATTTCTTTGATAAGACATTAATTGGTACGGTCTTCAACCGATTCTTAAATGAAGAGTTTTTAAATTAAATAGTAGACATCCCCCTGTTGCAAAGAAATGAAACGTAGCTGAAGCTTGACGGATCTCCTTCCCACTTCTCGATCAACAATAAGAGAAATCAATCCCCAACACAGTATATGTCGCCACTTGCACATTGAGTGGCCACTAAGGCTACCCGATCTGACAGTAATGGATTATTTTCTATTGGGGAGGATAAAAGGCATCTCTACCAGAACAGGTCACAGAATATTGAAGACATGAAAAATAAAATCATATTGGTGATGAATTCAACTTCAGTAGCAAAAATAAACTGTACCAAATGGGATTTCAGTTCTGTCTTTTGAAGTACATAAAGCAGGAAGGATGCATTTTTTTTATTCATTCTTGGCCCCAATGATTCTCCCCTGGAAGACACCACATGGTTTTTTTTTTTACATGAAACTATGCAGGTCAAAAAATGTATTCCTTTCGTAAATAATTAGTCTTAAATAAATTAATTATAAGAACATTTGTTGTTATGTTGATGTTTTTTGAAGTAACTATTTTTAGGATAAGCTCACCACTGAGGAAACACTTGGGGGGGGGGGTCTTTCAACCATAAATAAGTACACTCTTCACATTTTTCTTGGAAGATGTTTAAGTTGAATTGAATCTGAGATGTCCTCTAAAGGTTCCCCACTTGAGAAAAAGAACTTTTGACCTTTTCGATTCCAAGGCTTCACACCTTTGTTTGACACTCCTGTCTTTGGGTCAATGGTGTTACAATATATAACATATTTTGCATTCCCACCTAGTCTTGGAGCTGTAAATACCCTCATGAAACTTAGGAACATTCTATTCCAGTCATCATCAAATAATTATACAAGTGAAATTACCAATACATACAGGTTCCAAAGCATACTTCATCTGTGCTCTGCACAGAAATGAAATAAACAATAAAATGATTTAAACATTTATTGTTCTTTATGAAGTGTTTGAAGCATCACGGACTGGGATAAACACATCCTTAGAAGCATCATGACATGGAGTGACCAGTGGTCTTAGGAATTTATATTGCCTTATTATGGCTATCCTAAAATTAAAAACAATTTTTTTTAACTCTCATTTAATATCTGTGCTCCTCTAGTAAAATTCAAGTACATAGATAATTAAAATTTCTCTTTTTAATTGGTAAATATGAATACATGAAGAATGATGCAGAGATGAACAGACACAGTGGCAAGATTAAAATAATCATCTGGCACTACAAGGGCAAAAGGGGGCCTTATTGTATCAAGGTTTGAGTGTTGCATCTCATGTTGAGTGTAGAGATAAGGTTTGCATTATAACCTATATGTTTTGAAACTGGTTCATATACATTGAGAACTTTTACTTTTAATTGAGGAGAATTATAATGCTGTATCATGTAAGTCTACATTTTGTTTGCAAGTGCCTAAAATATAAAATTGTTTGCCTAAATTTTCAATTGGTTTGTTAGATATGTTGAATTTAAAAATGGAATTTTTCCTTTATATGGTGAATACAAGCAGTTTCTTCAGACCATTTTATTTGATTTTGAGAAAGGCATTCTTGAAAAACAAATTCTCAAATTAAAAGAAAATTCAAAATCCTTCATAGGAGAGTTTGGACATATATTTGGGAATAAAGAATGTATCTTTGGACCTGTTTATAAGACTAAGAAGTTTTTTCCATAAAAAGGGTTGGGGATTACTTTGTTATTATTAGTAAATAAACCCAATTCTTATCAGTAAATTAACATTTTTCTTAAATATTTGTTTACAGGAAAAAAAGGAATGAAGAATCTTCTTGGCAAAATAAAGCAAACCAGAGATAATGATTTAAATAATAGAAATGAGAAACCAGCCAAGAACAGAGATATGAAGAGTCCACAAACTCCAATTGTATCGAGGTTGATAATCAATAATTAATATATTTACTATAGTGAACCAGTAGTAAGAGCTAATGAGTTCAGGTTTAAATTCATATTGTATAGCCCGAATGTTTTAACAGGATAATGAAAACTATTAATTTTGAATAATGTTTTATGTTAATGAAATTTTACTTTTTTTATTATTATTTATTTTTTATTTGAGTATCAGTCACAAGGTTGGAGAAAATTAAAGACTCAGCTTTACGAACCTTTCAGTTTATTTTAGATAGTTGTAAATTTAATCTTTAAAAAGTGTAAAATTAGTCTGAAACTATGTATAAATTTGTTGCAGTATTTTTTTGAAGGCATTTCAGGGCACTCAGGGATTAATTACTCCAATATCATAGTTATATTTCATTTTATCAGAAAAATGTAAATAACAATTGTGTTTAAAATAAATGTTATACCACTAAAAAGTGGTTTTCATGCATGACATTTAAACTTTCGTTTTCTGACTAATCGTCCCTGAATTTATTTCAGGGATTCACATTAATATTCCATGTGAATGATTGGATTAAATAGTTAAGTTTATTTTATGAAGGGAATAGATACTATCAAAAAGCTAAACCATATTTTTTTAGCTCTAATAAGAGAGAGGGGGGGGGGAGAATTTATGTGGAAACTAAAATATATATATATATATATATATATATATGATATGATTATATATATATATATATATATATATATATATATATATATATTCTTCAACATAAAGTGGGTGTTAATAAATTACATTTTTTAAAGAAAAATAACATATTACAAAAAATGGTGGCTTATTGGTACAGATCATCTACAGTTAACCAAGGTGGGATTAAACTTAATGAATTCAGCACTAAATAAATCCCAGGCAGGAATTGAACTCGCCACTCAAGGTTTACCATGGGGGTTAAGGCAACACTTTAACTCACATCACTAACTTGAGCCGCTATATATGTATGTATGTATATGTGTGTGTGTGTATATATTTATTTATTTATACATGTATACTGCTGAAAGTAGTGGATACTTGGATGTTGAGTAATAATAAAAATTATGAATGATTCATTTTCTTTTTAAGCACTGAATATTCTGAACAAGATCTAGATTATCAGGAAGAAGTCAATGGCTACAGTCCTCAACAATTTCAGGTATTTTGTTTGCACCATTTCATTAGATAGTATTGTTTGGAAATGTAGAATAGATGCATGTTTATGGCTATTTTACATAGTAAGTACGCTTATATGGTGAGTTTCTTTTCAATTTTCAGACCGTATCTGAAGTAGAAGAGCAAGTTTGCCCAGATAGTACTAAGCCAGAAACTGTTCCAGCAGTAACACAAATGGATAATTATAGGTGATTATAAAAATCATGTAATTATAGGTGAATATAAAAATCATGTTCATACTATAAAATCATGTAGAAGTAGATCAGAGATCAGAAGATAACAGCTTTATATGTTTCTGGTACCGAAAATTGTCACTAATAACTATTGCGCAGACGAGAGAGACAAAACACTATAAAAAATGTCAGCTGCTCAATTGAATTGAGCTCCTCTGGCACAGCATACCTGTAATCCCATCTGTGGACAGCAATTTAAAGGCAGGAAAAGGTTGTATGGGTAAAAAGAATTACTAAATAAAATAAATTTTTTTTTCTTCAATGAACACCTTTTTTCGGCTTTTGAGTGACATTTTTACTTTCTTGGATGAAGAAAAGTGAACGAGAGTTGTATTCTCAAAAATTTTACTTTTCAGATTTAAATGGAATTATCTGTTTTGGCCCTCCCTGAATCAATTTTGATTAGTGTGTGCATGGCTTCAGTATGTATGTCACATTACTCAATAAGAGCAAGATCATTTAAATTTCATATTTAGAATCATATAAGATTCCTAGTCCCCCCCTCTTTTGCTGTTGTGAATCTCCCCTTCTGATCAAAACTAACTAAGGGGAGAAGGAGTTTAAAGGGGAGTGAAAATAAAATATTGTAATTTTTTTTGCATTTTTAGACATATAGATGATTTGAATAAGACCTTTTTTCAATATTTTCTGGAGCTTTCAGGTTGATGGCAACAATGGTTGTCTTTCATTATAACTAAGTATGCTGGTAGATGACCATAAAGACCATGATTCACCATCCATCTTACCAGATTTCCCTTAAGAGAGAAATCAGATATTGAGGTTGTATCATGTGATTTTCGAAAAATTTCCTTAGAGATAATGAAAATTAGATCCATTCAAAATGATATAAACATATGTGTATATATATATATATATATATATATATATATAATATATACTAGCGGACCCGTCAGACATTGTCCTGCATGATATTTCAAGTGATAAGGATATTAAATTTAATTTAATATTTAAAACAAAAACTACTTTTAATAACACAAAAAAAACTTTTGTTATGTGCACGTTTGCCTAAAAGCAAATAGAAAATGAAATATCGGATTTTTTTATTCAGGCTTCCCTTATGACCCCTACTCCTGTTTGGACCTTAAAAAAATTTAATATAGCTTATAATTATGGAAGAATTATTGCTAATTTACATATAGAGTTTTGTTAAGTTTGATTCAATCGTTAGTGCCCAGTAAAATTGTTGGCTCCCATTTTACTTTTTTAGTGTATATCTCGTTTATACTTGTTATACGACACAAGTGAATATAATAAAATCAACAACTTTTATTCTGTGCATATTTGCCCAAAAACCAATAGGAAACAAAATATCGCTAATTTTAATTGTAGGCCTCCGTACAACCCCCACTCCTGCTCCATCTGCCAGGCTGATTTGTAAATCTAAATCATCCAGGGCGTCACTCAAATGTATACAAAAAAAATCATTCAAATCAGTCCAGCCGTTTAGGAGTTCAGTGACATACACACGTACAGTAGAATTATGTATATAAAGATATACATAGAGGGTGTCCCAAGTTTTCCATGTTCATATCGTAGAGTTGTTTGAACTTTTGACAGGAAAATCACTCTTCCTCGATTTGATTTGTTTTCTTGGTTATAACCATTTTAATTTCTTATCTTGGTTCATTCTTATTAACTTTAAATAAAAATTTCCTATTAATAATTCTATTGTTAATTTATAGATATCCAATTTATCAGGCACAGCCTCAACCACCACCTCCTCCAACTACCTTGACGCTGCCAATACAAGAAACAGCAACAGTTTATCAGCAACCAGTTACTGTTAATCTCATGGCACCAAAATCTTTGAACATCGATGGGTCTGATTTGCCACATTCGGGTATGTACTGTTGACATATTTTTTTATTGTGTGTAGATGTTATATGGGGGGGGGGCAAATCAGAAGACAGTCACAATATACTCACACACACACACACACAGAATTTTATACAGATCTCAAATTTATCATGGCTTAGGTAAGAGTGATGGACATTTAAAAAATAGTTTGATAACCAGGTCATGTATGCAACCAAAATAAATAATACATTTATTATTATACTTATTTATTCAATAATAAATTTTTCCTCAAGGAAAATCTCCTTACATTCCTCATACTACTACATTATATTGTTTTAATTTATTTAAGTTTTAAAACATAAAATATTTTGGAGATATTTCATTATTATTATATACTTGTTTGTTTTGCAGATGTGGCAACTCTTCGATTCTTTTATAATTTGGGACTTGATGTGAGTATAATTATAAAGATAATATGATTATATAATATTATTATATTATCACATAGTATATATTGTATGCTGATTATAAAAATATATATTCTTAAAAAGTTTCCATTGTTATTATCTAGATATATGTTAATAATTTGATTTTTCTTGTCTAAATAAATTATTTCTCAGCACCTTCGAATGAATTACATGCGCCCTGGAACACCGTATTATGTGAATCCACCAATGGTCCAACCAAGCTACATTACAGTAGAAAGCCCAACAGTTCCAACATATGAGACATTTCCATGCCCTATTCAAGGTATGCTTTTATTATTCTTATTTGGCATTATTGATTTGATCTTAAATTCATTTATTTCAATGTATATTGAATTTATTTTTATCAATTATAAATGAAGTTTAATTTCATTTTTAACCATGATAAATATTAATGTTTTTATAAAATGTTAATAACTATTTCAATGCTGGCTTAAGACAAGGAGATCCAGTGTTGCCTATACTATTTAGCTTCACCCTGGAAGTAGCAATTCAAAAAATGAGCAATCCCTAGTAGTGCTTAATAGAATGAGCTCACCTTTAACATAGGGTGTATGCTGATAAGGTGTTGCTCAGTGCTAAAAATATCACAGCATCGACTGGTTTCTGCAAGAGTTTAAAAGACAAGGACAAATCAAGGTCTCAAAATATGATGAGAAAATACCCAGTACCTATGCTTTTTTAAGTGCCGGGGAAGAATAGTTTTGGAGAGCAAAAAGAAAGTCAGATCGTGCTGGCTAGGGCATGTCGAGAAGATAGAGCCCAGTAGGCAACCCAAGTTAATGTTACACTAGATGGAATGAGGTCCAGGAAAATATAGCTGGATGATCTAAGGCTTGCAGAACTATCATTCGGAGATTCATTGCTGCAGATCGCACAGAATGAATTCAAATTATGACAAGAGGCCTAGGTCCTGCAAGGGTTGTAGAGCCTCATAGTTAGTTAGTTTAACAGTAATTTCTTTTTAATTTCATGTCTATTTTTTTATAACGTTTTATATGTCGCTCAATCCTAATTTTAATTTTTTTTTTTTTTGTAATATGTTATACTGCTGATGAAGGTATGAAGCTGAAGTCAAAATGTCCAAAAAATTGAAGAAAAACACACACACTTCAAAAATGATTTCATTTGTTTAAAATATTCCTTGATCCTTAAATTGAGTTACCATGTGTAACATAACAATTTTTAATTAGCATTTTAAATAATAATGCAGTAAACTCTAACTACAATACATTTTATAATTATATTAGGAGTAAAACGGCAGAATACATATGAAGGTACTCCTCTCATTCAACAATGTGAAGTGTCAAGTACAGTGAGCCCAGCTCCCCCTCCGCCACAGCAGGTGACTACATACTACCAGCCTACAGAGTGTGAGCAGTATTGTATAAGTATGCCCTATATAGACTACAGCTACGACTATCCTATTTACCCAACTTCTCCCCATGGCATCATTCCTTCTTCCTATATAACGCCTGATGGCGTTATTTATCACACCGTTCCTCCTCCAACTGTCTTGCCTCACCCTCCACCACCTCCACCTTCTACCATGTGAACTAAAGCATATCTCAAAGAAATGCTTTAACAGCTCTAAGCTGAGTCGGTTTATAATACTTTTGTTTAAAGTAATAAAAGTAAATTTCATATTGGTATGACTTCTTCAATTGAAGCTCTGTTTTGTAGGACCATTTGTTTCATATAAATTAGCATTATACTAATTGCATTCAATAAATTAAAAAATGCATATTTTGTTTTTAATAAAGAATAAACTACAAAGATATGATTTATCTTGCACATTTTTCTATTAAAAATTAACCTAAAATATATATATTTTTTCATAATAACTAATATTTAACACTAATTGTGTTAATTTTATTCAATGATTCTGGTTTTTATTTTATGATAATGGTTTAGGGATATACAAAAGAATATTTTCATTTAAATGCCATTATTCAATAATTAATTATAATAATATTTAATATATTTTTAACTGAATAATAGGAAATATCCACTATTATTTGTCAATAGAAAAACAGGATTTCAGTCTAATAACCTTCCATTTTAGTTCTCTTTACATGTTCCTAAACTTAATTTCTACGGGTATCAACTATATCTATTAACTTTCATTATTTCATAACTCTATAAGTATTAGTATTTAAAAAAAAAAAATTGATATTTTTGTATATCAAATTTGGTTGGCTGAGTGAAATTTTGAAATATGTTTGTATAAATATATTATTTATATTCATTGCTATATTTATATTTAATGTTAATTATTTCATTTGCTTTTAATTGAATTCCCCATACTTTACTTAGCTATTTTCAGAATAATTTAACTTATTAATATTTACTGCATATTTGAAATTCATATTTTGTTGTTTTATGTAATAGTTGTGTATATATTTGTTATAGCAAACAGAACTGCACAGAATATCTAATGTTCACACCAGAACATTACCTAACAATTGCCTTTTCTTTTAGCTGTTTATTTTTAAACTATTTTATAAGAAGTAAATTGGATTTTTGTTTTAAGAAAGTTATTTTTTGGTTTATTTGGTGTAATTTTCTTTTTTAGTTGTTATTTATTTTTGTTTAATGTCATTATTGTTTAATTTAATATTGGCATTTCTTGAAGTACTAAGTTATTTTAAGATTTATTATTTCTTAATCTTATTGGGGATTTGGGTCATAAATATATATATATATATATATATATATATATATATATATATATATATATACACACACACACACACACACACACACACACACACACACACACACACACATATTAGCTTTTGAGGTACAATGAATGTTTGACACCCCTATTGTAATGTTTTGCTACATTTACCTATGTCTTTTTACTTTATTTTTTTTTTAAATATTAATTTGTCTATATCCATTTTAAATCTTATTATGTCTGAAAAATTTTATAACACATAATCTCAGAATGTTTCGATTAAATAATCTCTGCTCATAGATAGATAGATAGATGAAATCACATTTATTTAACTGAATATGATCTTTTACTTCCCCCCTGAAAAGTTAAATAACTTGGTTTTAGGAATGCCCTGGTTGATCTACTTACTGGAATTATTCCACCATGATTGAAATTATTTCTTTAAGACTGTCTATCTGAATGTATACGATGTTCAATACCATCACAATTTGAGTTTTATTATACATTATATGAAATCTCAGTTATTTCATAAGATTATTTATTTCTTTTGATATTTTGTGCAGTTTTTCTATTGAGCCTTAGAAATATTTAATGTTTGTTAAAAAATTACTTGTTAAATATAGTGTGTTCTAGATTATTAATGTTTGATATGTTATTCTGTGTTGTTTGTATTTTTATACTTTTATACTTAATTTTTAGTTTAAATAAACCTTTAAAAATATTATGAAAAGAGGCCTTTCTCTTGTATGTATTGATGAGTACATGTAATGTTATATTATTCTGTACTAATGTACATGTATTTCCTTGGCACTCTTTCTAGTGTGTTTAAGAAATTGCTTAATTTTAGTTTAGTGAAGAAGTTTCATCTTTTTATTTTTGATTCTTTTTTCTTTTATTTTAATGTTAGTGCCAAAATAAATCTTTTGCTATAAAACATGTTGTATATTTTCTTATATCATTTTTTACATCATATAATGCAAAGAATCTCTAGAATAAAATAATTAGTAAATAAAATTTAGTACAATTTATTTTATAGCAAAGCCTTATAAAGTTATTTTCTTCAACATACCAACTATCTGAGAGAGACAATTGAATTGATACACATCAACTATGTCATCTGATGTTTGATTAGATATTTGGGCAAAAGCATCTTTAGTGCTGCTATTTGTTTCATTCGTTGGGAAGGGACTCCTGGTAATAATACATTTCAGTTGTACCATGTTACCTGAAGTAAAGGAAGTAGGTATATAAATCGCGAAACATTTCTGTTTATTCATTATGACTCTCTCTGAATCAACCTTAAATAGTCACAGTGTGACATCTGTGCATATCAAGCATAAAATAAAACGATCTAGCTTTAGAATGTGGGTATTTCATATTTAGGACCAATGAAATATTATTTGGCAACAAAGGAGGGAGGAGCGAAAATAAGAATTGCAAATTTCTCGGCACCTATTGGAGAGGTAGACGATTTTAATAGGACATTTTTTCATCTTAAAATTACCTGATAATTATGAATGAATGGTATTTTTTGATCCCATAGATTTCAACGGGCATGAATGAAGAACAGTAAAACATTTATTATTAGCTCTTCAATCCAATACAAGATGAACTAAATATAAACTAATATATATTATTACGTCACACGGTTACCACAGGAAACTTTGGAAGCTGGTCAAGAGCAAAATCTCCAAAAGAGATTCTGTTCTTCTCCAGACTGGCGAGGTTGTGGTGAGTCCCGAGAACTAGGCTGAGATGCTGGAGGCTAATATGTCTGCAAAATCTCAAGCCAAGACCCGTGTCAGGTAGGGGGCACCTAAGATGGAGCATGAAAGAAATTTCATATTCTCCTCCCGTAAGCTGCTTAGTGGCGTACTCAGACGCACCAGGGTGCAAAATCCCCTGGTCTAAGCAGGCTACAGTATGTATTGCGCCAGTTACCACGTAAGTCCTTGGCTTACCTCAACCACCTCAACTTTTGCCTCCAACTCCACCATTTCCCTTCCCAGTGGAAGCACACCATAATGGTCCCCATACTCAAACCTCGGAAATCTGCACCTCCCTGGCCACTATATGCCGATAAGCCTTCTCAGACATATCCCCAAGATACTGGATCGCATAGTTCACCTATCCGAGGTTCCTAGGTTTCTGTGAGAAAGAATCTATCATTCCCCCAAGCAGTCAAGTTTCCATACACACCTATGCACATTACAGCCCTTTTCAAGACTCCAACCGCAATGAGTCAACTTCCATGATCTCCATCGACTGCACTGAGTCGTTTGATTCCATTGACCACCGCACCCTCCTCACTACCCTCCACTCCAAAGCCTGCCCCGAGCAGCTCTACAACCTCATCTCCTCTTTCCATCAGAACCGTATCCTCCAAATGAGGGTCCATCAAAGCATTTCCCAAACCCACCCGACCTCCCTCCTTAGGCCTGACAGTAAAATTTACTCCCACAACTTTGTATATAATGTAAATAGTAAATTGTAACAAAAAGATACAAGTAGATATAAGATTAGATAGTAGTTTAGTTTTAGTTTTGGCCTAGAGCCCCCTGAGTGTACCTGGCTGAGCGAGCCCACCCCTCTTCTGTCAGTATTAGTATCAGCTTAGATTAGGAATGAAGGTTTTAAGGAAACTGGCCATCTCCCTTTCCTATATTCCTTTCTTCTTCTTTCCTTTTCCCTATCCTCCTCAGAACCCAGTTGGTGTCACCAGCCACCAGCTAACATACATCCATTACCTACTACAACCCTAGAGTCTGGACAATCCCCACTTCAAATAGAACTAAGGTTTAGCACAAGGGGCCTATCCTTCTTTCATACTCGGTAGTTACCTGGCTGCAGAATTTACAAAGCCACACAAGCAGCTTGGTATTAGATTTTAAAAAAAAAAGAACAGCTCCAGCCAGATAACCACTACCTGCACACTTCGAATGGTCATGAACACCTTTCTTTCCTTAGACTACCTTGGGGCTGTCAGGCCATCTCTTTGTCACCGTCTCTCGCCGAGGACGGCCTGGTGACAACTTCAAGGTGTTATTGATGCAAAAAGACAGCTCACAAAATACTAATTAAGATAAATAATTTAAAATAGCTCATCCTCTCTGAAAATGTAAAATGCCACTTACTTTTATGATTTATATTTTTTTTACTATTCCAATATAATAATATTAAAAAAATTACTAAATGAATATGTTGATAAATAATCCTTGATTACACATTTTTACTTGCAAAAATAATATAGTTTTGTATATATAAAATGTTTATTTACAAAAACTATCAAAAATGAGTTATTGCCAATACTTTTTTGATCCAGTGTATATTAATAAACAGTACACTAGTTTCCCCAAATTGATAAGGTTGGATAATAAGCACAACATTAATAAGTGAAAATAATTTATGTCAGTTATAATGAGTGGTCATGAATGGGTATCATAAATTAACATTTACAAAGAAATGTATTTAAACGAGGGGATAACTGGTGATTCTTGCTATTCCACAGTTGTTGTTCCTGTTTCGAGCCATTTTGACATATCCTTCGTCTCCCCAATTTGGTCCCCAGGAGTTTTTGACCAACCAATAGTCCAAGCCATCTTCAGTACCGTAACCAACAATGAGAATGGCATGGTTCAGCCTGTTTTTGTTACAATCTTCTTGGTAGTAGACTCCTGAAAAAAAAAAAAATTATAATAAACTAATGGACATTTTGCATATTTTTGACTACCATGAATGCCTATTGCAGAGTATTTAAAAATTCAACTTTTATTTATTTATTTACGTCCACATTATGCTACTCTTATCCTGGACGAAGGATTTTTTTAATGTGTTCAACAGTAAATAAATTCCTATTACCCAGACGGGAATCGAACTCATTACTCTAGGTTTACCATATGAGATTAATACTCAACCTTAACTCACATGGCTAATCTGAGCTCCAATTATGTATGCACTCAGGGTCAAAAATAAAAACTTATTAAATTCAAGGATTTTTACAAAATTACTTTTATAAAATTCAATGATCGCTGGTCTATTAGCCCTAGATAAATTGGGGAACAATGATGAGTAAATGAAATTTAACAGTATAGAACCATTTTAGAATATTAGTAGATTGAGCACAACTTTTAGGTTTACGTTTTGTTTGATAAGGTATATTTTTTGTATTTTTTTTATTTTCTACTCTGCCTCTTATCACATTTTCTTATTTCGTTTTCACTCTTCCCTTAAGCCAGCTGATACTACTGGATACCAGGTTACACTTACTCAATATGTTTACCACTCAATTCCCCTCACAAAACCCCTTAAAGTAGAACATACTTCAGCCAAAGGGGGCAGTCAGTGTCAACCTCACAGGAATTACACGCTTTCATTTCTTTGTTTAAACCATTGTTTTGGGAAATGTTTGTTGCAATTACCAATAAATTTCCATCAAATGCCACCTATTTTTATAAAAGAATCACATCCCTGAATTATTTATCTTTTTATATATTTAATTAATTAATTTTAATGAGAAATATGTAAACAATCCATGCTTAAATAACTCTATGGCTGATGAACACTATTATATGCAAAATGATACATATCGAAAATATAAAATAAAACTCAAATATATTTGTCGCGGAAGGATCAGGAAACTCTTTCAATTTTAGGCAAGCTCATACTATTTGTAAAGCATTTCACTCACAGTATACTACAGATAAATAATGATTGAATTACAAAAAACATTTTTTAAATGAAAATAATCACAACGTTAATGAAATTATATAGTATTTAATTAACATAATCCACCATGATTGTAGGAATATTGAACTATTTTCAATACATTACTTCCAAAGCATTATGTAATTTAATGCTAAGTCCATTTTATGCAGATAATCTGCACAATTTTATGTTTAACAATATTTGGCACCAGCATTCACTTAATATTTACACATTTACGTAACTGTTTTATTTTAAATATTGTTTACTTACTGATTATAAACTTTCTTAAAGTACATTTTTCCTGTTTTTCGTTTTAGGTAAACAACTAGCGGGTTAACAAACTCTTTTAAACCAAATTCGAAAAAATACTTATATCTGAAGGATGTTTTCCTTTAGAATATCTTGTTAATTGGCAATCCACGAGTCAGCATTATTTAAGTGTTTAATTAAGAATATTTAAGGAAATCGAGGGGAATTTATTTTATTATTGTTAAACCAAATAATTCTTTATTCTATTTTGTCATTATTCATTCGTCCTACTACATTTAATTGAGACAGGTTATCTACAGGTGACCATCCTCTTCTAGTCAGAGAGGGACTAGGTATTTTTTTTTGTATTGGAGATCCAGGAGAATTAGATGGAGGTTGGGAGACAGAGTGACCTGCTATGGCTGTCCTGACAGTTCCCCATTCTACTGAACACTCTGATGTTCTATTTTAAGGGGGTGGTGTGAGTTGATGAGGGGGTAAATAGAACTAGGGTCGTGGGTTATCTGGCATACAGGGTGGGTTGGAGGGACTATAGGTTTTTTTTTTTTTTTTTACCTGAGATCCAGGGGAATTAGATGGCGATTGGGAGACAGAGTAACCTGCCATGGTTGTCCTGACAGTTCCTCTTCTACTGAACACTCGGGGGTATTGTGAGTTGGTGAGGGGGTAAAATAGAACTAAGGTTGTGGGTGACCCAGTATCTGGCGGTACCGGGTGGTTGGTGAGGATAGGAGAGACTATAGGTTTTTTTTTTTTTTTACCCGAGATCCAGATTTGGGAATTGGTTGATGGTGGGGAGACAGAGTGACCTGCCGTGGTCGTCCCGACAGTTCCCCTTCTACTGAACACTCGAGTTCTATTATAAGGGGGGGTTGTGAGTTGTTGAGGGGGTAAATAGAACTAAGGTTGTGGTTAACCCGGCATCTGGCGGTACCGGGTGAGACTATAGGTTTTTTTTTTTTTTACCCGAGTTCCAGACCAAGGGAATTAGTTGATGGTAGGGAGACAGTGTGACCTGCCGTGGCTGTCCCGACAGTTCCCCTTCTACTGAACACTCGAGGGACTATAGGTATTATATTTGATGAGTTCTTAATTAAATAAATTCCTATTGCCCAGACGGGAGTCCAACACGCCACTCTAGGTTTACCAAGTAATATTAAAACAAAAACGTTAACTCATATGGATAACTTGAGCCCTAAATTTTGGTTTCAACATTTAATTTCCTTTCAATGTTATTTTAATGCAACTCAAAATAACGTCTTATATACAAATTTTTTTTTAAAGCAAATAAACTCTCTGAACAGATCTTTCGTTTAAATCAGCAGTCATGTCCTAACCTCAGTTTTATTGTAGGTATGGTATTTCAGTGGTATCTCATTGGTAGTTTCAAAGATCGATGTGTACTTCTCTAGCGGTTAGTACTTAAATACAATTGTTTGGATATATTCATGTATCAATAATCCATTTAATCAATAAATATAGCCATTATCAGTAATTCAGTCAATCAACAGTAATCAATAGAAATGTTTATCAATCATTCAGATTAGCCACGTGAGCTAAGGAAAACCTTGAGTCGGGTCCAATTCCTTCTTGGGTAAAATGAAGCTAGGGACGAACTCGTTAAAAAAAAAAAAAAAAAAAAAAATTCTTAGTCAAAATTACTGGCCACGTATGATAGTAATTTGTAAGTAAACCGATCCGAATAGCCTTAGGCCACTGGAACAGTCTAGATTTATATGTTATATGACGTCCCAACTATATAGATATGTTGCTAAATTCAAAAATTTGTTTAAGCGATAACGTTGAATACCTTAATTATTTCAAAAAAAATACCTACTAATTTATGCAGGAAAATTATAAGATTTTCTATAGACCGTTTAATAGTAAGGGTGAGATCAGCATTTTAAATAAATACCTTTTGGTCACACGGAACTTGAACCTAAGATTCCACTAGGATAATTAATATACAGGAATACTCTGAGGCCTAAGGGTTATTATACTGTCTGATTAACTGGAAAAAATAATAAAAATGAACTTCATTTTTTAAAATATTTTACAATATTTGATTCTAATTTCTTATTTTAATTATGAATATTAAGTTAACTATGATATAAGTAGTATTTTTTTGTATATATTCCTGAACAGGGCAGTTTAGTAGCAATTATGTTTACTTTTATTTTAGAATTTTGTATAATTAATTTCCCCGTACTGTTACAAATAAAGAAAATTACATAAGGGCCTTTTTTTTTATCAAAAAGAACGCTTGAATTATGTCCTACATATTTATTTTTCCATGTAGAAGACTGGTAGTATTTAAGATATTTTTTGACCTCCCCTACAAGCCCACTCAGGACACTCCCCATGTACCAGTAAACTGCTATTGTACAGCTTACGTATTACTACTCGTAATTAACTTACCAGAACTGTAATATCTGAAACCCAAGTGACTTGCATCGATTCCAGCTGATATTGGCCCAACATTTGCAACTGCTATGGCTAGTTCATCTTCATCATCAGAAGTAAGTGGGACATAACTGGCCATCGTTGCTCCAATAGTTTCATTGCTAAATCTACAGTCATTGTACTGTGAAAGAAAAAGAAGTTATTCAGATAAATTAACCTTTGTTCGTTACTCAAATGGTAGATAATTTATTTATTCAGTAATCTTTACAATCAGTGAGTACGCAAAACAAACATCTCTAATCATTAATGATCATTTATTTATTTATTTTGGAGCGTTCGCAGCGAGGCGATATTGCTCATAAAAAAAAAACCAAAAAAACAATTTATATAAACAAAATACAAAAATGACAATAGAAACAAGAAAAAAATAAATAATACAAACTAAGAACGCAAACAAATAACAAAACTCGATTAAATAACAGAACGCAACAATATAACAAAACACAATTAAATAACGGAACGTAACTAAATAAAACTCAACTAAATAACAGAACGTAACAGTATAACAACACACAACTAAATAAAACTCAACTAAATAATAGAACGCAATCAAATAACAAAACAACAAATAAATTAAATAAACAAAAACAAAACATTAAGTTCAAAAACAAAAAAAAGTCCGTCACGCAGGGGCTGCGTAAACTAAGCAGATTTCCCACGTGAAGTTGCACAGTCAAGAAATCTGCCCAATAACAACTGTAGTGTAAGGGATCTCTAAACCTATTCACGAGGGACGAATAGTTACCAAAACGGCCCGCACTAGCTCTCGGCGGAGGGTCCCGAACATAGTCGACTCCTGCCGACCATACACATGCATACAAATGCAAACATCTCGGTTAATATTCAAGATACAGAATAAATGTATAGAACAAAATTTACAGTAAATTTAATTTGCAATAAGATAGATTCTATACAATTTTTCGATCCGACGTATAATAACGGAGATATTTCGAATTTTCAAAAATCCCCCCTCTAAACCCCCCCTCCCACTGGTCCGATTTCAGCCATTAACGAACTTGATCTCTCTTTTTACGTAAAACGCTTAAATATGAAGTTTCGTAACGATCAAACAAAAATTGCGACTGCTAGAGCGTTTAACAGACAAATATATATATATATATATATATATATATAATTTTGAACGTACTTCATTTTCGTCATCTCCTGGGTAGGATCAATGGACATTTGAAGAAATTTTTCGAAACTCGCATCGTGAGTACGACCTCAATAGCTGATTTCCCCTAGGGGAAATCTGCTAAAAGAAGATTTCTAATATCTAAAATATTTACAATCATATGCTCTCACTTTCTTTATCACGCATACAAACATGCACACACACATACGCGCGCACGCACACACACATACATTAATGATTAAGTTAGGGAAAAGATTTTACAATGATTGTGAAAATTAATTTGTTAGAACGATTGGGTACGTAAAATGTTTTAGGATCACAAAACAAGAAAATATTACATATGAAGATTAGTTCGTTAAAACTTTCTTTAAGAGATATTCACGTCTAGAGATTTTCAAATTTACGAATTATTTAGGTCAAAATAAATAAATTTATTTTGAAACAACGTTTTAGTAGATTTCCCTTGAGGGAAATCGGCTATTGAGATTGTACTCAGGACGTGATTTTCGAAAAATTGCCTCAAATGTCTATAGATCCTACCTAGGAAATGACAAAAATGAGGCCTGTTGAAAAAAAAAAAAATAGATATTTTCGACCAGGTTATTATTATAGATGTTGGGGTTGTTTATTGAGGCGTGTGGTGAATGTTAATGAAAGAATCTTTAGTCTTAATTTCCCTCTTCCTCAGGGTTGTAAATAGGTACTACATTATATATATATATATATATATATATATATATATTGTACATTACTATTGTTAAATACTTTGTTGTATATTTTGTTTAGAATAAAAATATATAGGACAGCAATTTTAGAACACTGTACGATTAACAAGGCTTGCTAGAAATTATTTTCGAACAGATGTTTTATAACATACATGTGAACAAATTTTGTCCACTAAACCAGCACTTCATCTGTTCCGATTTCAGCCATTTACGAGCACAATCTCTCTGCTTCAATACCTCTGATTTATAATTAAAATGCACTTTGAAGAGTTAGGAAATGCTTTGTTGCCACTATGAATTTTATGGGAGCAAAGAAATATAACCCCGTTTGTGTTTTTTTCGACATATTGGCTTGGCTGAATCTTCTTCTGCACCACACTGGCTGGATATCTGCTCCATATAAGCGAGACTCCTGGAGCAGAATAATAACTCTAATTACCGCAAAAAGTCGTGTTTATTTTTTAACTTTTAGATTAGAATGTGATGTGGAAATTCTAAGAACAAATATCCTGCGCTAATAACTCTTTGAAAACCAGTCAAGATTCTCAGTAAAGATCTTGATTAGGACTGTGGTATTGTTCAACCTAAGGTCTTTCCGTAAATCAACCATTATTTATTATTCTTCATACCAACCATTATTATGAATGAAATTCATCCAACCTCGATAACATATAGCAACCCTTCTCACAGCACATAGCAACATTAATGAGTTTGAATACCTCTTCCTCGTAAGGGTACGACTCATCAGTGTCAACACCTCCATTCTCAAGGATATATCTATAGGCATTGTCCATTAAACCACCTTTGCATCCACTGTTTCCGAATTCATTGAAGCTGGAACAGTCCAGCAGGTTCTGTTCACTGAGAGAGATCAGTTGATTTGTTTTCCTGAATGTTTGTGCCTCAAGTGCTCCAGTCTATAACATAGCAAGATAGAATTTTACAAGTAATTATTTTTATACAGTGCGGTAACATAGAGAGCTGTATATTTATAAAGACCAACTCAATCAAACTGTAAAATAAAATTTCATAGTATATGCTTACTGCACTGAATGCCCAGCAGGACCCGCACTGACCCTGGTTCTTGATGGGTGTGACAGCGCCTACCTTCCTCCAGTCAACTGTCCCAGGGAGCTCACCAGCATTATACGGAGGAATGAAAGTTGCGATTTTCTTTGAGTCTCTCAAAGCGGCTGACGGATGAAGTCCAAGATACATGTTTTGAAACTCATCTTCAGTCTGTAAACATGACCAGGAAATTAATTTTTTATTTCAGTTTTGTTCAAAATCCAAGTTATTCCTTTACCTGATCTAACTCTGAAGTTCGCGGTCCCACAGAATATAATAATATTTCATGATTTCTCTATTTGAACCTACATGAACACACACACACAAACAGACATACACACACACACACACACACACACACACACACACACACACATACTCTACAGGTTATTATTACCCTTTTCTAGCCAGGGTGGGACTGCGGATTTTATTTAAGATTTACATAATATCATTACTATGATTCAATACCATTTGATACCAAAACAAGAATACATATAGCAAAGCTATTTTCCTTGACCCTCATTAACGAAACTAAACTGATTATCATGCGAAAATCTACATAATATTTTGTACTCCTATGATAAAAAAATATTTGTGCAAGTTTCTGACTCAATGAGAAATAAAAAACATGCTAGCTTACCAAGTCACCATATTCATTCATCTTCATTGTGTATGATTCAAGACCTTGAGCAAATCTTTCATTGTGCTCATCGATCAGTTTCTTGTTATCCATGAAGACCTTCATCCGGAGTAATTCTTCTGAAGGACTCCTATAGCGCTTTGAGTGTAATGCCTAACAAAACCATAAATAGAAGGAATGTTATTTACATTAATTTAGTTAGGATAATATACAAATTTATACAAATGGCCTTTTGAAATATTGGTTCTAATTAAATAATTTAATCTTTCCTGAATGGTTTATTCGTGGTTTTAATCTACTTAAAAAAATAGTACATGTTTCCTCCACTTCAAACTGAAGCAGTAACTCAATAATTCTCAGAAAGATGATCAAAAAACCAATGAACTACGGTGGTTCATTGCCCATGGTCCAAGAACTAATGAAAGACGGTGGTTCATTGCTCATGAACCAAGAATTAACGAACCTTGGTAGGCCATAGTCCATGGCATAAGAACCAATGAACCACGGTGTGTCATGGCCCATGTCCTAAGAACTAATGAACCACAGTGCGCCATAGTCCATGTCCCAAGAACCAATAAACCACAGTGGGTCATGGCCCAAGAACCAATGAATCACGGTGCGTCATGGCCCATGTCTCAAGAACCAATGAACCACAGTGCGCCATAGTCCATGTCACAAGAACCAATGAACCACAGTGCGCCATAGTCCATGTCACAAGAACCAATGAACCACAGTGCGCCATAGTCCATGTCACAAGAACCAATAAACCACAGTGGGTCATTGCCCAAGAACTAATGAACCACGGTTGGTCATGGCTTATGTCCCAAGAACCAATGAACCACAGTCCACCATAGTCCATGTCACAAGAACCAATAAACCACAGTGGGTCATTGCCCAAGAACTAATGAACCACGGTTGGTCATGGCTTATGTCCCAAGAACCAATGAACCACAGTCCACCATAGTCCATGTCACAAGAACCAATAAACCACAGTGGGTCATTGCCCAAGAACTAATGGACCATGGTGGGTCATGTCCAATTGCACAGTGGTTGGTCATGTCCAATGGCTGGGCCTGTGTATCTGACGGAAAGTATTAATACACCTGTATTTAATTTGGATTGTCTGAGAATAGTATTCCCAAAACAACACACACATATAAGAAACCCCCGGTCCCATGGTGGAATAATGAATGTAAAACTGCTGTGAAAAACAGAAAACAGGCTCTAAATTTGTTCCGCAGAAATCCATCACAAGAACATCTCATTGATTATAAAAAGAAGAAAGCTAGAGCTCAATGGGTTATTAAGACTAGCAAAAAGAAGTGTTGGGTAGATTTTTTATCAAGTATTAACCACACATCTTCACAACATGATATTTGGATAAAAATTAATCAAATTAAACACAAAAAATACAAAGAACCAATTTCAGGACTACATCATAATAACAATATCATCACTGACCCTTTCATACTCTGCAATATATTTGGACAGCAATTCAGTGACACATCCAGCAGTGATAATTATACTAGTACATTCCAAAACTACAAAAGACTGACAGAAATCTCAACAATAACAATCGACTTAGACTTCATACATCCTTTAAACAACCCATTCTCTATTCAAGAAATAAAAATTGCTTTACAGACGACACAGACCACTACACCAGGACCAGACAACATAACATATGATATGTTAAAAAATCTACCCACCTTAGGTTCTATTACCCTTTTAAAATTATTAAATGAGATATTCGAAGGTATACACTATCCTCACTTCTGGAATGAGTCAATAATTGTGCCTATTTTGAAGCCTGGGAAAGATAAAAAACTATCAACTAGTTTCAGGCCTGTATCTCTGACATGCTGTACTTCCAAGCTGCTTGAAAAAATGATTAACAAAAGATTGGTGTGGTATATAGAAAGTAAACAATTACTATCCCCATTTCAGTGTGGATTTAGACCTCATCACAACACTTTGCACCACATTGCTAGAATCGAAAATGATATACATAATGCTTTTTTAAATAAAAAACTCCTCCTAGCAATATCATTAGACATAGAAAAAGCATACGACACAGTATGGAAAAGACTTATTTTATCCCAATTAATAGAATGGGGCATACAAGGGAAAATATTAAATTTTATAAAGAAGTATCTTTCCAAAAGATCATTCAGGGTGAGGATAGGTACTACCCTCTCAGATGTATTTTTCCAAGAGAATGGAGTGCCACAAGGAGAAGTACTGAGTACAACTCTCTTCAATATTGCAATTAACTCCATTGTAAATTTTATCCCCGAAGATGTGTCTTATTGCCTGTATGCTGATGACCTCTTTATATACACCACACAAACTGATATTTTTAAAGCACAACAAAGATTACAGACCACAATAAATGAGTTGGAAAAATGGAGCGAAATAACAGGTTTTAGATTTTCATATGAAAAATCTAAAACAAATTGTTTTCACCAAAAAAAGAAATATTCCAACTCCTCACGTAACTTTAAAAAACAAACTCATTGAAAATACTAATTTCATTACATTTCTTGGACTTACACTAGACAAACGACTCACATGGGTACCTCATTTGAAAAAATTGTTAGTAAGTGCAAGAAATCGTTGAACTTATTAAGGATTCTTAGTAACACGCAATGGGGTGCTGACAGATCAATGATGCTTACATTTTACCGTGCGTTTACCAGGTCTATTCTGGATTATGGATGTATAGCATATTCATCTGCCAGTCCGACAACTCTAAAACTTCTGGACCCAATACACCACACAGGACTAAGAATCGCAATTGGTGCATTTAAATCTAGTCCTGCAGAAAGCCTTTGTGCAGAGGCTGGAGAACCTCCACTGGAGTACAGGCGCATGATGTTATGTGTAAAATTTGTTTTACAAGCAAAAGCTTTGAACACACCCTGTGTAATGAGTTTTTTAAATAACCCTTTTTTTAATATGTATATCCAAAAACATTGCAAAAATAAACCTCTTTTTATTCGTACTTTAGACAGCACATATGGCTCCAAGGTTTTAAATAGAGAAATGTATTTTAACATACAACCATCATTTCCTCCTTGGACCATAAAGAACTTAAAAGTGAATTTAATTTTAACCAAATATAAAAAGAGCGATTTATTTTCAAACATCTTTTATCAAAACACTTTTAAATACATCGTAGCAAACCACGCACATAACACACTACACGCATATACAGACGGTTCCAAAACTACCAGTGGTACAGGTGCAGCGGCAGTCATTGACAATCATATTCACAGCATTAAACCCGATGACACAAGCATATACACAGCAGAACTACATGCAATATTACTCGCTCTTTCCAACATAGACACAAACGTTCAGAAAAATGTCCTTCTCTGCACAGATTCAATAAGCTCATTACTCTCACTAAGAAACATTTACAATTCACATCCTGTAATCACACAAATTTTCTCTCACATTAACAGACTTAAACATATAAACATAACTATGTTATGGATTCCCGGACACGAAGACATTAAACAGAATACTATAGTAGACAAGCATGCAAAACTAGCCACAAGGAAAAACACTACAGACACGAACTTACTAACTACACAGGACTTATGCAAAGTAACAAAGACAGAAATACTTCACATATGGCAAGGTCACTGGCTGAACTCGACTAGTAAGCTTAGAGAAATTAAACATTCAGTTAAGCCGTGGCCTTACGACTTTAAAGCAAGAAGAGATGAAGTAATACTTACACGGTTACGAATTGGACACACTCTACTAACACACTCATACTTAATGAACAAACAAGACAAACCGATTTGTAGAAGTTGTAATGAAGCTCTGACAGTTAAACATATACTGACTGACTGCAGGCAACGCAATTACTTACAGATACCACATAATTTACACGAACTACTGACAAAGGGGAGTCCATACATAAATACAATTCTTAAACATTTAAAGACTATACACATCTATTCAAAAATCTGATACATTTTAAATCTGTTTCACATTTTTATTTTTACAACATTTTTGGATGCAAAAATAAACATTTTATCTAAACCTCAATTTTTTTGTTTTCAAGTTTTCACTCACTTGAGTGTGTACAGAGTTTTATGTAAATAGTCACCTAAACCAACTTAAATTTTATCAAAACCTTAATAATTTTAAACTTCTTTTATTCATTTTATATACCAATTTAATTTTAACTATCGATTTACTTATTTATTTATTGAATATTTAAATATTTTATTAATGATTTCCCTATTGCCCAATATCATTAGTTTCGATTTTCAGTTTTGTACCTAGTTTTGAATTTTGTCTTTATTTGTTCCCTCGTTCATTTATTTTGTTCTTTGTTGTGTTCCATTTTTATTTTTTGGTTTCCAATCTTTTATGTATTTTGATTATCCATGTTTTATGTTCCTTTTGTGTTCTATGTTCCTTTTATGTTTTGTGTTCCTTTTGTGTTCTATGTTCCTTTTATGTTTTGAGTTCTATGTCCCTTTTATTTTTTGTGTTTTATGTTCCTTTTATGTTTTGTGTTCTATGTCCCTTTTATTTTTTGTGTTCTATGTTCCTTTTATGTTTTGTGTTCCTTTTGAGTTCTATGTTCCTTTTATGTTTTATGTTCCTTTTGTGTTCTATGTTCCTTTTATGTTTTATGTTCCTTTTGTGTTCTATGTTCCTTTTATGTTTTGTGTTCTATGTCCCTTTTATGTTTTGTGTTCTATGTTACTTTTATGTTTTGTGTTCCTTTCGAGTTCTATGTTCCTTTTATGTTTTATGTTCCTTTTGTGTTCTATGTTACTTTTATGTTTTGTGTTTTATGTTCCTTTTATGTTTTGTGTTCCTTTTGAGTTCTATGTTCCTTTTGTGTTTTGTGTTCCTTTTGTGTTCTATGTTCTACGTATTTATGTTTTGTTTAATTTTGTTATTTTTTTGTATTGTTTTGTTTTTATTTGAGTTTTGTTTTGTTTTTTAAGTTTTATTTTAGAGCAACATCGCCAAAGCTGCGAAGCTCAAATAAATAAATAAATAAAAAAAATAAATAAATAAATAATTTGGATTGATTGCTGGCTTACTGTTGAGGCGTTCAATTAAATACAATAACATCATTTTTTTAAGTATTTTGTATCTTATATGTTATCTGTTCTGTTGTCGTACTGCTCTTAAATAGTTGAAGTGATTTTTGAAATTTGTTTATTAATTTTCTTCTTGATAATTACATGAATTGTGAAAATAGGTGATTGTGAAATTGGGGAAGTTAATTTCCTGGAATAATTAAATGATTTACAATTCGCTCTTCATTGAGAGCTACATAATGAAAGTAATTAATTCATTTACCTTGAATTTATGCCACTCATGTTCAGTTGCACTGCACACAACGAATGCTATGCAGCATAAAATCAAAACAGGCTTTAGCATTTTTCTTTTGACACCTACAACAGAAATACCATTATATTTTATTCTTCAGTCTTAAAACAATTCTCATACAGTTTGAAATATAAATTACAATTTCTTATTCTAACTCAGTTTACTTAGTCGAATATCCAATTTTTTTATTGATTAAAATGTAATATTAAAACTGAATATTAAGGTATTTTATGTTACCTTCGGTCCTTACTTTTCCTTTTTTTCTCTATTTATTTACTGAGGTTACTTATTTATTTCTCTTATCACTCCACGTTCTTGTTGGTGCTCCTAGTCATTCCTTTTTATTTTCGAAATTTTTTTTCAATGTCTACTGACCGAGAAATAAGCCACCCTCCTGATTTAAATGTGAATAATAAAAAAAATCGAAATACTTTTAAGGAATACTTCCTTTTATGAATCAGATTCCTTAAAAATGTTATATTTAATATTCTGCGATTGTTGTTCTATTTATATATTGTTGTTAGCAGAATATTAAGCGAGTTATTTGTATTTTTACTACTTTTTAGGGAAAAAGTAAAAATACCAGGTTTCAGACTTCAACGGCATTGTCCGTTTTAGCCTCCCTGAACGCATTTTTATTAAATCTCTCTACGGGTTACTGTATGGATCGGTTAAATATCTAGTATATTATCAATGAAATAGTAATTAACACTCATGGAACATAGAGTTTTCATTTATAGCCGCCTTACATGATGAATTTATCCTTGAATATCACATAGTAAAGGTCCGAATACAATGACACGTGGTAAGGTGTGGTTAGACGTATATTGACTTATTGCTATAAGTAGAATCGTGGATTTATCATTATTTAAATCCACGATTCTACTTAAACTAAAAGTGACTATAGGAAATGATCATGACAAAGGATACCGAAGTGGTGAATTTACGTGATCTAAGAGTGTAAACAAATGTAAGTGATGGTGTTACTTAAAAGTTTCTTGTCTACTAAGAAGAACTGCCAACAGGTATATTAATCAAAAAATGTAATTTTACCGAGATATACTCTACTATTTCTTCAAAGAAGAATCTAAGAAATTCTTTCAATATCTTGACTGAAGTGCGACTATAAATCTTAAGTTACCTAAATAACTTTTCCAAACTATAATAACTTAGTTATCACTTACTTGGAGAACCAAAAGGCTATCTTACTAGTATTAAATACTGAACTAATAAATTAAATTCTTTACTTATAGGAATGGCTTCAATATGCGATTTAGATTAAATAAATCAATGGTATTACCGCAGATAACACATAATACCATTTTTCGCAACATCTTGACGTCCATATATTTTTTGTAGACGTACGTCATATTATTAATGCTCATCGTAATTGGCTTAAAGACCTAATAAGGATATGTATCAAATAAATGTAGGTAACTACATGAGAAAATCAAATATTTATAAAACTCTCGACTAATTCATTCAGGGCGAAACTTCAAATTGCTCATTTGGAGACTGGATATTTCCTTGGCGATAAATTGTAATCTGCTTCTATCTTATTTCTTACATCTTTTATTTATACAATAATTTATATAGTGGCGGGTGGTAACCTTTAGAAAACCCGTCCCAATTAGCCATAGAAGCACCAAGTGGACGTAAATAAATAATAATAATATTTATACAATGACTATTTAATAGGAAGATCAATAAATAATATTCTTTGATGTTGTTCGATCCGAAGCACTGGAAAGGAGATGTTGCATAAAAACTTCAAATAAATAAATGAAGAACAGCATAACATTCTGTTTATTTAATTCGTCCAACTCAGATTTATGATTTATTTTCTTTTAATTCTCAGGTCACTGGATACAATTTTATACGGGGGTGGTAACCAATCTATAATAATTTAAATTCTATAACTATTTATTATTATTCTTTTTTTAAAAAAACAAAATTGAGAATAATTGAGAATAAAACTACTTTTTGTGAAAGTATTATTAATGCTTGAGGCGAATTTAAATAGACCCAAGAGTTAGTTAATTGTACTTTTTGGTATTAAGTTATTTGTTGAAATCATGATTCCAGTAAAAATAACAAAAATGTTTGTGTTATTTATTAACATTTACTTTGTGCTACTATGGCTAATTGGGACGGAATCTATAAGATTCCACTCTTTTCTAGCTAGGGTGGGGCAAAGGATTTTATTTAATGCGTTTGTCACTAAATAAATTCCTATTACCCGGCTGAGAATCAAACTCACGAGTCTTATTAAATAAATATAAATGTGTCTAAAAAGCCTGAAGGGGCTCAGGTTAGCCATGCGAGTTAAAGCGTTGACCTTTATCTCACATGGTAAACCTAGAGTGGCGAGTTCGATTCTCGCCTGGGCAAAGGAAATTATTTAGTGACGAAATTCATTAAATAACGTCCTAAAATCCCACCCTGGTTAGAAAAGGGTGGTAACCTGTAGATAACCCGTCCCGATTAGCCTAAGTTGCAAAAAGTGGACGTTAATAAATAAATAATAATAAAAAGCCTGACCCATTTGACATCTTGTGGCCAAAGCTCAAGAAAACTAAGAATGTCATCTGAGTTTTAATATAATAACCTCTCTGCGAACTTTCAATAATACTGCTGACGACTCCCTTACAGGTTTTTGCTACATTTGTCTAAAATACTAAAAAAGTGTATTTGTGCAGATATGTCTCATTCAATTGATTTGAGAACACATTGATTCTTTCTAGTTATCGTAGATGAAACGATTATTTAAAACTGTCTTATATCCGTGAAATTACAGACTCTTTCATAAATATTAAGTTTAATTTGAGTTAATAAATATTAAGTAAAAGTTCAAAATAGGAGGAGAATAGAAGATTTGCCTATATCGTATATTAATATTTCGTTTCTAATTACAGAATGTACGCAGGAATTTTATTTCTTAATTTGAGTTAAATAGATATTTTTGGAATTACATTAGCTCCCTTTCCATTATCGAAATTTAATTTCTTCACACACGAATAATCAATAAATATCTTTAATGACATTCAATTTAATGTTCTTTACGTAATTATTTATTCCTTCCAACCATATTTCGGCCTCATTTGAATTGTTAATTAACACATATATTTTATAATCCTATTTTAAGGAAGAATTGTTGTAATAAATAACGAGAACATTGAAATTATAAATACATCTGCACTCTTATTCCTGCTATGTTTGCATACAAATGCTCAGTCTCAATTCTCAGAGAAATCAATTACTTTAGGATTTATTTAAGAGGGGAATATCAAATGGCTTCAAACGTGGTGTTTCCAGTCCCAGTTTTATTTTGATTATTCACTCCTAAATTCTAAGGTAAACACAGAAACACATACTTATAAACGATTGTCTGTAAGTAATAAGCAGTATTGACATTAAAAGTTTTTAATTTTTATTAAAATATTTAAACCGTTGATTAAAAATTCACACAAGTCGTGGCAGAAGTCTGCTACAAGGCAATCTCAGACGCCCGTCTGAGTCTGGACAATTTAAAACAAACAATAGCTCCCCCCCCCCCCTATTAGCACGATCCCGAATCTGCAATAAACTGTCTCAATACCATTTATAAGTAGAAATGCTCAGTTAAATATTTCCAAAAACAGTCAAATTTTATCAGATACTGAATCGTCTTAACTTAAATCTTGGATATCAACTTCAAATAGTAAGAAAAGTATTACATATTTTTTATTAGTGCTTGTTTGAGTACATTTTGAGCATATATTTTAGATTATGTTTATTGACAAAGTTTATGATAATCTATCTTGCGGCCGAAAAGTGTTTGTTGCAGTATATTAATTATTTCAGGAATATCATAGAAATTCACATATTTTTTACGCCAGGTGAATTGTAAAAATTTGAAAATGAACGTTATGACCGGCAAGGAAAATGAAGATTCTAAAAGAGGTATTCACGATTTCTTCAATGAGCGACCTTATATGCTTGCTGCTATTGGTTTTCTGCCTTCAAAGAGTTTCCTTATTAACGCCTACAGAGTCTGGATATTCTTTATTTTCTTTTACCTTGAAGCAGTATCTGGCTACTCAATTTACTTGAACAGAGATGAAAAAGTTACAATGTTAAATTCTGTTCATACATTTCTTATGCCATCATTTGGTATAACTGGGCTAATCTTCAGACTTTGTACACACAGGTAAACATCATTAAGGAACGCATAATCTAAACTTCCTATTCCAACTAAATTAGTAATGGCATTGCAATTCTTCAACTTTCCCCAGAAGTCGATGCCTTTGGTCCATTATATAAAAACTTTTTTTCAAATTTTGCTTATTAAATTTAAATCCTAAATGTTTTGAACTACATTTTAAATCTTTATTTAGTTGATTTTTTTTCTATTGACATCTGCGGAAAATTGAATGATTTGCAATCTGATTGATTTTGATTCAAATGAGTTAAAAATAAAACCCTCGGAATAGATAAGAGGATCTAAGAATGAAATCTTATTTATGTTCTTGATATTTCTGTCGAATGTTAACAATTACTATTCAAAGCTACTATTTATATTTTTTTTTTATTTGGGAATAATATTACATGACTTGATATTTACAAAAAAATTAATATTAGTTCTAGTAATAGTAGCCCTTATTACTAGTCTGTTTCAACATGTGGGATTCCCTTACTCGTGGGGGAATGGTGTAACTTCCTGGTGGCCAGTACCTCCCTTATTTCTGTATTATTTCTTTATTTTCAATATTGACCAAGATATTGCTAGTTTTTAGTCTTCAGTAACCTCCACTTTCAGTCTTCGTACTTATAAGGGAACTAGCTCAGATACCCGGCTTCGCCTGGGAATTCATTTGAGGCTGAATGTTGATGGTATTTTTTTGGCAAGGCTTTACTTTGCATAATATTTTGACATTTCCCCGTCCCAGTGTTTAGGGTTAATACCCGTCGTTTTTTTTTTGTAAGACTTCACTGTCCTCCAAATTGTCATATTTCCAGTCTCCTGTGCATTATGCATAGATTTCAGCTATTAAGGACAAAATATTAACATAGATTTGAATTAATTTTTCCCGGTGAGGTACCTGGTAGTTCATATTGGACAGAATTGTTGAGCATATCAATATTTCTACGCAAATTACTTTAGTTTTACTGTATATCTCGTTTATAATTCGGTAAACGAAAAATGTGTATATAACAAAAGTTACTTTAAATAACAAAATAAACATCTTTTGTTATGTGCATATTTGCAGAAAAACCAATAGAAAACGAAATACCGCTATTTTTAAATTCAGGCCTTCCTTACAACCCCCACCACTGCCCGTCCCTAGAAATGTTGGTATGGCTTATTATAATGAATACATTAGTGCTAATACACATACCGAGTTTTATTTAGATCGGTTGGGTCTTTTGTCCCAAATAAAATTGTTCACTTCCGCTATATGTTTTAGCGTATATCTCGTTTATAATTCGGTATACGAAAAAAGTTTATATAACAAAAGTTACTCTAAATAACAAAATAAACAACTCTTGTTATGTTCATATTTGCCGAAAAACGAATAGAAATCGAAATACCGCTATTTTTAAATTCAGGCATCCCTTACAACCCCCATTCCTGTTCATCTCAGAGAATTTTAATATAGCCTAAAGTCTAAGTTGGGTTAGTACTAATATACATACCAAGTTTCATAAAATTCGGTTCAGCCGTTTATGCGTGAAAAGGTAACAAACAAACAAACAAATAAACAAACAAACAGACACCAAAGAAACAAATTGCAGTTATGGTGTCTAGGACATGTGAAACGAAAAGTTATCGTGAAAAAAATCAATGTACAGACAGAGGTTACAATTTTATATATATATAGATAGACTAGCTCAGATACCCGGCTTCGCCCGGGAATTCATTTGAGGCTGAATGGTGACGGTATTTATTAGCAGGCTTTACATTGTACAATATTTTGACATTTACCCGTCCCAGTGTTTAGGATTGATACCCGTCGTTGCCGGTGATTTGCAAATAATAGAATTATTTGTTCGATAATTCTTCACAGTCTTCGATATTTTTATATTTCCCGTTTCTTATACATGTAAATATGGTGAATTTTTATTTCAGGCCTCCCTTATAACTCCCCTCCCGTTCGAACCTAAAAATTTTAATATAACTTATAATCATGGAAGAATTAATGCTAATTGACATACCGAGTTTTGTTAAGTTCGGTTCAGCCGTTAGTGCCAGCTAAAGTTTTAACGTATAACTCATTTATACTTAGGTATACGACAAAAGTGTATATAACAAAAGTTACACAGTCTTCGATATTTTTATATTTCCCGTTTCTTATACATGTAAATATGGTGAATTTTTATTTCAGACCTCCCTTATAACTCCCCTCCCGTTCGAACCTAAAAATTTTAATATAACTTATAATCATGGAAGAATTAATGCTAATTGACATACCGAGTTTTGTTAAGTTCGGTTCAGCCGTTAGTGCCAGCTAAAGTTTTAACGTATAACTCATTTATACTTAGGTATACGACAAAAGTGTATATAACAAAAGTTACTCCAAATAACAAAATAAACAACTTTTTTTATGTTTATATTTGCGGAAAAACCAATAGGAAACGAAATATCGCTATTTTTAATTTCAGGCTTCCCTTATAACCCCCACTCCTGCCCGTACATAGAAATGTTGGTATGGCTTATTATAATGAAGGCCTCACTGCTAATACACATACCGAGTTTTATTTAGTTCGGTTGATTCTTTTTTCGCAAATAATATTGTTGACTCCCGCTATAATTTTTAGCGTATAACGCGTTTAAACTTCGGTATAAAACAAAAGTGTATATAACAAAAGTTACTCTAAATAACAAAATAAACAACTTTTGTTATGTGCATATTTGCCGAAAAACCAATAGAAAACGAAATATCGATATTTTTAATTTCAGGCTTCCCTTATAACCCCCACTCCTGTTCGTCTCAGAGAAAATTAATATAGCCTAAAGTCTAAGTTGGGTTAGTAGTAATATACATACCAAGTTTCATAAAATTCGGTTCAGCCGTTTATGCGTGAAAAGGTAACAAACAAACAAACAAACATACACGAAAGAAACAAAATGCAGATATGATGTCTATTACATGTGAAACGAAAAGTTATCGTGAAATTTCGCGAAAAAAAACAATGTACAGACAGAGGTTACAATTATATATATATATAGATATAGCATGAAACACCTTTTTACAGGAATAAATACCAAATATTGTTTCCAACGGACCTTTGCTATGTCAAATAGTTTGATGTAGTCATCAATTATGAATGACCGCCCCCTTCTACCCAACCGATATTTTTTTTTTTTTTTTTGGAAATAGAGATTATTTGCTGACGTAAGGTCACCAGGTATCATTCATGTGGGACATCTGCTTAATTTACCTGAGTGACAGCCAGTGACATTACAGCCAAGCGTCCTAATCACTCAGCCACACTCACCCTCTTGACAGAAAGATTGATAATTATTTATTAAAATAAAAGTATACTATATATATATATATATATATATATATATATATATATATATATATATATATATATATATATATATATATATATATATACAAAACGCATTCATTTCAGCGGTACTGCAAAAAAAAATGAATGCCAAAACTATCAAATGTCTTCATTTGGAGTAATTCCGGTGTCTTGCCGATAACTAAAGAGATTTATAAATATTATAATTGGACTCATGTTAGCCCTGTGAGTTAAAGCTTTACCTTTAATCTCACAAGGCAAACCTAGAGTGGCGAGTTCGATTCCCGCCTAGGCAATAGGAATTTATTAGTGACGAACTCATTAAATAAAGCCCTTTCTCACACCCTGGTTCGAAAAGGGTGGTAACCTGTAGATAACCCGTCCCAGTTAGCCATAGTAGCAAGAAGTGGACGTTAATAAATAATAATAGTAAATATTCTCTAAAAGTCTTATATTAAATGGTGAATACAGAGGTCGGCATTTATTAACCTTCTGTAATGTAAACTAATACGCGAGCGTTTACAGTAACATAGGATTTCTCGGCTCAGGATGATTCATAAGCCTTAAATTAAATCTCATTATAGTATTATCCTTCCACGGAGAAAAATTTGTCTGCCACAAAATTTCTATTTTCTCTAACATGTTTTCAGGAGCAACCTACATTGTTGCAGTTGGGGATATCTCCAACTCAAGTCCCTCTGCGTCCATCAGTATTCTACAATAGTTACGCGTCCATATGACGCCTCATAAAGAGAAAATTAATGCTAAGAAATATCTAAACTAATGGCTAAAGTGTTATTAACTAATATTTTGAACTAAATGATTAGTTCTATAACATTTTTCGATCCAACTGACAACTGAGATATTTCGAATTTTCTAATTCCCCTCTAAAAACTCCCTCTTCCTAGTCCGATTTCAACCATTAACGCTATGATATTTAGTGTTGAATAAAATTATTAAATATCGAAATGAGTGTTGATCAAATTAACATTTTCGAGCCGAGAGAGTAAACTCTTAATTAACAAATTCACACTACATCGCATTTTCAGTCATCACGCATAGTACAAATTCGCAATAGCATGGTTATTTGGTATCTATTTTGAAATAAGAAGAAAAAACATTATAAAACTTATCCTTTTACTAAGGGAGAAATAAAGAATAGATAGGGTGCCAATCACCAGCGTTTCAATCCAGCTCGCCGAAAATCTGCTTAGTTTACGCAGCAAACTATTTGAAATATTGGCGTGCATTTGCTAAAGAAGTTATCTTCAATCTTATATTACTTATATTAGTTTTATGCTCTTAGGTCTCTGGCGAGGGCTATAGAAATTGTGCGAACTGGAATTTATGAATATGAACCAGATGACTTTGACGAAGAACAAAGAAAAATGAGGGAAAATATAGTTCCAGAAGTGAAAAGGAAGACCTTCTTAGTAGTTCTGATCTTCGTAGTAGGAACGGTGTGGAATATGGTTTTATTTCCTCTTTCCCAGCTGCTGGTAGTCGAGGAAGAAGACCGAGACCACTCACAGGATAACGTGAATCCTTACCTTCCGCAAGTTATGTATACACCATTCAGCACCAGGAACGTCCTTGGCTATTCTGCTGCCTACCTCATGAGCGTTGTTCTATTCATATATGTCTATGGAGTAGTTCTTTCTATGAATGAAATCTTTGTCAGCTGTATTGTTCAACTCAGAGTTCATTTGCAAATATTAAACCACTCAATTAGAAATATTCAAAAGAGAGCGTTCATAAAGTACAGCAGAGGCAGCGAAATACAAAGAGAAACCAGTATTGACGATTTATATAAAACACAAGAATATCAAAACTGTCTGTACTCCTGTTTAAGAGCTAACATTCAGCACCATCAAGCATTATTAAAGTAAGTGTTTATTATTTCCAGAAATTTTATTTTTACTTATTAAGTATTTATCTTTACTTGCACAATAAAGCGCATTTGTTACTGATTTTTGTCCAAAGTTCTTTTATTTTATTCCTTTGGGTTAAGTTACGATTGAAAACGAGAATTATTTGGCTCGAAATTCGACATTTTAAAACCAACAGGCTTCCTCATCTGAAATTGAATACCACATTTAATTTAATTATATTACCTGAATTCACAATAAATACTATTCAAGAAAAAGAAAAAAACGTAACGAGGAATGTTTATAGAGAATTAAATGAGTGACATGATTGGTTCTATTAACTCTTTTAAACTTCAATGGAGGTTTTTGATTTTTTTTCTTTTTAGCCAAAATATAAGCAGTTAGATGAGTTTATGTTTAGAATTGGTGTTATCAGGAAACTAATTTATGTAGAAATGGTTTCCGCCAGATATATAAATATTAGAATATCGGAAGCAATAGAATAGTAATCTATTTATTGAGATCAAATTAGTCATATTTGTAGCTTTAAACATGAAGGGAGGAATGCCTATTGGACGAATATTGACGAATTTACTACAGTACTTGGGATCAAATAAATCTTGTATCCCATCAAAATATAACGATTGTAACATCTTAGCATCCAGATAATAAATAATATGATACAATTTTGTTCGTGCATTCTGCTGGAATACCATAGAAGAATTAATTAAAAAAAAAAGAAACTTTTTTTACCCGTTTTGTAGGTTGAAATAAATATGTCTCCCGTTGCGATCTAATTAAGGTTAACCAATCCCTGCTCCTATCACTAGTAGTAAATATGGCATACATGTTCATAATGGTTTATGCATGTACAAAAACATTTCGTAATTTGTTTCAGAAATTCTTATGGACAACTGTTTATCGACCAAAAGTTCAGAATTTTGAAATTGACAAATATTAATGTCTTTCTAGAATGCTAAAATAAATTCTAAAGACAGATCTTCCTTCGCATTTTTTCCGATAATTCAATATTACTCACTTGGTTTTTTACTTCCAAGTATTCCCTTCCAGTGGATGGTAGTAAAGTATAAAATGTTGAAAATATTCGTTTCGCATGGACTATCCTAAAATAACGTTCTAGATACACCCTAAACACAATTGGTTCTTTAATGTTTTCCTATAAATCAATATTATCGAAGATATTGCCGGTAATAAGGTTTGGGTTCCAAGTAACAACAAGTCCTCATGGGGGAAAAATTTATTGTGGTGACCGGATATCGTAATCAAAACTTGACATTTATAAATTTAAGCGGCATTTAAGACCTATGACTATACCTATTCTATTATTTATTTAAGCTTTTTCGATAAAACTCAGTATTAACGGAGATTCTGACGAATATGTGAAGTAAACTCGCACTACTCCAAATGGTACTTATATGATAAGATATGAAATAGCGCCTGTTAACAATTTTCAAAAATAATACATGTATCAAGCATTTCTCAATTTTCTTGTGACATTTTCTCGTAACGCGAATTATCTATTTGGTGTCCAGATGTCTGGAGTCAAAACTTCAAATTCCTAAGTGTAAATAGCGTCTTAGGGCAGGAATCAATATTAACAAAGATATTGAGAAATATATGTTTCAATCAAGGGCTTCACTCCACAGGGCAAACTATCAAAGGACTCACATAAACAATACTCACTTCAGCCTACATATACAATAATATATTGACGAATATCTGTTTTACACTGAAGAAACCCCCCGCCCTCTTAGTTGAAAATTCGTATTCTCACATGGCCTATGTGAATCCTTGGGATAGTTGACTCACAAATAGAAAAGTTGATAGAAATCTTCTGAGCCGTGTTTGAGTAATGGAATAACAAACGGGTAGGACAGTCAGATAGACTAGATTTTCAATATTGATGCCATTGTTCTTAGAATGGTCTGAAACGTAAACAAAAATTTATCCCCGCCGAATTCAAATAAAAAGAAAGAGAAGCCTTATAGTTTTATCTATAATCGAGGAGGTGTATCATAATCCCCTTTCAACCACTTTTTTCTAGTTCTTTGATAATTTCGAAATGAAACTTGGAAGACCATTGTTGTGGAGACTGAAGAGGACTCTTTTGGCTAAGAAGTCGACTTACAACCCTCTTCAAATTATCCCCAGCGTACCCAAATGTGAAATTTTGATTGGAGAGGCATATTTTTAATGAGACACTTTTTAGATGAAAGATTTTAAAACGGTTTTATATCGGCTATTTTTTCGAGCCACGCTAACTGTGCTTGGGCGTTTATTGGCCAAAACTGGAATAAACCACACATTTACAGACTTGCTATTAAAGGAGCATGGCGTCAAAAACTCCATATTGAAGTTAAAATTATTTTAAAAATAAATTCCTGTTAATAATAAAAACGTGAATAATATTACCTGGGTATTAACGGTTATTTTATAAATATCCGAAAATTATGACCATAACTCAGAAATTTGTACAAAAAGTTCATAACTACATCGAGGCTGAAAGAGTTCATAAGTTGATAGAGAGGAAACGGGAGAAATTGAATAACGCTCATTTAACACCCAGAGACTAGCAACAACTCGAAAGAAAGGCTCTCAGCAAGTACATAGTTTTTGATACTGAACTACAAGATTATAAATGTTTGAATTAACTGAATGTCAAGAAAGAGCCTACAAGGCTTCTACTTGTTCATAGGAAAATAGATATTAAGTAACAGTCATTATTTTTTCTATCAAAATTTGAAGAAATAGCTTCTACAGGTAGGATTTATACCAAATTATAATAAAATCAATTATAATACAACATTCATCAATAATAATGCTCTGTGTATATAATGTAGTACCCACTAACCTCCCTGAAAAAGAGAACAAAAATGTTTGTAATATTTGCCTTTAGCTTTTATCAATATCACGACAACCAAAAAATAAAAACATTTATAATAAAAGCTTCGTGGAAAACATCTACATAGTGAATTCGTGTGTGTTTGTTGTGAGTGAGTTATTTTACCTTATTGATTTATCTTAGAGAAATCAGCTTAGGATATTTATAAAATTATTGAACCATTAATTGAAGTGCATATGCCGACGCATGGAGACATTTGCTAATCCCCTGTTTGTTAAAATGGAGTTGGTTTCGAACAATTCTATGGCAATAATATTTAATATGGGTGTTAACTGATGGCATTTATCCCATGCAGTTAGACTGAGAATTGAAGTTCAAATATTTATAATTGAACACAATGGTAGCTTATATAACACATTCAAATAGAAAACCTACATTACGGTAGAAATCAACGGTACAAAAATCTGGAGCTGTCTGCTTTCTCCAGCCTGTTCTTCAGTTATTGTACCGGGAATTAGTGAGTGTTCAATTTTTACTTAATTGTTGCTTTCTTATATTCAGATTTCGGAAGGAGTGGGAGACATTTGGAGGTGCCACCTTATTAGCACAGCTGACAGTTGGGTGCTTCGTTAATGCCTCCTTCATTTATCTTAGTTTTCAAGTACGTTTTTCTACATTCTTATTTATTATACTTGCATTAAAAATTGTTTATCGAAATTAAAATAAACATTTAAGTATTTCACAAACATACATTTAAATATTTCACAATCTGTGACATAATAATTTCAAAATCGATTCTTATTGTTTTCATATCAATTTCATTACTTATTTTTTAATATTGTTTATACTTTCAGTTTGACAAACTACCAATCAATCTATCAGCTAGTTACATAGTAACTCTACTGGCTGAGCTGGCTTTCCCGTATTGCAATTGTTTTTTTGGTGAACAAGTCATAGCAGAAGTATGTATGTATTTATATGATCAAATAATTCTTCATAAAATAATTATTATATGTGAATAATAACACACACACACACACACACATATATTTCTTCTTTTTTTAACAATATTTTGTTTCTGAATTAAGAATATTCTTATAGATTATATTACACAGTAGTTAATATGTTTTTGATGAGTGATTTCTGTTCACATTGTACTCGTACAAGCTTATTGTTCATTACCATTTAGCTTGCTTTAACTGCTCGGTGCATTTACCTGAAACAGTAAGAAGGAAATGGGCTATCAAGAGGAGCCATTAGATATATGCATACTTATAAATAATAAGCTGCAGTATGAGTATAATCCATAATGATGAGCTGTACCGAGGGCAAACGATTTATCAGGCAAATATTGTCAGAGGACCCTTCATCAATCCCATGTCTGTAATTCTTATCAAATCTTATTAATACCAAGTTAAAGTCTTTGTAGCAGTGTAGAGAATCCCTAATTAAACATGAGATCTTGATCGTTTACTAAGGTGAAGTATTTAAGTGCCTGTTGCTGATAATAGAGGCTTTATAGAGATAAGAACAAGAAAAGAATAGCTTGAACAAAATTATTAGAAGAAAAATAAGAAGGAGCTAATATAGTCATATTAATAAGTCCGTCACGCAGGGGCTGCATTAACTAAGCAGATTTCCCACATGCGGTTGTACACACTCATAATTTCATCTCACCATATATTTTATGTTTCTAAGTAAAAATCCGATGAGTAGAAGTGGGTATTACTGAAGGCTGAAAATATGAAAGTTAAACTATTAACTTGCTAGTGGTGGAATACACTACTAAATTCATATACCTCCCAATAGCAAGATCATTTGAACTAAGAAGGATATAATTAAGGACCCAAGACCTCCAAGAAGGATATAATCAGAAAATGTTGGCAGTCATTGTTTGTACTGCTTAAAGAAATCGAATGTAGAACTCTTCAAATAAGAGGACATTATCGATTAAAAACGATGGAATTGTGGATTTGGCCCTAAGTCATTAGGGTCTGTTTGACTAAAAAATAAAATCTAACATAGAAGTTCCACATAAGACAAGTAATCTTATCTCTGTCAAAGCAAGACGTATAAAATAAAATGGATCCACACAAAACCGCCGAGTTTCGAAAAATTTCTTCAAATGTCCATCGATCCTACCCAGGAGATGACGAAAATGGAAAATTCAATATATCATGCATCATAACGAAAAATTATATAGAATAAATCTTATTGCAAATTAAATGTACTTTTGGTAGCATTTCTAAGGTTATTAGGAAAAGTGAGGCCCTCAAAGTCGTTTTTCGAAGATATCAAACGTTTTAATGATTTCTGTCAGTAAAGTAGTTGTTGGCAGTGACCAGTGATTGCAACTTTTGATGATGTGCCCGTCAGTCTTCAGACATCGTCTGTCTGTCATTCTTCTTTGTATATCATTATGAGGGGGGAAAAGTAAGATAGTCGATATCAATCACTCACAAATTAGGATTTCCTATCTCGTAGCCCAAACTGAGATCTAAAACATACAGAGGGAAATTTATTGTTGATACTGGCGCTGTAAGCAATCTTTAGAAATCAAAACTAATAAAAAAAGTCCGTCACGCAGGGGCTGCGTAAACTAAGCAGATTTCCCACGTAACGTTTTCCAGTAGATAAATCTGCCCAATAACACCTGTAGTAGTAAGGTATCTCTAAACCTATTCAAGAGGGACGAGTAGTTATGGAAACGAGCGCCAGAGCTCTCAGCGGAACGTCCCGAACATAGCCGACCCCTGCCGATCATACTCAGAATACAAATGCAAATATCTCGGTTAATATTCAAGATAGAGAATAAATGTATAGGACAATATTTGTAGTAAATTTAATTTTTAATAAGATGGATTCTATACAATTTTTCGATCCACGTAGAGTAACGGAGATATTTCGAATTTTCGAAAATCCTCCCCTCTAAACCCCACCCCTCCCTCTGGTCCGATTTCAACCGTTAACGAACTTGATCTTTCTTTTTACATAAAAAGACTAAATAACGAGTTTGGTAACGATCAAACAAAAATTGCGACCGCTAGAGCGGTAACAGACAAATATATATATATATATATATATATATATATATATATATATATATATATATATACAGTTTTGAACAGACCTCATTTTCGTTATCTACTAGGTAGGATCGATGGACATTTGAAGAAAAATGTCGAAAATTCCGTCATGAGTACAACCTCAATAGCTGATTTCCCTGAAGGGAAATCTGCTAAAAAAATCAGCATATGCATTTTAAAAGTTCAGAAGCGCTATAAGTAGGGGATGGAATTTCTATTTTCACCTGCCTATCTCCACGTCAATTACGCATAAGTTAGTTTTTTTATTTTACTTGTGACAGAATATTGATAAATATTGAACAAGATTACTAATTGTGCCATATTTAGGGTATATTGTATTTAATTATATAAATGAATTTCAAAAATTAATGAATATGCCCGTTGACTTGGGCACCTGCATGTGACTGTGTTAAGTGACAAGCTTCCCATTCACACCTTTATCAATCTTATTAAATGATACTTTAGGACAATTGAATGCTAAACACAATCGATCATGATAATTGAAAAATCTCATTGAGGGCTCTGCTATATTAATGTTACTTTTACATATTTATCTTTTATATTTGGGACATAATTTTTCTAAGCCACAGTTAAGACACATTTTGGAATGTTACTACAATAAACTGACTATGTTGAGTACATCTGCATTAAATACTTCAACCATTTTATTTTCGTGTAAAATTAACAGGAACACTCAAAAAGTTTTTGAGAGGATTTTCAGAATTACAGCTTGTCATTGTCTGGCTATTTAAATCTTCTGAGAGTGTATTAACATGTGGAATAAATGTAATTATAGGGGGGGGGGTCTGCAACATCTTTTTATACTATTCAAATAATAATTAGAACATTTTTTAAGCTATTTCATGTTTAAAATTATGAGATCAGCATTTAATTTTAGTAATTTATCATTAATTGCTTATAAAATCATTCTTATCATTAATTGTTTTTTATATTAGAGTATTATCCCGCTTACCTATACAAGAGTGTTTAATACATTCGATTAAAATACTGATTAGGTACTAATTTCTGAATTACAGAAATCGAACGACTGAAGAATTCATTATTATTTATAATTTTTTTTTCTATAATCATTAGCAAAAACTTCAGATGCGACCACTTATTAATTTTCTCTTAAGCCTATTTTCTATTTCTTCTATGTTCTATGCATTACGTATAACTGGGATAATATTCGATCTGCTTTTCAGAGTACTACAATGTTCGAGGAACTGTATGGTATTCCATGGATGTATTACAATAAACGCTTCAATCAAGCACTTGCTATTATCATGACGAGATCAGTGGAACCGATGAAAATACATTGTTTATTACTTAGTGGATCAGCGTCATTGGATACGTTTGGAGATGTAAGTATAAAATGAAGGTCATTAACAATAACAATTACGTTCAAGATGATAACTATACCTGAAATAACGAAAAATGACCCACAAGACCACTTAAAAGCATTTTCATGCATATATTTAAAACAATTTTATAGGTTTTTGAAATATTATCTATGGGATGCGAAGATCCCATAGAGACGTGTCAGAAATGGAAATTGTTGGTGGTTAGAAATACACGGAACCAACACAACATAGACACACATGAGTTATGTATGGTTGAGTATTGAAAAGTACAATATTGATTCCATCAATGCCAGATGCCGTCTGAAGCTGTCTCTCTACTTTTTGTCTAGATTTAAGTTTAACCTCATGCTCATTGGTTTAATAAATGAATATCACTCTACATTGTTTACTGACGTCCCGTTTTATATAATTAAACTGCAGAGAGTGCGTTATTAATAACAAGATATTACTGCCCCAGAGAGGGTGATTTAAAAATAAAAAGCTAGAGCTGATAAATATTAGTTGATAAAAACAACTAAAAAATATATTCGTATTCTATCCGGGTAACTATAGAAGTCCGTCACGCGGCTGCGTAAACTAAGCAGATTTCCCGCGTGAAGTTTAACAATAGATAAATCTACATACCGGAAACACAACACCACCGTGAATATTAAGTGAATAAATACAAACGATAATTAGCAACCTCCGACGGAAAGCATCTGAAATGTAAACACACAGTTCTGCGAACTTCTTACCTGAAATAAAAACAATTATTGAAATATATCTTAATATAGCGTATTAATTTGATTGAAAACTATTTACTATATCTAGTACTGCAATTTATAATGAATCAGAATAATTTTTATCTCAATCAATCAAATTTTCGAATTCCAAAAATTTAAGAAGGGGGGGGGTCACCACAACATATTTGCACGTATCTCGTATAATAAAGGTCTCTTGAAAACAATATGTGGTATTTAAGCTACGAATGATGTGGTTTATTAAATAACCGAGTATTGTTTATGTAACATAAGTAAAAATGGGGGTTTGATGAAGGCTGAAAACTTAAAAATGCAAATATCTCGGTTAATATTCAAAATAGGGAATAAATTTAAAAGCAATATTTATAGTACATTTAATTTGCTATAAGATTGATTCTATACATTTTTTTTCTCGATCCGACGTATAGTAACGTAGATATTT